>OY759223.1:36544238-36985255 GCA_963662175.1 Aradus depressus
GTATTAGGGAGCCACGGCGTTAGTTGGTATTAGGGAGCCACGGCGTATCCGAACCTACCGAGATACAAAATATGTGTTAGTTGGTATTAGGGAGCCACGGCGTATCCGAACCTACCGAGATACAAAATATGTGTTAGTTGGTATTAGGGAGCCACGGCGTATCCGAACCTACCGAGAGATACAAAATATGTGTTAGTTGGTATTAGGGAGCCACGGCGTATCCGAACCTACCGAGATACAAAATATGTGTTAGTTGGTATTAGGGAGCCACGGCGTATCCGAACCTACCGAGATACAAAATATGTGTTAGTTGGTATTAGGGAGCCACGGCGTATCCGAACCTACCGAGATACAAAATATGTGTTAGTTGGTATTAGGGAGCCACGGCGTATCCGAACTACCGAGATACAAAATATGTGTTAGTTGGTATTAGGGAGCCACGGCGTATCCGAACCTACCGAGATACAAAATGTGTGTTAGTTGGTATTAGGGAGCCACGGCGTATCCGAACCTACCGAGATACAAAATATGTGTTAGTTGGTATTAGGGAGCCACGGCGTATCCGAACCTACCGAGATACAAAATATGTGTTAGTTGGTATTAGGGAGCCACGGCGTATCCGAAACCTACCGAGATACAAAATATGTGTTAGTTGGTATTAGGGAGCCACGGCGTATCCGAACCTACCGAGATACAAAATATGTGTTAGTTGGTATTAGGGAGCCACGGCGTATCCGAACCTACCGAGATACAAAATATGTGTTAGTTGGTATTAGGGAGCCACGGCGTATCCGAACCTACCGAGATACAAAATATGTGTTAGTTGGTATTAGGGAGCCACGGCGTATCCGAACCTACCGAGATACAAAATATGTGTTAGTTGGTATTAGGGAGCCACGCGTAGTGGTATTAGAGCCACGCGTTAGTTGGTATTAGGAGCCACGGCGTTAGTTGGTATTAGGGAGCCACGGCGTAGTTGGTATTAGGGAGCAACGGCGTTAGTTGGTATTAGGGAGCCACGGCGTATCCGAACCTACCGAGATACAAAATATGTGTTAGTTGGTATTAGGGAGCCACGGCTTAGTTGGTATTAGGGAGCCACGATGCGTTAGTTGGTATTAGGGAGCCACGGCGTAGTTGGTATTAGGGACCTACGGCGTTAGTTGGTATTAGGGAGCCACGGCGTTAGTTGGTACTTAGGAGCAAATGTCGTTAGTTGGTATTAGGGAGCCACGGCGTAGTGGTACTAGGGAGCCACGGCGTTAGTTGGTATTAGGGAGCCACGGCGTAGTTGGATTAGGGAGCCACGGCGTTAGTTTGGTATTAGGGAGCCACGGCGTATCCGAACCTACCGAGATACAAAATATGTGTTAGTTGGTATTAGGGAGCCACGCGTTAGTCCGGACTACGAGATCCAACTATGTTAGTTGGTATTAGGGAGCCACGGCGTTAGTTGTACTAGGGATACAACGGAGTTAGTTGGTATTAGGGAGCCACGGACGTATAGTTGGTATTAGGGAGCCACGGCGTTAGTTGGTATTAGGGAGCCACGGCGTTAGTTGGTATTAGGGAGCCACGGCGTTAGTTGGTATTAGGAGCCACGGCGTTAGTTGGTATTAGGGAGCCACGGCGTTAGTTGGTATTAGGGAGCCACGGCGTTAGTTGGTATTAGGGAGCCACGGCGTTAGTTGGTATTAGGGAGCCACGGCGTTAGTTGGTATTAGGGAGCCACGGCGTTAGTTGGTATTAGGGAGCCACGGCGTTAGTTGGTATTAGGGAGCCACGGCGTTAGTTGGTATTAGGGAGCCACGGTTAGTTGGTATTAGGGAGCCACGGCGTAGTTGGTATTAGGAGCCAAGGCGTTAGTTGGTATTAGGGAGCCACGGCGTAGTTGGTATTAGGGAGCCACGGCGTTAGTTGGTATTAGGGAGCCACGGCGTATCGAACCTACCGAGATACAAAATATGTGTTAGTTGGTATTAGGAGCCACGGCGTATCCGAACCTACCGAGATACAAAATATGTGTTAGTTGGTATTAGGGAGCCACGGCGTATCCGAACCTACCGAGATACAAAATATGTGTTAGTTGGTATTAGGGAGCCACGGCGTATCCGAACCTACCGAGATACAAAATATGTGTTAGTTGGTATTAGGGAGCCACGGCGTATCCGAACCTACCGAGATACAAAATATGTGTTAGTTGGTATTAGGGAGCCACGGCGTATCGAACCTACCGAGATACAAATATGTGTTAGTTGGTATTAGGGAGCCACGGCGTATCCGAACCTACCGAGATACAAAATATGTGTTAGTTGGTATTAGGGAGCCACGGCGTATCGAACCTACGAGATACAAAATATGTGTTAGTTGGTATTAGGGAGCCACGGCGTAGTCGAACTACGGATCCAAGGCGTTAGTTGGTATTAGGGAGCCACGGCGTTATAGACCTCCGAGTTGGTATTAGGGAGCCACGGCGTTAGTTGGTATTAGGGAGCCACGGCGTTAGTTGGTATTAGGGAGCCACGGCGTTAGTTGGTATTAGGGAGCCACGGCGTATCCGAACCTACGAGATACAAAATATGTGTTAGTTGGTATTAGGGAGCCACGGCGTATCCGAACCTACCGAGATACAAAATATGTGTTAGTTGGTATTAGGGAGCCACGGCGTATCCGAACCTACCGAGATACAAAATATGTGTTAGTTGGTATTAGGGAGCCACGGCGTATCCGAACCTACCGAGATACAAAATATGTGTTAGTTGGTATTAGGGAGCCACGGCGTATCCGAACCTACCGAGATACAAAATATGTGTTAGTTGGTATTAGGGAGCCACGGCGTATCCGAACTACCGAGATACAAAATATGTGTTAGTTGGTATTAGGGAGCCACGGCGTATCCGAACCTACCGAGATACAAAATATGTGTTAGTTGGTATTAGGGAGCCACGGCGTATCCGAACCTACCGAGATACAAAATATGTGTAGTTGGTATTAGGGAGCCACGGCGTATCCGAACCTACCGAGATACAAAATATGTGTTAGTTGGTATTAGGGAGCCACGGCGTATCCGAACCTACCGAGATACAAAATATGTGTTAGTTGGTATTAGGGAGCCACGGCGTATCCGAACCTACCGAGATACAAAATATGTGTTAGTTGGTATTAGGGAGCCACGGCGTATCCGAACCTACCGAGATACAAAATATGTGTTAGTTGGTATTAGGGAGCCACGGCGTATCCGAACCTACCGAGATACAAAATATGTGTTAGTTGGTATTAGGGAGCCACGGCGTATCCGAACCTACCGAGATACAAAATATGTGTTAGTTGGTATTAGGGAGCCACGGCGTATCCGAACCTACCGAGATACAAAATATGTGTTAGTTGGTATTAGGGAGCCACGGCGTATCCGAACCTACCGAGATACAAAATATGTGTTAGTTGGTATTAGGGAGCCACGGCGTATCCGAACCTACCGAGATACAAATATGTGTTAGTTGGTATTAGGGAGCCACGGCGTATCCGAACCTACCGAGATACAAAATATGTGTTAGTTGGTATTAGGGAGCCACGGCGTATCCGACCTACCGAGATACAAAATATGTGTTAGTTGGTATTAGGGAGCCACGGCGTATCCGAACTACCGAGATACAAAATATGTGTTAGTTGGTATTAGGGAGCCACGGCGTATCCGAACCTACCGAGATACAAAATAGTGTTAGTTGGTATTAGGGAGCCACGGCGTATCCGAACCTACCGAGATACAAAATGAGTGTTAGTTGGTATTAGGGAGCCACGGCGTATCCGAACCTACCGAGATACAAATAGTGTTAGTTGGTATTAGGGAGCCACGGCGTATCCGAACCTACCGAGATACAAAATATGTGTTAGTTGGTATTAGGGAGCCACGGCGTATCCGAACCTACCGAGATACAAATATGTGTTAGTTGGTATTAGGGAGCCACGGCGTATCCGAACCTACCGAGATACAAAATATGTGTTAGTTGGTATTAGGGAGCCACGGCGTATCCGAACCTACCGAGATACAAAATATGTGTTAGTTGGTATTAGGGAGCCACGGCGTATCCGAACCTACCGAGATACAAATATGTGTTAGTTGGTATTAGGGAGCCACGGCGTATCCGAACCTACCGAGATACAAAATATGTGTTAGTTGGTATTAGGGAGCCACGGCGTATCGAACCTACCGAGATACAAAATATGTGTTAGTTGGTATTAGGGAGCCACGGCGTATCCGAACCTACCGAGATACAAAATATGTGTAGTTGGTATTAGGGAGCCACGGCGTATCGAACCTACCGAGATACAAAATATGTGTTAGTTGGTATTAGGGAGCCACGGCGTATCTGAACCTACCGAGATACAAAATATGTGTTAGTTGGTATTAGGGAGCCACGGCGTATCTGAACCTACCGAGATACAAAATATGTGTTAGTTGGTATTAGGGAGCCACGGCGAATTTGAACCCTACCGAGATACAAAATATGTTGTTAGTTGGTATTAGGGAGCCACGGCGTATCGGAACCTACCGAGATACAAAATATGTGTTAGTTGGTATTAGGGAGCCACGGCGTATCGAACCTACCGAGATACAAAATATGTGTTAGTTGGTATTAGGGAGCCACGGCGTATCCGAACCTACCGAGATACAAAATATGTGTTAGTTGGTATTAGGGAGCCACGGCGTATCCGAACCTACCGAGATACAAAATATGTGTTAGTTGGTATTAGGGAGCCACGGCGTATCCGAACCTACCGAGATACAAAATATGTGTTAGTTGGTATTAGGGAGCACGGCGTATCCGAACCTACCGAGATACAAAATATGTGTTAGTTGGTATTAGGGAGCCACGGCGTATCTGAACCTACCGAGATACAAAATATGTGTTAGTTGGTATTAGGGAGCCACGGCGTATCCGAACCTACCGAGATACAAAATATGTGTTAGTTGGTATTAGGGAGCCACGGCGTATCCGAACCTACCGAGATACAAAATATGTGTTAGGTTGGTATTAGGGAGCCACGGCGTATCCGAACCTACCGAGATACAAAAATATGTGTTAGTTGGTATTAGGGAGCCACGGCGTATCCGAACCTACCGAGATACAAAATATGTGTTAGTTGGTATTAGGGAGCCACGGCGTATCCGAACCTACCGAGATACAAAATATGTGTTAGTTGGTATTAGGGAGCCACGGCGTATCCGAACCTACCGAGATACAAAATATGTGTTAGTTGGTATTAGGGAGCCACGGCGTATCCGAACCTACCGAGATACAAAATATGTGTTAGTTGGTATTAGGGAGCCACGGCGTATCCGAACCTACCGAGATACAAAATATGTGTTAGTTGGTATTAGGGAGCCACGGCGTATCCGAACCTACCGAGATACAAAATATGTGTTAGTTGGTATTAGGGAGCACGGCGTATCCGAACCTACCGAGATACAAAATATGTGTTAGTTGGTATTAGGGAGCCACGGCGTATCCGAACCTACCGAGATACAAAATGTGTGTTAGTTGGTATTAAGGGAGCCACGGCGTATCCGAACCTACCGAGATACAAAATAGTGTGTTAGTTGGTATTAGGGAGCCACGGCGTATCCGACCTACCGAGATACAAAATGTGTGTTAGTTGGTATTAGGGAGCCACGGCGTATCCGAACCTACCGAGATACAAAATGTGTGTTAGTTGGTATTAGGGAGCCACGGCGTATCCGAACCTACCGAGATACAAAATATGTGTTAGTTGGTATTAGGGAGCCACGGCGTATCCGAACCTACCGAGATACAAAATGTGTGTTAGTTGGTATTAGGGAGCCACGGCGTATCCGAACCTACCGAGATACAAAATGTGTGTTAGTTGGTATTAGGGAGCCACGGCGTATCCGAACCTACCGAGATACAAAATTATGTGTTAGTTGGTATTAGGGAGCCACGGCGTATCCGAACCTACCGAGATACAAAATTATGTGTTAGTTGGTATTAGGGAGCCACGGCGTATCCGAACCTACCGAGATACAAAATATGTGTTAGTTGGTATTAGGGAGCCACGGCGTATCCGAACCTACCGAGATACAAAATATGTGTTAGTTGGTATTAGGGAGCCACGGCGTATCCGAACCTACCGAGATACAAAATATGTGTTAGTTGGTATTAGGGAGCCACGGCGTATCCGAACCTACCGAGATACAAAATTATGTGTTAGTTGGTATTAGGGAGCCACGGCGTATCCGAACCTACCGAGATACAAAATATGTGTTAGTTGGTATTAGGGAGCCACGGCGTATCCGAACCTACCGAGATACAAAATATGTGTTAGTTGGTATTAGGGAGCCACGGCGTATCCGAACCTACCGAGATACAAAATATGTGTTAGTTGGTATTAGGGAGCCACGGCGTATCCGAACCTACCGAGATACAAAATATGTGTTAGTTGGTATTAGGGAGCCACGGCGTATCCGAAACCTACCGAGATACAAAATATGTGTTAGTTGGTATTAGGGAGCCACGGCGTATCCGAACCTACCGAGATACAAAATATGTGTTAGTTGGTATTAGGGAGCCACGGCGTATCCGAACCTACCGAGATACAAAATATGTGTTAGTTGGTATTAGGGAGCCACGGCGTATCCGAACCTACCGAGATACAAAATATGTGTTAGTTGGTATTAGGGAGCCACGGCGTATCCGAACCTACCGAGATACAAAATATGTGTTAGTTGGTATTAGGGAGCCACGGCGTATCCGAACCTACCGAGATACAAATATGTGTTAGTTGGTATTAGGGAGCCACGGCGTATCCGAACCTACCGAGATACAAAATATGTGTTAGTTGGTATTAGGGAGCCACGGCGTATCCGAACCTACCGAGATACAAAATATGTGTTAGTTGGTATTAGGGAGCCACGGCGTATCCGAACCTACCGAGATACAAAATATGTGTTAGTTGGTATTAGGGAGCCACGGCGTATCCGAACCTACCGAGATACAAAATATGTGTTAGTTGGTATTAGGGAGCCACGGCGTATCCGAACCTACCGAGATACAAAATATGTGTTAGTTGGTATTAGGGAGCCACGGCGTATCCGAACCTACCGAGATACAAAATATGTGTTAGTTGGTATTAGGGAGCCACGGCGTATCCGAACCTACCGAGATACAAAATATGTGTTAGTTGGTATTAGGGAGCCACGGCGTATCCGAACCTACCGAGATACAAAATATGTGTTAGTTGGTATTAGGGAGCCACGGCGTATCCGAACCTACCGAGATACAAAATATGTGTTAGTTGGTATTAGGGAGCCACGGCGTATCCGAACCTACCGAGATACAAAATATGTGTTAGTTGGTATTAGGGAGCCACGGCGTATCCGAACCTACCGAGATACAAAATATGTGTTAGTTGGTATTAGGGAGCCACGGCCGTATCCGAACCTACCGAGATACAAAATATGTGTTAGTTGGTATTAGGGAGCCACGGCGTATCCGAACCTACCGAGATACAAAATATGTGTTAGTTGGTATTAGGGAGCCACGGCGTATCCGAACCTACCGAGATACAAAATATGTGTTAGTTGGTATTAGGGAGCCACGGCGTATCCGAACCTACCGAGATACAAAATATGTGTTAGTTGGTATTAGGGAGCCACGGCGTATCCCGAACCTACCGAGATACAAAATATGTGTTAGTTGGTATTAGGGAGCCACGGCGTATCCGAACCTACCGAGATACAAAATATGTGTTAGTTGGTATTAGGGAGCCACGGCGTATCCGAACCTACCGAGATACAAAATATGTGTTAGTTGGTATTAGGGAGCCACGGCGTATCCGAACCTACCGAGATACAAAATATGTGTTAGTTGGTATTAGGGAGCCACGGCGTATCCGAACCTACCGAGATACAAAATATGTGTTAGTTGGTATTAGGGAGCCACGGCGTATCCGAACCTACCGAGATACAAAATATGTGTTAGTTGGTATTAGGGAGCCACGGCGTATCCGAACCTACCGAGATACAAAATATGTGTTAGTTGGTATTAGGGAGCCACGGCGTATCCGAACCTACCGAGATACAAAATATGTGTTAGTTGGTATTAGGGAGCCACGGCGTATCCGAACCTACCGAGATACAAAATATGTGTTAGTTGGTATTAGGGAGCCACGGCGTATCCGAACCTACCGAGATACAAAATATGTGTTAGTTGGTATTAGGGGAGCCACGGCGTATCCGAACCTACCGAGATACAAAATATGTGTTAGTTGGTATTAGGGAGCCACGGCGTATCCGAACCTACCGAGATACAAAATGTGTGTTAGTTGGTATTAGGGAGCCACGGCGTATCCGAACCTACCGAGATACAAAATATGTGTTAGTTGGTATTAGGGAGCCACGGCGTATCCGACCTACCGAGATACAAAATGTGTGTTAGTTGGTATTAGGGAGCCACGGCGTATCCGAACCTACCGAGATACAAAATGTGTGTTAGTTGGTATTAGGGAGCCACGGCGTATCCGAACCTACCGAGATACAAAATGTGTGTTAGTTGGTATTAGGGAGCCACGGCGTATCCGAACCTACCGAGATACAAAATGTGTGTTAGTTGGTATTAGGGAGCCACGGCGTATCCGAACCTACCGAGATACAAAATGTGTGTTAGTTGGTATTAGGGAGCCACGGCGTATCCGAACCTACCGAGATACAAAATGTGTGTTAGTTGGTATTAGGGAGCCACGGCGTATCCGAACCTACCGAGATACAAAATGTGTGTTAGTTGGTATTAGGGAGCCACGGCGTATCCGAACCTACCGAGATACAAAATATGTGTTAGTTGGTATTAGGGAGCCACGGCGTATCCGAACCTACCGAGATACAAAATATGTGTTAGTTGGTATTAGGGAGCCACGGCGTATCCGAACCTACCGAGATACAAAATATGTGTTAGTTGGTATTAGGGAGCCACGGCGTATCCGAACCTACCGAGATACAAAATGTGTGTTAGTTGGTATTAGGGAGCCACGGCGTATCCGACCTACCGAGATACAAAATGTGTGTTAGTTGGTATTAGGGAGCCACGGCGTATCCGAACCTACCGAGATACCAAAATGTGTGTTAGTTGGTATTAGGGAGCCACGGCGTATCCGAACCTACCGAGATACAAAATGTGTGTTAGTTGGTATTAGGGAGCCACGGCGTATCCGAACCTACCGAGATACAAAATATGTGTTAGTTGGTATTAGGGAGCCACGGCGTATCCGAACCTACCGAGATACAAAATATGTGTTAGTTGGTATTAGGGAGCCACGGCGTATCCGAACCTACCGAGATACAAAATATGTGTTAGTTGGTATTAGGGAGCCACGGCGTATCCGAAACCTACCGAGATACAAAATATGTGTTAGTTGGTATTAGGGAGCCACGGCGTATCCGAACCTACCGAGATACAAAATATGTGTTAGTTGGTATTAGGGAGCCACGGCGTATCCGAACCTACCGAGATACAAAATATGTGTTAGTTGGTATTAGGGAGCCACGGCGTATCCGAACCTACCGAGATACAAAATATGTGTTAGTTGGTATTAGGGAGCCACGGCGTATCCGAACCTACCGAGATACAAAATATGTGTTAGTTGGTATTAGGGAGCCACGGCGTATCCGAACCTACCGAGATACAAAATATGTGTTAGTTGGTATTAGGGAGCCACGGCGTATCCGAACCTACCGAGATACAAAATATGTGTTAGTTGGTATTAGGGAGCCACGGCGTATCCGAACCTACCGAGATACAAAATATGTGTTAGTTGGTATTAGGGAGCCACGGCGTATCCGAACCTACCGAGATACAAAATATGTGTTAGTTGGTATTAGGGAGCCACGGCGTATCCGAACCTACCGAGATACAAAATATGTGTTAGTTGGTATTAGGGAGCCACGGCGTATCCGAACCTACCGAGATACAAAATATGTGTTAGTTGGTATTAGGGAGCCACGGCGTATCCGAACCTACCGAGATACAAAATATGTGTTAGTTGGTATTAGGGAGCCACGGCGTATCCGAACCTACCGAGATACAAAATATGTGTTAGTTGGTATTAGGGAGCCACGGCGTATCCGAACCTACCGAGATACAAAATATGTGTTAGTTGGTATTAGGGAGCCACGGCGTATCCGAACCTACCGAGATACAAAATATGTGTTAGTTGGTATTAGGGAGCCACGGCGTATCCGAACCTACCGAGATACAAAATATGTGTTAGTTGGTATTAGGGAGCCACGGCGTATCCGAACCTACCGAGATACAAAATATGTGTTAGTTGGTATTAGGGAGCCACGGCGTATCCGAACCTACCGAGATACAAAATATGTGTTAGTTGGTATTAGGGAGCCACGGCGTATCCGAACCTACCGAGATACAAAATATGTGTTAGTTGGTATTAGGGAGCCACGGCGTATCCGAACCTACCGAGATACAAAATATGTGTTAGTTGGTATTAGGGAGCCACGGCGTATCCGAACCTACCGAGATACAAAATATGTGTTAGTTGGTATTAGGGAGCCACGGCGTATCCGAACCTACCGAGATACAAAATATGTGTTAGTTGGTATTAGGGAGCCACGGCGTATCCGAACCTACCGAGATACAAAATATGTGTTAGTTGGTATTAGGGAGCCACGGCGTATCCGAACCTACCGAGATACAAAATATGTGTTAGTTGGTATTAGGGAGCCACGGCGTATCCGAACCTACCGAGATACAAAATATGTGTTAGTTGGTATTAGGGAGCCACGGCGTATCCGAACCTACCGAGATACAAAATATGTGTTAGTTGGTATTAGGGAGCCACGGCGTATCCGAACCTACCGAGATACAAAATATGTGTTAGTTGGTATTAGGGAGCCACGGCGTATCCGAACCTACCGAGATACAAAATATGTGTTAGTTGGTATTAGGGAGCCACGGCGTATCCGAACCTACCGAGATACAAAATATGTGTTAGTTGGTATTAGGGAGCCACGGCGTATCCGAACCTACCGAGATACAAAATATGTGTTAGTTGGTATTAGGGAGCCACGGCGTATCCGAACCTACCGAGATACAAAATATGTGTTAGTTGGTATTAGGGAGCCACGGCGTATCCGAACCTACCGAGATACAAAATATGTGTTAGTTGGTATTAGGGAGCCACGGCGTATCCGAACCTACCGAGATACAAAATATGTGTTAGTTGGTATTAGGGAGCCACGGCGTATCCGAACCTACCGAGATACAAAATATGTGTTAGTTGGTATTAGGGAGCCACGGCGTATCCGAACCTACCGAGATACAAAATATGTGTTAGTTGGTATTAGGGAGCCACGGCGTATCCGAACCTACCGAGATACAAAATATGTGTTAGTTGGTATTAGGGAGCCACGGCGTATCCGAACCTACCGAGATACAAAATATGTGTTAGTTGGTATTAGGGAGCCACGGCGTATCCGAACCTACCGAGATACAAAATATGTGTTAGTTGGTATTAGGGAGCCACGGCGTATCCGAACCTACCGAGATACAAAATATGTGTTAGTTGGTATTAGGGAGCCACGGCGTATCCGAACCTACCGAGATACAAAATATGTGTTAGTTGGTATTAGGGAGCCACGGCGTATCCGAACCTACCGAGATACAAAATATGTGTTAGTTGGTATTAGGGAGCCACGGCGTATCCGAACCTACCGAGATACAAAATATGTGTTAGTTGGTATTAGGGAGCCACGGCGTATCCGAACCTACCGAGATACAAAATATGTGTTAGTTGGTATTAGGGAGCCACGGCGTATCCGAACCTACCGAGATACAAAATGAGTTGGTATTAGGGAGCCACGGCGTATCCGAACCTACCGAGATACAAAATATGTGTTAGTTGGTATTAGGGAGCCACGGCGTATCCGAACCTACCGAGATACAAAATATGTGTTAGTTGGTATTAGGGAGCCACGGCGTATCCGAACCTACCGAGATACAAAATATGTGTTAGTTGGTATTAGGGAGCCACGGCGTATCCGAACCTACCGAGATACAAAATATGTGTTAGTTGGTATTAGGGAGCCACGGCGTATCCGAACCTACCGAGATACAAAATATGTGTTAGTTGGTATTAGGGAGCCACGGCGTATCCGAACCTACCGAGATACAAAATATGTGTTAGTTGGTATTAGGGAGCCACGGCGTATCCGAACCTACCGAGATACAAAATATGTGTTAGTTGGTATTAGGGAGCCACGGCGTATCCGAACCTACCGAGATACAAAATATGTGTTAGTTGGTATTAGGGAGCCACGGCGTATCCGAACCTACCGAGATACAAAATATGTGTTAGTTGGTATTAGGGAGCCACGGCGTATCCGAACCTACCGAGATACAAAATATGTGTTAGTTGGTATTAGGGAGCCACGGCGTATCCGAACCTACCGAGATACAAAATATGTGTTAGTTGGTATTAGGGAGCCACGGCGTATCCGAACCTACCGAGATACAAAATATGTGTTAGTTGGTATTAGGGAGCCACGGCGTATCCGAACCTACCGAGATACAAAATATGTGTTAGTTGGTATTAGGGAGCCACGGCGTATCCGAACCTACCGAGATACAAAATATGTGTTAGTTGGTATTAGGGAGCCACGGCGTATCCGAACCTACCGAGATACAAAATATGTGTTAGTTGGTATTAGGGAGCCACGGCGTATCCGAACCTACCGAGATACAAAATATGTGTTAGTTGGTATTAGGGAGCCACGGCGTATCCGAACCTACCGAGATACAAAATATGTGTTAGTTGGTATTAGGGAGCCACGGCGTATCCGAACCTACCGAGATACAAAATATGTGTTAGTTGGTATTAGGGAGCCACGGCGTATCCGAACCTACCGAGATACAAAATATGTGTTAGTTGGTATTAGGGAGCCACGGCGTATCCGAACCTACCGAGATACAAAATGAGTTGAATTGACTTTGAATGCTTAGTGACACTTTTCTGTGGCTTTAAGACCAACTTAATATTTTTAAAGACGAAAAAGAAAAGCTTTTATTCAACACTAAAATAAGCCAGCCTAATAATAAGATAGCCTGTGCGCGCGAAAAACCTTCTCGAGCCCAATTTCCAACCTACAAATCTTAACAAATTAATTAGAGGTCATCTCGTAGATATCTACATATAAAAAAAAATGAGTGTAGAGATTTGGCGAGATGTGACCATGAGCTGGGATTATGGATACACTGTGGAATGAGTCGAGCTGGAGATTTTCGTGATCACCAAACTGCAGGACATTTCTTACTTCTTTACGGCTTCAACGTGGCAGATAGCGTGCTTGCCTACTGAATTCAAGATCGCGGGTTAGAAACCCTGCCGAGACCCCCTAGGTTTTTTATCAGGGAGGTGAAAAAAACTTGAGCACGCCATCCTTCGGATAGGACGTTAAGTGATGGTCCTGTCAAGTACTCTCTAAATACCCCTACCATTGTTTAATGAAACCTGGGTAAGCAACATTTAGAACCGTACTTCGAGTAACTAACAGCAGAATTTGATTAGCAACGAGCCGATTGGCTACGGCATTCTGAATGAATAATTTCAATAATCGATATAAAAATATCGACCTGCATATTATGTCAATTTATCGACTGGCCTCAAACATCTATCTCTGTTTACCCAGGGCATGATGACTCATCCCCATTTCAGTGTTTATTTATTTATAAAAAAAATTCCGTCTGAGATGACATCAGAAATTGATGACTTTCAGAAAATATTTATTAAGGTGAAGTATGTGAGGAGCCGTGCTCGTGTTTCATCATTCTGTCCACGTCTCAGTTCTGGGCTAATGCTGTCCCTGCTATGTTATGGGATATTTAAAATATTACAGTGTGGTCAGATCACACACTGAACGATACCGTATAGTTTCTGCCTTCGCCACTGCAATGACTCACGAAAATCCGAAGATTTCTTGGTTTCGAACCTCGTTCGCCGGATATATTAACTGGATAGTAAAAGACAAAAAATGTATATGACGCTATGACTAAATAGTTCCCAACTCCGTCACTAGACTAATTTAGTTGTGAAATCATAAAAAAATTTAGTTATCACTAATTTTCATATAACCTTCAACATTAACAATAAGAACAATGAGTATGTATGTCGAATTAATTCTTTATATAAACAAAATAACGAAATATGATTGTTATTCAAAGCCTGTCTCAAAGTAACCTCCCAGAGTTCCGAAAATAGCATCTTTACCTAATTGAATTAAACTTGATTTTGGTGATCTGGGAAGAACATTAATGTTATACTTACAGGATACCCCAGTACAGGGGCGTAGCCAGGATTTTGAGCAGAGGGGGGCAAAGTTAGGTTATAGGGGTGGGGGGTATAGACTCCCAGGGGGGGGTTAGCGTTGCAGACTTTTTGTTATTAATTTGGGAGACTCGGACCTCTAGAAGCTCCCCCTGAGGTAACCACTGACTGTAATACTTAAGTTGACTTTACAAGAGCAGCAAAAATACAAAGCGCAGCAGCAGCAAATGCGGTTTCTGTGCTTTTAGAATTAAATGACTCACATCCAATAGCATGCATTTACTGCTATTGCGCTTTTTTACTGCGCATGTAAAATCAGCTTTAATAGTATGAAGTATAACAAAAATGAAGATTTTGAGCGAGGAAATGAAATTATCGATTTCATGTATATTTAAAAAATGTAATGTGACTTGTTTTGTACATGTACATTTATGTAACAGCTGGGTAATTTGAAGATCCTATTGGTAAATTGTAAGCAATCCATTTTTAATAAAAAAAAGTATTTTTTTTTAGTTTATTTAATTTTTATGTTGGTTTTTTGCTCTGGCCAGGGGGGGGGGGGGGGGGGGGCACGTGCCCTCCCCTGGCTAGGCCCATGTCCCTGTATGCATTGTGCATATATGAAAAGTGAGAATGCAGTTGGAGTGACAACTGAAAATATAAAATGGGTGATAAACCAGAAAATATACAAAAAAAAAAAGTTTTATTCCAAGACTAATCCCATGAAAGATGAGATAAGATTCCAAATTGACTTAATATTTCGTAATATTGAGACGTAATATTTCCTTTATTCCACTTAGTTATTCCCCAATTTGAAAATGCCAACAAATTATTGGTGAATCACGTTCAATGTACTTCCCCAGTTATTATTTGTAATCAACAATTTTCCTCTCCCTCTAAACTCTTTTCCTCTTTGACCAATTTGACTGAAAATCAATAGACGTTTTAGTGAGGGACTTGCCAATCTTCATACAGAATATCATGTCGATACATTTATCAAACTGAGAGTTATCGGGGAGTTTCCAACTTTCTCTGGGGATTCGAACCCAGGATCTCCACATTACATTGTTGATGTTTCCCCTGTCCTACTACCATTGTCTCTTTAGTAAACATTCTTCAAAAGGTTAGTTTTGCCATAACCCTATTTATCTCCCATTTCTTTGTTAATTTTCCCAATAAAGAGACTTTGTCTCTTCTTACCGGGCAACAAACTTGGTCATATTCTGAATTTTCTCTCAAATTATTTTTTTAAACTGGAGGGGATCAGCAGTTTTCTTTGAACAGCGGAGTTTTGAGAAGTTTCTTTCTCATATCCAGTAATGCCAGTTTCAAATGAGAGATATATGAAGAGAGGGAGAAGTGATCTGTAAAAACATGGTGGATATAAGAAAGTCAGCCATCTTATAGTCGGTCACATCTTTTTTTTTGTTTGAAGTGTAACTTCATGCATCGTATAAGTGTACTTATTGTGTTAAATTTATTGTGTATTGCATAAAATGTATACAATACAATGAAATAAAAAAAGTGAAAATGGAGATAAAAATGGTAGATAAATAGTTGAGTTTTGTATATAACCGTTATTCTTCAATTCCGACATCAATTTTACGATTTTACAATTATCCACCAAATCTTTAAAAATGAATTAGCACGACTTTCAACAAAGAAGCTACAAATTGATCAAATGTTAACTTATTTTTTTTCTACATGAGGCATTTGATAATGACATATGACTATAGTGCTCCAACCCGCACAGAATCCCCCCTGCTACTTGTGAATTTCATGAAAATCCGTCCAACCATAATAGAGTTAGCACGTTTTTACCCTCCACCCTCTCGTTCATAATGTTAGATGTTAGATCCCACTTCGTCTGTATTCTTTGTCGGGCCAAACTTGAAAACTATTAGTTTTATATATAAATATATATATATATATATAAGCTCCCCCCTCACGTTCATAGCCGATAAAAGTGTTGTTATATATATGTATGAGTGTGAGGGAGGGAGGGCTTGTGTAGGAGAACGTTCTAATTATCCAGAGAACGGGAAGGGAGTGTGGCTCACTGGTTAGAGTGACTTTTTGAAATTTATGATTCTTAAGCCCCTCTTATGATGTGTTCACTCAGCAAATTGTTTATATAATTTCACTGGGTGGAATTTTTTTTATTTTATTTTTGCAATCAGGGGGTTGGAAAACACAAAATTCTGATGAAAATTCAACATCGAATTTCTGATCGATTACATAACTTCTCCTATACTTAATATGACTGGAGAAGTAAAATTTTCCTGTATACTGGCTCTATTATGTTATCAGGTAGGAAGGACGTGGGATGGTTGAGGCCTGCTCTCTATAACAGAACCGGTTTGGGGCTCTCCCCTCCCTGTCTCACTCGACTAGCTAGACAAGACTCGACCTAGGACCGGCCCTTTACTAACCCACTAAGGATGGGCAAAGTCGTTCATTTTAGGGAACCGTTCACTTGTGACCGATCTTTTTAAAGACCCGTTCGTCAGGACCCGTTCATCGTTCATTTCTTATTTTCCCCACAGTCTACTGGTGACGTGGTGGGGTAGAAGAGCCGGAGCGGGAGCGAACGAACGGAGTGGGGTAGAAGAGCCGGAGCGGGAGCGAACGAACGGAGTGGGGTAGAAGAGCCGGAGCGAGAGCGAACGAACGGAGTGGGGTAGAAGAGCCGGAGCGGGAGCGAACGAACGGAGTGGGGTAGAAGAGCCGGAGCGGGAGCGAACGAACGGAGTGGGGTAGAAGAGCCGGAGCGGGAGCGAACGAACGGAGTGGGGTAGAAGAGCCGGAGCGGGAGCGAACGAACGGAGTGGGGTAGAAGAGCCGGAGCGAGAGCGAACGAACGGAGTGGGGTAGAAGAGCCGGAGCGGGAGCGAACGAACGGAGTGGGGTAGAAGAGCCGGAGCGGGAGCGAACGAACGGAGTGGGGTAGAAGAGCCGGAGCGGGAGCGAACGAACGGAGTGGGGTAGAAGAGCCGGAGCGGGAGCGAACGAACGGAGTGGGGTAGAAGAGCCGGAGCGGGAGCGAACGAACGGAGTGGGGTAGAAGAGCCGGAGCGGGAGCGAACGAACGGGTACATTTCTCTCATCTCTCGCTCCTCCCCTCCCATCTATTCTCTCAACTTCTCTCACCCGTTCATTTTTTTTATCTTCCCACATACATAGGTAACCCAGAAGTACGTTCAATTGGAACCATAGGATGTTTGGTTTTCAAGTGACGACTTGAATTGCCTGTAGATCCTCCAGCTATGCTACGTAATTATTGTACAACAGTAATTGCATTTGACTTTATGGGCTTCTTTTTTTTTTTAAATGAAGCCAAATTGTACTCTGTTTTCTTATCATCTTAAAAAAATCGGTACCCGATTTATGGCGTATTTTATTTTATGTATAATTATATCTACTTAATTATTTAGATATTTAATTTAATAAAAAAAATAGGTAAATTATAAAAACTTTAAACTGAAAACAACACAAGTAAAAAATAAAATATATTATAGAATAAATAAAAATAAAATACAACAAAGCGATAGGTGGCAACTGTGGTAAGTAAGACAAGAATGGGACTGGTTGGGTTGCTGGTGGATGTGGGTGGGTGACGGGAGAGAGACCGAGACCGGGACCGGTGAACGAGAGAGAGGGAGTGAGTGAGTGAGAAGTGGTGGTGGCGGCCAGTGAGATGAGCGGGAGCGAACGAAAGGATCCACTATTTCTCTCGGTACGAACGGTCGTTCACTAGAAGTCGTTCACCGCTCCCATCATTCACTTCACAGACCCGTTCTTTTGGATCCGTTCGTTCGCGAACGACCCACCTCTATAACCCACGCCCTCATTATTACTAGTACATTATAGTAATAATTAATACAGAAACAAAATTAGAATTTTTTTAAAACCCCGACCAATAATCTCATCGTAATCTATTAAAACTCCCAAACATAGATTTTTTCTACAAAATGTTCAAACATTTTTTTCTGATTGTGACATTACTAATGTATTTGTTGTAGAATCATGTAAAAATACTAGGCAAGATACCGGGACATCAAAAGATCCTCAGAAGTGTGCAGAGCGACCAGAAAAAGAAAAATTAAAATATTTGAAAAAAAAAGAAAAAAGAAAGGGTTAAGTATAAGGTGCGAAAGACATGACATCTTGAGAAAATCGACAAGAAAACAGAGAGAAAATATTGCTGTATTTCGAAGGAGACATGCAGCTTTGGAAAATATCATCAATAGAACAATCAAGGAGAAAAAATAAGAGAAAACCTTAAATAAAATTTTGAAGAAGAAACATGCAGAAATACAGAATCTGAAAAGAAGGTTCACAAAAACAATAATCTGTTAGAAATACAGACAGTGAAAGGTTATCTTCCAATTTAAGGTTGTCGGGTTGTTTATAGAAACTACTCCAATGTTTCATTGCTATTTCTTTAATACAATTTTATTACACACAAATAATTAGTTAACCAAAAACTCACATTTGTTATCTGATGGAGGGAACTGACTCCTGTTAAGGCGCATTTACACGGTTCATTCTTTGTGATCATCGCCAGTGATTCACTGAAGGGGGAACAAAAAGTGAATTCACAATTGATGACGCTTCATCCAAAATGAATTGAATAGTGTTCACTTCAATATGGATGCCAACGACAATCATGTTGTCCGTGTTGGGATAAATATTATTTGTAATTACTTAGCAGAGGAATTGAGAAATTATATAGTTAAAAAAAAAAATAGAAAGAAAAGACGCTGTTGGGTGAGAAATTGGATTTTGCGCCGTCCAGCCCTTGGAAGTTCTTGTACTTTTCCGACAGAATGGGCACTGGAGGACGCAGAGATGTATAAAAACCACCTCCGTATGAGTGAGCCCCAATTTAGAGAACTAGTTGCAAAACTTTCTCCACTAATTACTAAACAAGACAAACATGAGAGAATGTATGACTTGTAGAAGTAAATTCTTGGAAAGTGAATTGAATTCTTGTTTACATGTTCACTTCTGATGAATCATCGAAGTGAAACACATAAAAGTGAACGAAAAGTTGAACTGGTTCAACTTCGTTCATCGTTCCTTAGGAGTGACCACTACCGATGGTTGGCTGTTTACACAGTACATTTTGCATTCTTTTTGAGCGATTCACCGGCGATGAACGCCAAAAGTGAACCGTGTATATATAATAAATATGTTTTATAATTGTTATGTGCACACTATTAAAATTATTATTTACATTTATATTATTATTTTACGCAACCCAATTGTATCTTTATTAAAATTATCCATTAATTATTTATTTTTGGTCTCCTACTAGGTCAATAGAATGTTGACGGATTCAAGCCCCAGCACTAAAGATGAAATGTGTTGTTTGGTGAAGCCATAAACCGTAGAAAACATAGCCAAATCAACTTCCTCCAAAGAAAAGCATACTTTTAGATGCGATGTAACAGGAAAAGATGTTAAGAAAATATAAAGTTCACAAAGGGATAAACGTTACAAAGAAAAGAATTATAATAGTAGGATCTCTCTCCTAGATCATCTTAGAAAAACAAGATGGCTAATATCACTCGGTTCTTGGAGACAGTAACTGTGGTTGTATCCTGGAAAAGAAGTACTTCTCATGAAGAACAAAGAAGAAACAGAAACAGCTTCATACCCTAGGAGACTGTACTGTTGAAGTTAGGAGCAGGTACGCAGCAATTTTCTTTGAAGAAGGGGAGATGGGTATAACTTTTTTTTGTTGGAATTATGCGATAATGATAGCATACTTTTCAAGATTAACAATAATCTTGTGTCACACTCGATCCAGTTATTTACTCGTTACTAATACCCGAGTTGATTACGAAAGGAGATAGATATCTTTATAAATTTCTTACTGTCGTAGATGTTTTTGGAATGTATCTAAACGATTTTGTGAAACATTTGTTTCAACTACCTATGTATTCAGTTCTACAATGATTGAAGACTGACTTACTTAACTTATTGTTAGTCCTAATTAACATAATGATAAGATGTATTAACGACTATTTATGTTAAAAAGATATATGAATAATTCTATTGCGGAATTGTTTATTACTACTTATAAAATGTATTTCATTATTTTGAGAATATTGTTTGTTTTTTTATGAGGATATATTATTTTTGTTTTTGCGATGGATAAACATTGTTATTTTTAGTTATTAAAAGTAAAGAAAGAAGCTGACATCGATTCATAATGCTTCCTTCCTGTTCCACTGTGACCTAATGGTTTTTATTTACAACTCTAGAGGGCGCCGGTAGGTCATTGGTAAGCGGGCTTGTTTACTGAGTTCAAGTTCGCGAGTTCGAAACCCGGCCAAGTCCTTTGGTTTTTTTTTTTGGAAGGTGAAGAAACGTTGAACACACCGTCCTTTCGATGTGAGGTTAAGCGATGGTCCCGAGCCAGTACGATATCAGGTTAAAAACCTCTCCTAGCTGAATAAAAAAAAAAAAAAAATTGGGTAGGCAAAATTTAGAACTTTCACAGCAGAGTCATGGTCACCAGAGCGACAAGAAAGCGCTCTGGTTGTAGGCGATTGCGACCTCGATGTTGAAGCCCGGGCATGTGTCGCAATTACTGATTACAAATATACTACCCCAGCATGAATTCATCAATTACGTTTTCGCTCTTCTTTCAAAGCGAAACGACTGCTTGCGCTATAACTCAGTATTTGATTTACATATGTGCTTAAAATGTTGACGGAAGTCGAGGTTTTGTCGTGTAAAAAAAAAAACTCGGTATTTGACCAACGTTTCGGAAACTATTTATTTATTTCTTCAGGAGCCTGATAATGACTCGAGTGGATGTGTTTGGTGAAGGTGGAAGTGTTTGTGAACACTTCGGCCGAAGGAAAGAGGAGGATATGAGGAGGCCCAGCACAAAAAGAGGAGGATCTGAGGAGGCCAAGCACAAAAAGAGGAGGATCTGAGGAGGCCCAGCACAAAAAGAGGAGGATCTGAGGAGGCCCAGCACAAAAAGAGGAGGATCTGAGGAGGCCCAGCACAAAAAAAGGATCTGAGGAGGCCCAGCACAAAAAGAGGAGGATCTGAGGAGGTCCAGCACAAAAACCCTATTAACTGCCAAAGTAATAATTTTATCGACACAACATTTAGTAAGAGGATTCATTTCATTCCTATGAATAATAATATAAAATATATATATATATATATATATATATATATATATATATATATATATATAAACGAGTACCCCGGTATCACTAGATAGAGTCAAGCACTGATAACAGCTGATAACCAGCTATAGTTCAATATGTCTGACATCACTTCCCCCCCTCCCCCCTGAAAAAAACCAATGGGTTAATAAATAAAACGATTGATGTTGAGATTTGGTTAGGTAACATTTAGACTCGCACAATAGAGCTAACAGAGAAGGAATAAGGCCCGGGACCTAAAATTACTGCTCTTAAACGGTCGATCGGATATTCATAACATTTCACACGTTGAATCCTTATAAGCCCTGTTGGCTACAATTGGATGCCTCACCCCTCCTTATACCTACGGCACGCTCCAATTGGATGCCTCATCCCTCCTTATACCTACAGTTGATATGTTTCCTACAGAAGATTTATTGCAACAAGGGTTGTCAACATTTCTAACTATTGCAACAAGGGTTGTCAACATTTCTAACTATTGCAACAAGGGTTGTGATCATTTCTAACTATTGCAACAAGGGTTGTCATCATTTCTAACTATTGCAGCAAGGGTTGTCATCATTTCTAACTATTGCAGCAAGGGTTGTGATCATTTCTAACTATTGCAACAAGGGTTGTGATCATTTCTAACTATTGCAACAAGGGTTGTCAACATTTCTAACTATTGCAACAAGGGTTGTGATCATTTCTAACTATTGCAACAAGGGTTGTCATCATTTCTAACTATTGCAACAAGGGTTGTCATCATTTCTAACTATTGCAGCAATGTACTTTCTTAGTTAGAGTTATTTGTTTTCGCTCTTAACCTTTCTCCTCTTTCGCTGAAGATTTTCTCCTTTATAATTACATGGTTTCTCTTTTTTTATTCTATTATTTGATACTTTGTAGTTTTGGATTGGGGAAACACGAAACTCCTGTGAAAACTCAACATATACTTTATGTAGCTATTTTTTTGATTATTTTAGTGAAACCTTAAATTTTCCTGAATAGATCTGAAAACAAATTATTTTTCTGAGAAACCCATATTTGATATAAATCACAATTAACGCCATGAGATTAATACATTTTTTTTAATTTATCTCTTCTAAAGTAGGTATTGTTTTTGATTCCTGCCAATGTATTTGCCCAGCAACATCTTTTGCAATTGCATTGGGCAAAGCTAAACTACATGCGTTACCCTGTCTTCAGTGTGTTCTCTCCCTGTGGCGGGCTTGTGCTCCTCTGAGAAGAGAGTACCACGTCCTTGATCTCTCTTATCGACACCTTGACGGGTATATCACCTTGATTACACCACATCACTGTTGCTATATAGATGTGATAACAACAACACATGTTCTTGACACTCATCCTATATTGTTCTGACGGCACAATCCTCAATGCTTCCTCCCCAACAGGGACAGACCAAACTGGGACTGGTCCAAGAACGGACGTTAGGTTTCCAGTACAGACCGGCACCGATATTAGTAGCTCTTTAGTCTTTGTGCAAGAATTCCCTTCGCTCCCCCCCCCCCCCCACCCCCCCCCCCCCACCCAGTGTACAACACATAATAAAAATATAAAGAAAAACGAATGTTTTTTTAAAATATTGTCTATTTCAAAAGATATATAAATAATATGGGAGTATTTTCGGTATTGCTACCATCTTCAGCCACGACTTAACAAATACTGTACAATATTTTATATATAACTAGCTAAACCAGCCATGCGTTGCAATGGCTATTTTTGTAATTTAAAAAAAATTAAAATTAAAAGTTGTCGAACCACTTTAAACCTTTCCAGTGATGTGTCAAACATAACCCATAAGTTTGAGCGCAAGAGCTTCCACAGTTTCGCATCCTATAGCCTCTCACAGACGGACATTCATTTATATATACGTAAGAAGATTTGTAAATAACAATTCAATTTCGTTTTTATTTTTACTTTATTGATAGTAAAAAATATTTTTGTGTAATGACATTATTCTAATGTTTTTGGATACACAATATTGTTAGTTGTTCCATCTAGTGCATATACATGTAAATCTGATCTGTGCTCTATTGGATTCAAACAAAAGAATTTACGCCAATTCGTGTGATAATTTTAGTTCCATGAGGTAAGGGTAGGATAGAAACAAGTCTCAAACATTTTTAGTGCTCTGTAGAATCGAATACTGAATATTTTATGCCAATTCGTGCAATTATTCGTGCTCCTTAAGCGAATGAACTAAATGCGGGGGTGGGGTGGGTGGGGTAAAACTAACCTTCTCGGTGACTCGACGAACATAATTGCTGAACGTAAAAACAAAATCGGATCGAAGTTTAGTAGTCTATAAAACATAAACATGCATTAGATTTATATATATATATATATATATATATATATATAAATATAAATATATTTGTGGGTTCAAAACCCGACCAAGGCCCTTAGTTTATTTTATCTGGGAGGTAAAATAAACTTTTTTTTTTTTTTTTTTTTTGTATTTATTTATTTAAAGCCACAACTATGCAAAAAAAAATGCACAACCAGCGGCTGGGCTGACAGGTAGGTACTATACAAAAATAATAAAAATAAAATAAAATAATAAAAATAAATATGACATGAGAGGCTTGAGAGAGGAAAAACACCCAGCGGTGAACCCTCATGACATCACTTCATACCAGGAGATCTCTATGCCAAACTCTCTTTAATCTTCTTGGGGGATTGTGGGGTAAAGTACTTAGGATTTTGCGAACTTCCGGATTGGTATGTAAGTAAATTTTGGTGTAGAAACGTTGGTATAAATGTTTAATGCTAGTGTCTATGGGTGTGATGTTCAAGTCGCGGTGTAGAGTCTTGTTGCTAACGTATGGTGGGCATTGCGTAATCAGTCGGAGAGTCTTGGATTGAAATATCTGTATTCTTTTGATGTTTGAAGTCTTGGCTGTACCATATATTTGTAAGCCATAGGTCCAGAGAGGTCGGAGAAGATAAGTATAACAATTAAATTTTTGTCGAGTAGATAATTTAGAACGCCTATTCAAAATACTGTACAATAGTCTAAGTCGCCGGTCTAGTGTGAGTCGTGTCGTCCGAGTGTGAGGGTTCCAAGTCAGCCTTCTATCGAGGGTTAATCCTAAATATTTTACGGAAGAGGTATGGGGTAATGGCTGGTTTTCAAGGAATACTGGGGGACAGTCACCACGGCGGAGAGCGAATGTTATGTGTTGACATTTTGTGGTGTTAAATTTAATTTTCCAAGATTTACTCCAAACTTCAATTTTGTTGAGGTGTTGCTGTAGTATGAGTGAAGTGGTGTGAGGATCTGTGTGAGAGGCTAAAATGGCGGTGTCATCTGCGTATGTGGCTGTTAATGTGAGAGGGTCGGTGGGTAAGTCGAAGGTGTACATGGAGTATAATAGGGGGGCTAATATTGAGCCCTGAGGCACGCCGGCCAGTATGGGGTGGCAGGAGGAAATAGCTGAGCCCTGACGGACGGCGAAGTACCTATCCGTTAAGTATGACTGGAGAATAAGATAATATGTATGGGGTAGGAGGGGTTTAAGTTTATATAGAAGTCCCGCGTGCCAGACCCGATCAAAAGCCTGAGATATATCCAGGAATGCCCCGGCTGCATAGAGTTTTCGTTCTAATGCAGACGCTGTGTAGTCGACAACTCTGTGCAGTTGGTGGGTGGTGGAGTGAAAAGAACGAAACCCAAACTGGTGATCGGGAAGATGAAGTGAAAGGATAGAAATGAGGCGTTTATAGAAAAGTTTTTCAAAGATCTTGGAAAGAAAAGAGAGAAGACTGATAGGTCGAAAGGAAGAAGGGTCATGCTCAGGTTTGTTTGGTTTTGGGATCATGGTGATAACAGAGTACTTCCACTGAATGGGAAAGTATGTTGTACGAAGTATGGAATTGTACAGAGTTGTCAGAAATACAACAGCTTTCCGAGGCAGCCGCTGGAGAATCTCCGCTGTTATCAGGTCATAGCCCGGGGACTTCCTTCTGGGGAGATTTTTAATTTCGTACTGAACGTCGGAGGGTATGAAGGCTTTTGGTGGGAGGGAGATAGGAAGGGGTGTGTCTAAGAAATGGTGAATACGTGATTCATGAGGGATGTCTGAAAGATCGTGATGAGGTCTGAAAGTAGATGAGAGATGCGCAGCAAACAAATCGGCTTTCTCGTCGTCCGTCACGGCCCAGGATCCGTCGTTCTGTCGCATTGGCATCGACTGAGATTGGTGTCGGAGAAGTCTACGGGTTCTCCTCCATAGGCTGCCATCCTCCGCATTCAGATTGGAAAGGGAGGAGTCGTAGTATTCCCCGTTAATCAGTCTGATTTGCGTCTTCAGGTCATTGCTTAGTCTGTTGTATGTCCGTCTGTCTGAAGGTAATCTCGAGGTCTGCCATCTTTTTCTCGCTCTCCTCTTTTCTCCGATCAGCTCACGGATGTATGCAGGGTAGGAGGGGAGAGTCGGATGAGGACCAGTGTTTGTTGGTAGGACTGCTTGCCAGGCAGCCTGCTGTATGGATACGGTAAGAAATTCCACAGCCTCCTCTATTTCCTCTCCCGTCTTCAGTGAATATGGCACGGACAATGTTGTCTCCAATTGCTGTTGGAAAAGGTTCCAGTCCATAACTCCTGGCGTTAGACTTGGCCTCGTTGATTCGATCTCAATCTCCGCCCAAAGAGTGAGATGTACTGGTGAGTGATCCGAGGAGAGATGAGAGCAAGATTTAACATCGTATGGCACACCTCGCAGCCCCTTCTGTATGAAGAAGTCTAGTAAGTCCGGCAATTTGCGTCTTGAGGTTGGCCAGTAAGTCGGTGAGTTTGTCGAAATAGTGTCTAATG
This sequence comes from Aradus depressus, assembly GCA_963662175.1. Lineage (NCBI taxonomy): Eukaryota > Metazoa > Arthropoda > Insecta > Hemiptera > Aradidae > Aradus > Aradus depressus. The sequence goes on from OY759223.1 coordinate 36,570,600, forward strand.
AGAGCTGATTAACAGAGGAATACAGACTTCTGCCCCTAGGGGTGCAAAGGCGCGAACCCCATCGCTGGTGTTTGGCGTTGAAATCGCCCCCAGCGAGGAAACATGCGCCCAGATCCCTAAAGAACCGGACGAATGTTTCCGGCCTTATGGCGTGCCTCGGGGGACAATATACGGCCACGAGTGAGATTTTCCTGTGTCTGGTGTGTAAGGATATAGCTGCCGCTTGTATGTGTGGTGTGGTATGTGATGGTAGTGCATAGTGTTTAAGGGATTGTTTTATTATGACAGCCGCACCGCCGTGGCTCCTGTTGTCTGGGTGGTCGGCTCTATACACTTTGTAATTTTGAATGAAAAATTTAGATTTAGTTGTCAGGTGGGTTTCCGAAATGAGGGCTACGTCAATTCTTTTTTGATTCAAAATTATTTCAAGCTCATTTTTATGTTGTATTATGCCATTGGCGTTCCATAGAAGGACTGTCAAGGAACCCAGTGTGAGAGTATTAGCGGACATACTGGGAACAAAAGGTTTGGGTAAGTTGGGATAGCTGGCTAAGAAGATTAAAAAGAGGTTGGACTATCTGGTTTATACCTGATATGAAGTGTACCATTTGAGGTGGGAGGCCATTTGCTGACCACTGGGTGTTGTCCTCTCTCAGGCCTGCCGAAATGTGCGGAGGTCTCTGAAGGGGAGGTGTCTCGGTGGTGAGGTTCCTGGCGGTGGCTGCAAAGGTCTGCCTCAGAGGAGGTGGTGGAGGGGCGGGCCGCACCAGAGAAGGGTAGATCGCCTGGTCCTGGTGGGATGGAGGCGCTGCTGCTGGGTTTCTCGGTGGTTGTGGTCTACTGCCCTGTCGTTTGAACTGCAGTTCTTTGTACACCCGGCAACCCTTGTAGTTGGCCGGGTGGGATTCCTGGCAGTTCGCGCAGGTGGCTGGAACAGTCCGGGGCTTGTTGCAGCTTCCCGAAATGTGTTCGCCGCCACACCGAACACAACGATGTGTGTGCCTACAGTAACTCTTTGTGTGCCCGAAGGCCTGGCAGCGAGTGCACTGTGCCACAGTGTGCTTCTTTCTTGGCTCCTCTATTTTAATTTTTGTATACAATAAACATTCAATGTCATAAATTTTTTCATTGTAGCTGCCAGGCTCTACATCAACAAAGAATAATGGTAGTGGCACTTTGTATCTCGACCACACATTAGTAATTCGGGTGGCGACGAACCCTTTCTCTTGCAGGGCTCTGTGTATAGTGTTCACACTCGTGGAGGGATGAAGACCTCGGATGACCACTCGAGGCACTTTGTCGTTTGGGTTTTGGTAGGTGTGGAAATTGGCATTATTTCCTTCGAGTAGGTGGATGAAGGCCCTGTATGCCGTCGGCGTTTTGGCATATATTGTTATGCCCTGTGTGGTAGTCCTCAAGGAGAATGACTCCAATCCTCCTTCTTTTATTAAAATTTCTATTAGGCTGTCGTAATTTTCGACGCCTTTTAGGTAAATAGGTGGAGGCTTTTCAGCTTTTGTAACATTATTTGTTTTTTCTGGCTCTTCAATAGCTGATGTCTCCATGTTGGTCAGAACACTAAAGCTATTTGCTACGGTGGTAGGGGTGAGGTGCTCACCTGACTGTTTGGCTACCTTGCGTGGGTCTCTGGACGTTGTCCCGCTTCTCTTCCGGCCCACTACTGACTCCCAGGTCGCTCCCAAGTTGGATGGGGCTTGTTCCATGGCTACTGTGGTGCTGGTGCTAGGACTAGCAAGGGCCCCAACTGGGGTTTCCTCACTTCCCGCCACCATTAAGTCCGCACAAAATCACAATAATTAAATAAAAATAGTATTTGTAAAGGTTACTTTTAACACTTTAAAGATAAAGAAACCATAACGAAATGAAAACGCACAAAACTCATGTCTAGAAAAAAACGAAACAAGAACTATATACAATAACTATTTACACACTTTGTTTTTGTCATTAAGCACTGAAAATAATAAAAAATCTAACGGAACAAAATATTTACTTTTTCTCAAGTTGGTTGCCAAACAGCTGATAAAATAAACTTAAACACGCCTTCTGATGTGATGTTAAGCAATGGTCACGAGCCTGTACGATGTCAGGTACTCGTTAAAGACCCCTACCCTAGATGAATAAAAATTTAGGGGAGGCAAAATTTAGGACTCCCACAGTAGAGTCGGGCTCATGTCCACCAGAGTGACGAAAGAGTGCTCTGGTAGTAGGCGATATGACCTCGTAGTTAAAGCCCGGGCATGAGTCATAAAACCTAAATAGACAATATTTTTTTTTTAAACATTGGGTTTTCTTTATATTTTTACACAATATTAAGTTTTCCTATTGGTAGACCTGGTGGGATGGTGGGATGGCCGTGTTCTATGGTAAATATAAGCCGCTAGAGTGGGTAGCAGCTAAGGTAGGTTTCCACAACAGACGGACCCCGGGAGACCTCCCTCTTCCATAGTTAATGCTCTAACGAGACCCTGGACCGACTATTATCGGAAACTTTATTGTTGAATAAGTGAGTGGCGTAGGGCCGGGTAACAGCTGTTTGTGTAATTATATCTAACTGTCGCGATGGGTCGATCGATGGACAATTTTCAAAACAGCAAACATTATAACGTTCATCTCGTATGAGTATTCAAAACGTTTTATTATAGAACCTCGATTATCCGAGGTAAAAACTCGGATAATCAATTATTATTAATATTTTGCTTATAATATCCTCTATAAAGTTGTCATTAATTATTATTTTATCGTTTGATTAGTGATTGATTATTACCATAAAGTTTCTAAGGAGATAAACAAGAAAGGTTCAGTTAAGTACCTAATGAGAATGTATAAAAAGTTGAACATCAGGTTTAAATTTCAGCAAGTTTTTGAAAGTTCAAATTTTAAAATGCGACTAGTTTTCGTTTATTCTGACGATGTTATTTAAATAAAACTGAATGGAATATGGAGGGCGTCGGTAGCTGAGTGGTATGCATGCTTGTTTACTGAATTCAAGATCACGGGTTCGAATCCCGGTCAAGGCCCTTAGTTTATTTCATCTGGGAGGTAAAATAAACATAAGTACTCCGTCCTTTTCGGATGGGGCGTTTAGCGATAGTCCCGAGCCTGTACGATGTCAGATACTCGTTAATGACCCCTACCCTAGGTGAATCAAAATTTAGGGGAGGCAAAATTTAGGACTCCCATAGTAGAGTGAGGAAAGAGCGCTCGGGTAGTGGGCGATTTGACCTTGTAGTTAAAAGTCCTGGCTTGAGTCATAATAACTAACCGGATGGAATATGAAGAAAGACTGAGATGACACCCGGCCACTTCCTGCTCTAAGCTGCTCCAGCCTACACCCAGAACTCATTACCTCGCTTCCTGTAACTACAACGAACGTTCCCCTTACACCGGACAAATAAAAATAAAAAAACTGTTATCAGGAATAGGACAACTTTTAACTGCTCGGAATTCCTCCAGATTTTCTTTTCAAATTATACATTTGCCTGATGACTGCACAAAAAAAAGACGGGTGTAGTTTTAGTAACTAGTTATTAGTATAATTTTTGTAAGTAATTTCTATTTTTATTTTCCAAACTTATTTTTTAAATTTATGATGTAGATTAGTGTTAAATAAACCCAATATTTTTTCTCTATTCTATGCTATTCATTTTCCCTGTCAACCAAATAAGAGGATACCTTTGGATTAGATTGAACCATTTTTGCAAATTTTGGAAGATTTGATGGCATCCCATTATTATCTTTGAAATAATTCCAAATGAAATAATTATTAATTGAGTTTTTTTAAAATACATTTTTTTAAATTATCACAGTTTGATATATTCATTCATATTACGTCGGTATTTATTGAGATTTTTGCGTTGATGCCCTTCCCTTTGGTCGCTTTGACTGAAGATCAATAGATGCCGTCCTTAGAAGGTTCTGACTTAACGGATATAACACTTTATGTTGATATCTTTGTATGTTGTTACAGATATAACACTTTATGTTTACATTCATTCTATCGGCAGTTACCGTGTTTACGGACACATACGCCGATTTTTTTTTTCATTTTTTTAGAATCAGGAGGTTGGAAGATATGAAACTCCACCTCGAGGTTCTGACCATTTACATAACTTCCATAACTCGATAGTACTATCGAATAATCGGTAGGATTTGATTATCGAATATTATCAATAGTTATATTTAATATCAATTGTACTAACGAATTTTAAATTGTGATTTGAAATTATCGGTCTTGCATTATTAGAACCTTGGCATTGTCGTGACTGTCTAAATGTTTGAGTGGACCGTTTCCGTCGTCTTCAGTAGTATTAAAATAAAATACCGGATGTTTTCGTTTGAGGTGATCCTTGAGATTCGACGTGTTACCTGAAATTCGGCATTCCTTTTGCGCCAACTTCTTAGACCCAACATCTCTATCGAAATGTTCCGACTCATCCGAATGATTTTTCCGTTTCACTCCGCTCATGCCTCACACTAGTAATAAAATGAAAAAAGAAAATAGAACTAAGAATAATACAAAATAAAATCCAGTTAGTAAACAAAGTAGGTTAAAGGAACTGATAATACTGATTAGGACGAAACCTCTTTTCTTGGTTACTGACAGAATAACCAAACGAACTCTTTTCCCGACAGCGGCGATTGCTTTTATTGTTCGAAATTCATGTTTCAGAACTTCGATATTACAATCGATTAATAGTTTCGCTCAGATCTATCGATACTACAGGTTTGTCCGACTATCGAGAGTTAGACGCCACTAGCCGCCAGGACTATGGGTGCGCAGATAGTTGTTGTGGGTGTGCAGGTAGCAGACCTTGAAGTGTTTCTCACGGCCTAGACACCCAACGTTAACTCCTCCCCTCCCCTCTTCACCTTGTCACTGGATTTCGTTTCATTTTCGGATACAAGGACATTTTTCAGGAAAATAACAGGAAAATTTCTAGGTTAAGTTAAATAAATAAATGATAAATAATTAAGATGTAAATTATAATGAGATTGGTGGTGCTACATCACATCACGCACATCTCTTCGAAAGCCGGCCGAGGCCATTGTTCTTTTTTTTTTTTATCTGTGAGGTCAAAAAGCCTTGAGCCCTCCGTTCTTCGGATGGTCCCGAGCCTGTTCGATGTCAGGATGTCTCCCCTAGGTAAATAAAAATGTAGGACTCCCATAGTAGAGTGGGGCGGAGTGACAAAAGAGCGCTTTGGTAGGAGGCGATATAACCTCGGGAGATGCACGATTCCTCTATGATTGGTTTTGATTGCATTTAGCCCATGGCAGGTTTCCTCTCACCTATGATCTTGTTTACTTTAACTTGTTTACTTTCCGTCACCACCCCTTCCTCACCATTCACGCATCCCTCTGGAAATCATCCCTTGCTCAGTGTCCCAGTGTCAAGGTCAGTGTTCACATTATTATTTGTCATTATTTATATTATAAAATTATTTAACCTGAATTGTCCTCGTAGCTTAGAAACTAAGGAGAGGGGCAGATATATCGTCCTATTACGCCCCTACAATTTATATTAAGTATGTGATCTGAACTTTATTATTTACTTATTCCCTACACAACTGAGAGGAATCCTGCCATTCGGTTGAGAGCACTCAACTTCGTCCGAGAGGAATCGTGATGTGGGGATTAGACTGTTCCCCCCACTGCTCTTAATTGGAGAGGAATCCGGCGACGCCCATAACCTCGTAGTTTAAGCCCGGGCATGAGTCATAATAATTATCATCAGGGATCTTATTTACACTGTGTATTTTTATTGCGTAACAAGTTATTCATTTACCTCTAGTTGTTACTGTACAATTTTGCCCTCAAGTGTATTCAGTTACTAATACACTCGAAAATTCAATTTGTAGAAGATGAGTTTTCCTGTGAGGAAGTATTTTTACTTAGTAACTCAGTATATTTGAAGGTCTATATAAAAATTGTTATGTAATCAAATGGAATTTTTGATGTGTTTCTTTGAGAGTGACCACAATATCAATGACGCCATTAGAGCGGTGAGTGAGTCACACATTATGACTAAACCCCCCCTACTTACGTAGACACATGTCTCTCCGGGTGGGGCCCAAGATATTATTGACGAGTTGTTATGACTAATGCCCGGTCTTATCGCCTGGTGGACATGAGTCCGACTCTATTGTGATCTAAATTTTGCGTACCATGGTTTTTGGAAAGGGGGCTGAACTCAAAAACCCCAAAGTGCCGATGTAATGAATGTGTCTACACGAAATTTAGTATTAGGATTGTAGGTCAACAAAGGATGTTTAGCGCGAACGGTCCTTTGGTTTTGGAGGGAGAACTGAAACCTAAATAACTAATTCGTGCTGGGGAAGCACATTTCTGGTGATTCGTCGACGACTTAATTATTTTGACGTGTCTACATTTTTTTAATGGGGGGCTAATCGTGAAATATGAACCCCCCCCCCCCCCCCCCCCCCCCGCTCACCGTTGTTCGGCACCTTACTCGTGTTTTATTTTATTCTTTCTTCAGAAGGTTCAAAAGAATAGGATGGAATAAATGGTAACTTTATCTATTTTGTATGTGAGGGGGCGCCTGTAGCTCAGAGGTAGCGTGCTAGCCTACTGAATTCAAGATCGCGGGTTCGGAACCCGGCCGAGGTACTTAGGTTTTTTATCGGGGAGGGCAAAAAACCTTGAGCCATACCTACCCTAGGTGAGTAGAGATTTAGGATCCATATTAACCAAAGAGAAGAAAGAAAGCTTTGGTAGTAGGCGATATGACCTCGTCATTTGAGCCCGGGCATGAGGCATCACACTTTAGTGGGGGGGGTTCTGACTATTACCTCTGTTGGTAGTAACCATGGAGATTGGGGCTTGCCTGATGTACACTTTCACGCCACAGAGAGCACACTTTCATTCACCCATCTCGGTCATTCACCGCCCTACACTTCACGTGTCCACCGCTCATGACCTCAATACCAACCATCTCCAGCCGCCAGATGTCACCGTCCTATCTATCATAAGAAGGGAAGGCAGGTTTGCACCAATGGGCTCCCAAGTTCCGGGAAATGTTTGGCAAACCACCGATTGCCATGATCTCGACCTTTTCATTACTCGTTTTAGTGTTTTTATTATTTTTGTTTTGGTCCAGTCCAACTGATCGTTTGTACGGAATCTTTATTTTTTTTTTTTTTGGGGGGGGGGCCGCATTCAACTCTAAAACTGTCATATTAATGTAATGAAAAAAAGGTTCGGTGTAAGACAATCATTTTCAGCTAAGTCGGTCGCTTCCTTTTAGAAGGGTTCAGAAGATCTGCGTCTGTTTTGAGATTGATATCTGAAAATTAAAGTTGATTCCTGACTAATCTTTAATTATTCCAGTAAGATTGTTTTAGGGGGGAAGTTATGTTTTGTTCCCCCCCCCCCCCCCCTCCTCCCTCCCCCCCCCCCCCCTCGTTGAGAATCACAGATTTTGCCTCCTTTTCCCAATTCCCCCACGCTCACCATTATTCCATTCACCATTATATATGTAGCCCTGTTTGTTTCCCTATTTCCCTCATCTATCCCTCTATCTATAAATATTCATATTTTGCCCCCCCCCCCCCCCCCCTCCAATTGAGAATCCCAGATTTTAAGGGCCCCGCCTCCCTTTCCCTATCCCCCCCCCCCCCCCCCCCCCCCCCCCCCACGGTCCCACCATATCTATAAATAATCCACCTCCGACCTAAAAGTTCTACCATTCGGCCTCCAACTGGTTCCTAACCAATTTAATTATGAATAATTTACAAGTCGATTATCTGTATTCTTCCTTGGTATCGATTATTTCGACCTCATTTCTCAACCTTGTTACAACTTTATAAGTAACACTTCTTGTAAATATATTACTTTACAGTGGCATAGGCGTCGGAGGAATAGCCCCCCCCCCCCCCCCCCCCCCCCCCCCCCCCCATTTCTAAGTTATCTTTCTGTCCTCATTCGGATATAAGAAACTTTACCCTTTGGACCACATCGTCGTTGGACTTTGGAATTTACTTGCTTGAGAAGTAGCTCTACTTTTTGACTCTGGTTTCATCCAGTTCACCCTCGAAAACAGTTCCTTATGTGTGCGCAGCTGAACGACCCTATTATTTTCGATCACCTGTACCCACACAAAGAACCTGCTTATCATATTATGTCCTAATATTAGCTTAGAGACAAATTTTTGAATACTCTTAATTAGTTTACTGACAAAATTCAATTTTAATGTGAAAAAATAAATTAAATGGAGGTGTGATTTAGTTTCTGTGTGAAAATTCGACGATTTCATGGTCTTGAATCATGTTCACCATAGAAATAATGAGTGGATGTTAAAAATAATTTAATGAAGTTTATTTCATGACTCTTAACTCGGGCTTTAAACTCCGAGGTCATATCGCCTACTACCTGAGCGCTCATTCGTCGCTCTGGTGGACATGAGCTCGACACTTCTATGGGAATCCTAAATATGAATATGCCAAAAACAAAAGTACGAGTCCCCTGAAGGGAATTTTAAATTTTGCGTTTATTGGCAGTTATAGAGCAGTACTCAGGGCTGGTGCGAACCTGGCGGTCGCGAGGGCAGTAAATTTTTTTTTTTTTGCTTTATGTACGATGCATATTAGCCATGTCACTGTGTTATCTAGTTATTTACGACATCCATGGCCCCGGGAGGGAGTTCTATCTACGAAATAAATCACTACCGGACGGGATTGGAACCCGCAAACCAAGATGAGACCATGCGACCAAAGCCCTACGCTCTAGCCCGCACGGCCACCATGGCTCCTTTCCTTTATGTTACCGTGTATCATATATACATATCCAACCAGGTATATTTAAACTATCTTCCTTCTATATCGGGGATTCGAACCCGCTAACCATAGTGAAACCATGCGACTAAAGCTCTACGCTCTAGCCCCATGGCCACCATGGCCCCGATGGGACTGAATGGATTTTCAATAATTTTTGCGGACCTGTCAATATTTTGTAGCATGAGAGCGCAGTGTGAGGAAATTTTGATAAAGTGTAGGTTCCCAGCTCAGTTCGCAAAGTAGGTTACGATGACCCTGGGTCGGTCGCTTCTTCAAATAATTCCTGAGCCACACTCTTTTCTTCTTGTTATTTAAAGACTCCTTCAACACTGCACACAATACAACTACGCTACTTTCAACCTCCGGGTTTGCCCTGGGCAAAGAAACGTATGCGGCTATGGTTGAGTACAACGCGATGCGCCGTGCTTCCATCACGAATGTTTAGTCGACACTCAAATTTTGTGCAATATTTTTGTGTAGTGTGAGCGGTCCACGACCATTCAATATTTTGTACCAAAATAAGCTTAATATTTGTGCTCAAAATTTTGAGCGAAATTTTTGCCAGTGTGAGGGCCCTTTAGCAAGAAATAGACGCTAATCTTTTATCGCACACCGAGTAATACAGTAGAGTCCCGCTAATCAGGATAACCGGTTAATCCGGACGGGATTTAAAAAAAAACTAATTAAGATTTAGTAAACTAAAAATTTAATTTAGCGAGCGGTAAGTACGAAAATAATTGAAAGAGAGGGTTTGACTACTGACCTTGAGGTGCCTACAAGATCGTACGGCAAAACGACGTCGGTCTTTTTTAAAGCAAAAAAAAACATTACGGACTTTTTTCAGTGAGTCTAAAAATATTATTCTTGTTTTCATTACGTACTGTACATTGTTTTATTTTATAGTCCTGTACAGAATTTAACGTTTACATATTTTAAAATTGTTAATTTTTACATTATAACATTAATGTACCGTGGTTTGTTTTGTACAATAGTATTGTACTGTACAATAAATAAATTTTGAGTTTTAATCACAAAGGTGTTTTGTTTTGTTGACCCTATCTTAGTTATTAGGTCGAAAACTTAGATCTACGTATACATTATGGAGTATTGAAGATAAAATTAACCTGAAGGAAAACATGTATTTATGAGAAAAAAAAAGTCTAAACTATTTATCATGTGCATTTTACTGCGAATTCCGTTTAATCTATCTAGTCCGGATTACTGGAACTCTACTGTAATTGTCATATGTCTCATCCAGACAAAGATGGGAGCCATACTAACGTCGTTGTTAACTTCTCATTCTGAGGAATCATCAAAATGCCCCAAAGAAATGAGTCTCCGTCCTTGAGGTATCGCTTGACTGACTGCCAAAAGCGAATCATGATAGATGTGACCTTGGTTCACCTCACCCGACCATTCATTATTTATTGGCTTGTGTAAGGAGATTTTGAATATGTAACGATATAAGTGACAGCTAAATTACACTCTACCATTTATTTTCTGAGACTTAAAACTTACTACACAGACGTTTCGGCTATATATTCATAAATTTCTAAAATGTTATGTAATATTTAATTTGTCACCATCTTTGAGATGTTAGTCATTAATTTTATATAAATTCATCAGTAAGCATTATTGTATACGAATATTAAATGTTATTTATATTATAGTTTGTTTGTTATTGTGATTCATGCCCACATATTGCCTACTACCAGAGCGCTCTTTCATCGGTCTGGTGAAAATACTCCACTGTGGAAATCCTAAATGTTGCCTACCTAGGTTTACCCACTTAGGATAGGGGTCGTATTATTTGTTATTTTGTTTACAGATGATAAAATAAATATATAAAGTAATTTTTTTTATTTGTGCCGAACAACCTGCTAGTTTATTGTATATCTTTTGTGATTATTTTCGTTATTTTGTTTTGATATTTGACCTTCACTTGAAGAATTGAGTGCGGAGAGGTTGCCGACCCTCTCTCTACCTGCGACGTACTGATTGTCCAGTCTGTCCGTTCGACTTCCTTCCTGGACGTAAACAATGCCTGGATGTAGGGTCCATACTCTAGCGTACCTCCTGTCCTCTGTTCCACCACAACACACGTTACCCGTACCAACTCCATCTCCGTGTCTATCCGTTATTAGTCGACCGTCGTCTTGGGGTGGGGCACATTCGGTTAACGTCTCCAATTACAAAGACCTTCATCGCATCATGTGTCTTCGTTTTTCGTCCTAATTAACTTCCATCGCTGTTTGCCTTGAACTTCAATAAGTAAACTGAACTGCCGAGATCGCATGAAAACCTCATTTCTAGAAATCGTTTGATGTTTACATTAAACCACTTGCGTTATCCGGCGTTGCCCGGGAAAATAACTCACTTTCTTGATACCGGCACATGAAAATGTGTGACTGTTGCTAATATTTTTCCGTGCAACCCTAGGTAACATAGCTAGTATCTGAAATCATGAAACATAGTGCTATAGTCAGTTATTTGTTTTGTCAGTGCAAGTCCCAGCCTGACTAACTGCTACTAATCACATGTTCAAGGTCCCTCCCCACTTTCACTATTATCCTGTTTCCGGTCTGTTTTTTTTTTATTCCCATAACCTTATTCTATTTACCTGTTATTTACATTATTAATAACATGTCTTTTTACATTACAGCGGTCGCCACTAAACTAGGAGAGTGCGCTGATAGCTCGCAGCTTGTATCACCTTTTTTGAACAGTGGCTTCATTCTCGCTATTTTCAGTTAGCAAAGCAACCTGTTTTAAACCAAATATTTATTATAGAGACTTGCAATATTTTAGGGATGATTTTGGATTATTTTGTTTAAAAAATACTAAATGTATGATTTATTTTTCATACCTTGGATTGTATTAATAATAGTCCAGTGCAATTAGTCATTATAAATGAAAAATGACGGAACCCAGGTGTAATAAATGGATTTTAATGATTTTTTTTTTTTTTTTTTTTTTTTGGATTTCTAATACCATAAACTAAAAAGTTTAGAGGGCGCCGGTAGCTCAGTGGTATGCGTGCTTGACTTCTGAGCTCAAGGTTGTGGGTTCGTAGTCCGACCGAGGCCCTTAGTTTATTTTATCTGGGAGATAAAATAAACTTAAGCACGCCGTCCTTCGGATGGGACGTTAAGCGATGGTCCCGAGCCTGTACGATGTCAGGTACTCGTTAAAGACCCCTGCCCTAGATGAATAAAAATTTAGGGTAGGCAAAATTTAGGACTCCCACAGTAGAGTCGGGCTCATGTCCACCAGAGTGACGATAGAGCGCTCTGGTAGTAGGCGATATGACCTCGTAGTTAAAGCCCGGGCATGAATCATAAAACCTAACCTAAAACTAAAAAGTTTACCCATTTTAAATAAAATAATTCTCTATGAAAAATAAAATAATTCTCGAGAAATAAAATGAATATAGCTGTAAAAGGAATATACTATAGAAGTAGAGTGGAGCGTCGTTAATCCGGATCGATCGGGACCGGAACCCATCCGGATTACTGAATTGTCCGGATTTTCAAATGTGCTTTCAATAACTGTATACATACGTATATGTATCGACTAGAGGATACATGACGCTCGGCAGTCTACTGTATTGCAAAATAGAGGCTGAAGGGTTCGAAAAATACAGTACACAAAATATTTTAATAAAGTATATTGAATACGAACATGCACATTATGTAATTTAGATTAGTAACTCTACAATACTTTTTGGGAAAAAAAAACAAGAATCTACAGTAATTAATGGAAACTTACTGAGTAAAAAGTCCTTAATTGTCCCCTCAGGTTGCCTCTAAACACACACCTCCCACATCCCACCTGTTCTCACCGCCGCGCCGATCCGGATTTGCGACGCTCCGGACTTCCTCCGGATTTCACTCTACTGTAACATCATTTTTATGGGAGTATCCTTAAAAAAAAAGTATTATTTTCCTATAAGCTGTTAACTTTTATTGTGGGCTTTCGGAGTTTCCTTTTCGGCTCCCTGAGTGCATCTATGACCCTTGTTCTGATGTACCTATCCTCTTCTATTTCAGTTGGCCGGACTTCTGGTGCTCTCTGTCGGAGTGTACTCCTATCTGGACGGGAAGCACATCCGGGATGCTCTGGACGGTGAGGTGACTCTCACCTCCGCTGGAATGATGATCGTCGGAGGCGCCATCTTCCTCATCGCCTTCTTCGGCTGCTGCGGAGCCATCAGAGAGGACCCTTGCTGCCTCACTACCGTAAGTATTACTATTGTCGATGAACCACATCTGCTTGACTGTAGTTAGGACACATTATATAACATAAATAGTTTAGTGTAGAAGAGTACAGGAGAATGGTGCAGTGGTAGTGGAGTGTAGTTAGAAAGATGAACTGCAATTAGGTTAGGATTCAGTCTGGAGACTGCAACAACTGGATACAAGCTTGGCTAAAGCCTTATTACTGATGCAAGTTGCTGCCTGAACCTCTTTCAGTCTGGAGACTGCAACAACTGGATACAAGCTTGGCTAAGCCTTATTACTGATGCAAGTTGCTGCCTGAACCTCTTTCAGTCTGGAGACTGCAACAACTGGATACAAGCTTGGCTAAGCCTTATTACTGATGCATGTTGCTGCCTGAACCTCTTTCAGTCTGGAGACTGCAACAACTGGATACAAGCTTGGCTAAGCCTTATTACTGATGCAAGTTGCTGCCTGAACCTCTTTTACTTGCAAAAACCAACTTTTTTCTTTGAAATGTTATTATTTATTTATCTATTGTTTTCTCATTTATTCAAATTTCAGGCAAAGAGTCAAAGAAAAAAAAAATCAGAAAGTTACATTTTTCAGGTCAATGAATATCATTGTCTTTCCCCCTATGTAATTTTAAATTAAAGTAATTAATATAAGCAATTTTGTAATAACTTGTTAAATAATAAAATAGAGATTAGTTTTAATATATTACGTAAACCCAAATGGCGCTTTTTTTGATTTTTTATTTTTTCCGGAAAAATTGGTGAAATCTGTTTTTCTTTCCCTTTGCAATCTTTTCCGCAAATGTTAAAACAAGACTAGATTGCAGCGTTGTTAATTCGTGTAACTCTTTTCAGTCTTTTTTATTTTTTTACAAATAGATATTTATAACTGTGTAAAAAATAAATACAAGCAAATGTGATAAGAGAGAGATAATGTCATGAGGGGATAAATCAGCCAGTGGGGACACTCCCTAATCACTGAGTTACTCTTATTTGTAAATAATCACTGTCACTGCTGCTGCTAAGGTCTCTAGGCCATTGAGGCTTAAGCCGTCGTTGAGGAAGTGTGGCAAAGTGGGGGGTCGGTCTAGAGGATTATTGTGAAAATTGAGAGGAAAATAATTTTTTATACTTTGATTTAGTGACTTCGGTGACAAAAGGTTCGTTGAGGTCAGTGTGAAGAATTGTGTTGGAGACGTAATAAGAAACATTTGCTATTATTCCAAGTTTTTTGGATTGAAAGGATAGGGTGCGCTGAAGACTGGAAACCTTAGCAGAACCCCAGAGTTCAAGTCCGTAAGTCCATATAGGTTTGAGTACTGCGTCTGCGTTATATATAAGTCGTTTTATTTCAAAGTTAATTTGTATCTTTTGTGGAGTAGTCTTATTTACAGTTTGTAATGTCTGTTCAGTCTCGAGTGAGGTTTCCAAGTTAACCTTTTGTCGAGTATAAGTCCTAGATAGCGGACTTTGTTTCTTATGGATAAAGGATTGTTGTTAAGCTACACTGGAGGGCAGGTTACCGGAAACAGTATATGAAAAAGTTGAAGGATAGAATTTGTGTAGAATTTTACTATATTTAATTTTGATCCATTTTCCCAACAAGAGGTACCGTCCTCTGTACAGTGGAGCCGTATGGACTCCTGAGGTACCGTCCTCTGTACAGTGGAGCCGTATGGACTCCTGAGGTACCGTCCTCTGTACAGTGGAGCCGTATGGACTCCTGAGGTACCGTCCTCTGTACAGTGGAGCCGTATGGACTCCTGAGGTACCGTTCTCTGTCCAGTGGAGCCGTATGGACTCCTGAGGTACCGTCCTCTGTACAGTGGAGCCGTATGGACTCCTGAGGTACCGTCCTCTGTACAATGGAGCCGTATGGACTCCTGAGGTACCGTCCTCTGTACAGTGGAGCCGTATGGACTTCTGAGGTACCGTCCTCTGTACAGTGGAGCCGTATGGACTCCTGAGATACCGTCCTCTGTACAATGGAGCCGTATGGATTCCTATTGGACGGCTGTGAGGACCTTGATCCAAGGCTCCCCTTTTCTGTTGCTATGATTCACCCGCGACCTTGGGCTCCATTCAACAGTGACAACTTACATCTGTTTCAAAAATAGCCCAATACATTTCGCTGTTATTGAAAAACTTCACTTCTGTCATTTCAAGATTCATTTTGAAAAATATGTATCTTTTATTATTCGTTTTGTGTATAGATATTATTTGTTTATTATTGTGACTTTAATTACGAGGTCATATCGCCTACTACCAGAGCGCTCTTCCATCGGTGAAAATACTCCACTGTGGGAATCCTAAATGTTGCCTACGTAGGTTTATTCACTTAGGATAGGGGTCGTATTATTATTATTTTTTACAGGTTGATAAAATGAAAGTAATTATATAAAGTATTTTTTTTTATTTGCCATTCAAATTTTGTACCTAATGAAACTGAATAAAACATAAAAATTGGTTAAATTTATATTTAAATACATCCATATTTGTCTATCAATTGCTTTCGATTATCTAATATACTTTTTTTATTTTCATTTATTTTAATCTGAAGAATTACTTATTCTCTTAAACTGGATTTTTTTAAGACCTTTTTTATCAATATTTTCTGAAAATCTCTAATTCCAAAACCGGGATTAATAAGTTAAACATTACAGCGCATGAGCCAAAAAATACTCTGTTTGGTTCTAAACCTAACAAAATGGCATCCCAATTTTATTTTTAGTGTCTTCAATAAAAAACAAACCTACTAATTGTATTAAGAATCAAATTTGATCGGAAAATGTTTATTTAGCACCATTAATTTTTTTTACAATGTCATCAGTCATGGTTTTCCAACTAAAATTTTTCAATTTTGATGTAATACAAAGGTTCTTTTATTCGATATTAAAACGAAATTTTTATGAAAATTTTTAAAAAGCAAAACATTCGGTTATCCAGGATTCGAAAATACTTAATCCAAATCCGGACCACTGAATTTAATTCAGATTTGAATTTTTCTTGCAGCGCTAGTTTCAATTCCATTGATATAGAATTTCTTGTATATTCCATTTTATATACCTATTTCATATAGGTACTATACACTAGACTCATTCAAAATTCACAACTTTTTTTGTTTGTTCTGCTCTTTTAGTGTCTGAAAGAGGATACAAAAACATGAATTAAAAAAAAAATATATACATTTTTTCGACCAATATAACAGGTCGCGCAAGTCAAAAATGTAGTTTTTTAAATAATTTTCATATTATTTTCATATTTTCGCCAAATATTTCAAATAAGTTCACAAGAAGAACGCTAGGGGCGCTTTTCTTCAGCAACCAGGTGGAAAACATGAAAAACGAGAGCAACGATGAAGAAACGCTCAAGCGTTTGAGGTTCAATGTCAACAAAGCTGATGAAATCGTTTTTTGGCAAAACGTAAAATCCAAGATTTTTTTTCTGATCGTTCCAACTATTTTTTTCCATCGGTTTGGCTTAAATTGCGATTTTTTAAAAATCAGTCCAGATTTATTGGAAACTAGTGAAAGTTACCAAAAAGCTGAAAGCTAGTCTCTTCATTGCGTGTTGTCTAATGACACTGCGGAACGAGCCGTTAGACTCGTCAAAAAGTTCAATTCGATTTTCACCAACAATGAGGAACAAAAACAATATTTGTACAAAGTTATAAAAGAACATCATAAAGCCTTTCGATCGCAATGTCAACATAGTCGTGATCTTCGCGCAATGAGTTTGCGATTTAATTTATATAGCGCCGAAAAATTGTAATTGAGATAAAAGATTGGAGAGACATTTGTAAATTTTGATTTCATATTATTAGCATTAAATTTTATGTTCTTTAGTTAATAAAGAAAGCGTTAGATGAAAAATAGGTATTTTTTATACGAATACCAGTTGAATTATATACATTTTTATTGAAAAAATAATTTATAATAAAAAAATCATTAAGAATCATCGAAAAAAGTGAACTTTATAACTTTTGGTATATAATACAATTTGAATTGAGTCATTAAGAAACAAAAAATCAACTCTACATATTTTATTTTGCTTAAAGTGTTTTAAAATAGACTTTGCCTGTAGAAATAAATAAATAAATAAATAATATCCACTAAAATATCTATAATTTTTAACACATAAAAAAAAATCACATTTTCCACCTGCGCGACCTGTTATATTGGTAGACATTTTTTTTTTTTTTTTTTCAAAATTCATTTTTTTGTATGCTCTTTCAGATACTAAAAGCAAGAGCAGAACAAACAAAAAAGTTGTGAATTTTGAATCAGTCTAACTATACACATTTGTAACAGTAGATGATATTGTGTCTTACAGTATGGGGTCATCCTGTCCGTCTTGCTGGTGGGGCAAATCGTTATTGGGGTTGCTGCCTTTGTCTATCACGGGAAGATGGAGGATGTTCTCAAGAAGAGTCTTCAGAAGAAATACGAGGATTACTTGGACCATGATAAGTCTGCTGTTGAGAATATCGACCTCCTTCAGTCCTCTGTAAGTATACTTACTGTAAAGATTCGTCAACAGGGGAGAATGGTTACGCCTCGATACTTCAATGCTCAACTACTTATATTTTTGTGAAATTTTGATTTGAATAAATATTCATTGACTAAGCGAAACGAGGTCTCTACTTTAATCCAGATTTGTTTATCTGGATATATGTAAAAATAAATTTGCCGCATCCTTCCTCAGTCTCACAAAATTTTGCATACAAAATTACAAGGGTGATCTAAAAAGAAACCTTGGTTTCGAATTGTTAATGCGAAACCGGGCAAAATCCTTCCACTTCAAACAAAAGTAACGAAAATTATATTAAGAAACATTTAGAGGAGAACCTGTGACAGACACTCTACAACTGGAGCCTCTCCAGAGGCAGACCTCTGTAGAGCCCAACACACCACTGGATCTCTCATCATTACTTGCCACCGGATTCTATTCACAATCCTCCTATAAACTGATCCAGACCAATTCTTTTTTCAAGATGGCCACCTCAAGTCCTCCTAAGACACTTTCAGCCTCTCCGTCCTCATGCTCTTGGGCCTGACCTCACCCCCTTTAAATTTATTAAGAGTACCCTCCAATTTTACTTCATATTTATCATTTTTCCCTCGAAAGCTCTGCTTTTTGAACTCTGGAGAAAGACTCTTGTCCAGCCTCTGAATACGATCTCTTCCCTCCCCTTCCTAAAGACTCTTGTCCAGCCTCTGAATACGATCTCTTCCCTCCCCTTCCTAAAGACTCTTGTCCAGCCTCTGAATACGATCTCTTCCCTCCCCTTCCTAAAGACTCTTGTCCAGCCTCTGAATACGATCTCTTCCCTCCCCTTCCTAAAGACTGCCATCCAATTTCCATATTCTACACCCTTTCCAAACCCTTGAAACGTGTAGTTCACTCTCAACTTTCCAATTTCTTTCTCGAGTATTCCCTCTGGCCCGATGGCTTGGGGAAAGTGGTACGCGCGAGCCACCAGTCGCTTACCCTCATCTCTGATGTGCCCCTGTACGAGTATGCCTGTTTATTTTTAAATAATCCTGTGTATTTCGAAAAGTTGCCAGTGGCTGCGTGCAAAAAGTAACCCATGCGCACCAGCCATAAGAAATAAGAAACACGTGGTTATCTTCTAGTGACTATAGTTCTCCTCTTGATACTCTGAACTCCCAGTTGTTCTTAACTCTTCTGTTTTCAGCTCCACTGCTGCGGTCCGGACGATCCCTCCTTCTTCACCAACAACTTCCCTAAGTCGTGCTGCCCCAATCCGGAATCCACCGGACAGTTGTGCGACTATGACCATGTCTACAGAGAGGGCTGCACTCCGAAGACGGTCGGTCTGGTGAAGGGGATCCTCAAACTGTGCGGTATCATCTCACTATCCATCGCAATCATCGAGGTAAGTCCTCACTCTCCATCGCAATCATCGAGGTAAGTCCTCACTCTCCATCGCAATCATCGAGGTAAGTCCTCACTCTCCATCGCAATCATCGAGGTAAGTTCTCACTCTCCGGTCTACCCTCACCCTGCTGTCCCCTTACCTCTACACATCTGTTCTCGACGAGGAATGATGATACTTGACCTATGATCAGATGTGTAGAGGTAGCAAGAAAGGCCCACAGGTTTCCATGAAGGTTTCCATCAATGCAGCATTCTTATAAGCTTACTTATTTACACTCCTGGTGCTGAAACGCCACTGGCCTCGAGACTTGCTGCTGCTGAGGCTTTCTTGGTTATTGATCACACGCCCTCCAAAGGAGGGATACTCACATTTCCAGCTTGTGAAACTAGCTGCAAAATGAATTCTAAAATTAGAATGAACATAAGTTGATTAAATTTAATATCAACATGGATGCTAACTTAGTCTACAAAGAGTTGGTCCTTTCTGCCCTAGGTTGGAGTATACAAGAACGTTAAACAACCCCCTTTCCTTATTAAAATATACATACTTTTGTGTATTAATTAATATTTTTTATTTTTCAGATCCTGGGAGTCGTTTTTGCTTTTTGTCTTGCCAGCTCGATCAGAAGAAGCGAATTTCGTGGTTATGCCTAATAACTGAAGAAGAAAAGAAAAAGTTGGAAAAACATTAAAAAGCCTGTTTAAATAAAATAGGCGCTAAAAAATAAAATATTAATATAATTTAAAAAAAAAAGTGAATAATTTGTTGTTTTCTGTTTTAATACATTGCTATCTCATATTTTTTATTTAAAGAACTTACATACATAATATAGGTATGTTATTTTAGGATTTTAAATCACTTTATGAACTGTACATAGCTTATATACAATTTTCTTTGTTCAATGTTATTTTTTGGTTGTGTTGAAGGTTTATAAATTTTATTTATAATTGAGAAAATAAAATGCATAAAAAGAAAGTGTTTTGCCTTTATTTACGTATATAAGTCGGTCGTCTTGGTCTCTATCGTACAAATAGCATACCAGCTGCATAATCAAAAAGTGCATTTATTTCTAAGGTTTCTATAGATAGTAAAAGCCTCTTCAAGGCTTTCAAAAAAGAGATGCAATTTTAAAATATTTTATGTTTATTTTCTGAGAGAAAATTTTGGGAAATTCAACAGTGCATTGACCATCAGTGGTACACTTGTCATAACTTTAAAATAACGCATTTTCAAAACCCCTTTATAATACTTCCACATATTTTCACCCAGTTTTCAAATTTTCCTCTGATTTTCTTCAACGTCAACACAGATGCTCAATGTTTACTTAATAATTCGCTGCTAGACTAACAATTAGTTATTTCTAAAAAATATTTTTTGCCATAAACATTAAACTTGGATTAGTTTAGAATTCCGACAATATTACTATAAAGAAATAAAAATGCATCCGTTAATATAAAATTTATATTTTTATGAGTGTGCAATTTGATTTTCACGCTGCTCTGAAGAAGTTCTACCACTAGAATGGGAATGTGAAATTTTTGAACTCATAACTTATATACTATGAAGACAATCATTTTCTTTTTTTTTTTCATTTAAATGTAGAAATAAAATATCAAATAACTAAGTATATCTATAAGAAATATTTTGACAATATTATATTTTTCTTTTGCACATGCGTATTAATACAGTAAGCAAAAAATAAGTGTAAGATTAGATTCCTTTTATGTGTAATTTTAAAATTAAAAGTTTTATATTTAAGTATTGATGTGTTGTTCAAAATAATGAGTGAAATTTTGTTTAAGGTTTTACGATTGTATTTTTAGTAAATATTTATTATCTATCACATTATTTTGTTTACTTAAGTACATTCCCATTGTAATATTATAAAAAATATATAATTGTGCTCTATTTGTGTACTTAGTATATTTTTTTGAAATTAATTATTTTCATATTTTTAATTCTTGAAGTAATAGCGAATTGATCATTTAATGCTGGATATTGTGAAATTTAATGTTAGACAATAGCAAAGATTCAACCCGCTAATTTTGGCGGGAAGCAAGTTTTTACCTATTATATATATTTTCTGGTAGGGCTGGTGTGTACACCTAGGGACCTAAGCATCCAATGCTCTTATCCCTGCTCTTAGCTCCCTGGGAGTCCTAAATTTTGACTATCCAGGTTTAGTTACCTAAGGCAGGGGTCTTTAATGATTACCTGACATCGCACAGGATTGAGACCATTGCTTAACATCTCATCCGAAGGAGGGCCTGCTCACGTTTTTTTTTTTTTTTTTATCTCAGATAAGATAAACTAATAAAATCTTGGACCGGGTTTTGAATTCGCGATCTTGAGCTCAGTATGCAACCATGCGTACTGCCTTTAGCTATTTCTCAATAGTTGTCCGAGCAATAGCTACGAGGTCGTATCGCCTACTACCAGAGCGCTCTTTCCTTCCTCTGTTGGACCTGAGCCCGACTGTACTCTGACAATTCTACATTTGGCCCATTTAGGATTAGTTATCCATGGAGGGGTCCTGAACATGTGCCTGTTGTCTTACAGGCTCCTTGGGACCATCGCTTCCGAAGGCTCAACTTTTTTTTTTTTTTTTACCTCCCAGATACATAAAGGACCTTGGCCGGTCCGAGCCCTCATCTTCAACCTATTAGCGCAAGCAGTGCCCACTACTATTCCATAGTTTTCGCACTACTTCTGTTGGGAGTTTTTAACTTAATAATATAAAAGGCAATATTGATTGAAAGAGATGATCTTTTCAATACAAAAGGAATTCGAGGTTCTGTCATGTAAAAAAACCCTCAATATTTGGCCGTTTCGGAAACTATTTCTTTCCTTCTTCAGGACCTTATAATGACGAGTGGATGTGTGTGTCCGGTGAGACAAACCAAACAAACACTTAACACTTTCTAAGTTGAGGAACGCGGACATATTGCGGAAACTAATAAATACATAAAACAAACTTATTTTTGAAATATTGACTATTCCATTAAAGATATATATATATAACTACCTGTCTTTTCGGCTTTACACCATCGTCAGGTCTAGTTATGAACTAAGTTAGTTTGCAGAGAGCGACCCTTCAAATATATCTCAGGTGAAAGGGTGCTATTAAAACTTGGGAGTCCCCCGGCTGTACCGTTAGCCAACTCATGAAATATTTCCTAACAAAACTTAGTTCTAAATTTACATAAAACAATATCATTAGACTAATACATGGAAAAATAACAAATAAATAAGTAAAAATACAAATAAATAATAAAATTAGAAATAAAATTAATATTAATATTTAGATAACATGAATGAATCCACATATAGGTTTCATGTATCTAAATCTTAATATTATTAATAATAAATATATATATATATATATATATATATATATATATATATATATATATATATATATATATATTTCAAAAATAAGTTTGTTTTATTTACTTAACACCTTCACAAAACACATCTACTCAAGTCATTATAACGCCCTGAAGAAGGAAATAAATAGTTTCCGAAACGTTGCTCAAATATTGAGTTTCTACTTACACGACAGAACCTCGAATTCCTTCTATACATAAAAGGTAATATTATATAAAAATTTAGTTAGGCCCCTGAAGTAAAGTGATTCCAAAGGTCCGAATTTGACCAAAACTTAAATTAGGAAATATGATCTCAAATTTTCAAAGTTTATCGTTTTCGAGTTAGGGCGCTCACAATGTTCCTTTCACAGTACACAAGCACACTGCTTCGCGAAAATGGTCAAATCCAGATCTGGTGACCTCAAAACGTGCAATTGCGTTCATAATTCTATTTCAAATCTTTGCACAATATTTTCTTATACTAAGGTAGAAGAAAGTTAAAATTCAGTAATTTTGTGTTTTAATTGTTCATGTTATTGTTTATTAAGTGACATTTAAGAATTCGAGCGTCAACCTCCCAATGTGATGGGACAACGGACTCCTAACATCTCTTCGCTTCGCAGGAAAGTTCTTCAACTTTGTTGCATTTTGGTGTGTATGGAGAGTTTCAGTTCAACGTTGAGCTCACTCGTTAAATCTGATAACAATAAATAGTTTTTGTAAGTAAAAGTAAAAGGGAATGGAAGTATTTAGTATTATTTTTGTAGGTAAAAGTAAAAGGGAAACTTGGAAGTATTTAGTATTATTTTTCACCTCCGCAGCTACACGAAGTTCAGGGGAAGAAAACTCAAAATTGACCATTCAGAGAAATTTAGTTTGTAAGAAGCACATTGATTTGAGTTTCAAAGTTATTTTTATCTATCGACTAGCAGTAATACCCGGAATTGTTCGGGGAACTTTGACTTTTCGCCTAATATCTCTCATTCGAATCCTATTCAATTCTTCGACAGTACATTCATGATGTTATAATTTTCTATTATTCATATGGAATAATGCTTAAAGTCCTTCAGCTGCGGACACAACAGCTAGTAAGTTTATAGGACCCCTGGGCATCACGGCTAGTACGTAGTTAGGAACGCTGGGCATCCTAGCCAGTACGTACTTAAGAACGTCCTTCAACGGCAGACACCCCAGCTAGTATCTGCTTTGCAGCGGCCGTCAGAAGAAGAGAAAGCTACATGTGAATTCCATCAGCATTAATGCACCCCCGCCCCTCAGGTTCAAAAAGTTGAGACGTCACAACCAATTTCAAGTTTTGCTTTTGAAACTACTGCATGTGAAATTCCACGACAACCCGACCATCATGCTACGCGATACAGCTTATGTTTGTGACGTTATAAAAAATCTTTTCAAGTAAAGTTTTAGAGAATATTGAAATACATAATTTATTAGAAATATTTTTTTTATAGGTAGTCCGGTTTTTATAGGTAGTCCGGTTTTTATAGGTAGTCCGGTTTTCGAGAAAGATGCCGAAAACAATCTTGAAAGGTAGCCATGAAACACATATTTTTAGACGTTTCCTTGATTTACCCGAAAACGGTTAGTCATATCAAAATTGTTGCTTATACAATTTCCAATGGCTGGTAAGTCCTCAGATTTGAGACAAGGTCAATACGACCAATGGTATAGCCTCCCAAAAAATATAGACTAAGAGTCGATGATGGTCAACCAAAGACAAATTCAGATATATCGGGAATGTCCCATCCGCAGGACAACGTGCTCAAGATTATTTTTAACTTGAGTGAATTTTCACCTACCCATGTTTAGTTACTTAACATACGACTCATTATCGAGTATCTGATGATAATTAAAAATAAGTTAGATGCTTAGTAACCTTGACTCATGCCCGGGCTTCAATTACGAGGGACAGCGATCTCAAGTTTTTTCTCTTCCCAGTTACATTGTCTAAGAGTCTTTAAAGAGTACCTGATGTCTAACAAGTTCGTCACATCACATAATGTCAGGCCCGAAGGACGACATGCTCAAGCATATTCTTCACATCCCAGTTAAAACAACGAAGAGCCCCGTCTAGATTTCCAACTTGCGATCCTGAGCTCATTAGACACTAAATTTAAAGAAAAAAATACTTTTCCGTTTGGTTCCAACTAAAATTATCAAGAAAGAAATAGAGAATATAGATGGGCTTTGTGGTACCTTTTGACATCTTTTCTGAAAAACACATTAAGACAGAAACCAGGATGGTCAACCACAGACACGACGTCCTCAACGTTAGTTTGAACCTAAGTGAAATTTCACCTACCCAGGTTTAGTTACATAACATACGACTCATTATCGAGTACCTGACATTCGAAAAGGCCCTGGAATCATCGCTTAAAGTCCCTTCCGCAGGACAACATGCTCAAGGTTATTTTTAAACTGGGTGAAATTTCACCTACCCAGGTTTAGTTACATAACATACGTCTCATTATCGAGTACCTGACATTCGAAAACGCCCTGGATCATCGCTTGAAGTCCCATCCGAAGGACGACGTGCTCAAGGTTATTTTAACTTCCCGATTAAAACATCTGACCTAAGTGCCTCGGCTAGATTTCCAAGTGATGATCCTGAGCTCGATAGATTCCATATGTAAGATAAAATAAGTTACCGTTAGGTATGAAGAAAAAATTGTCAAGGAAGAAATATTAGCGATTCTCTGTAAACTCGTAAAAGGCTGTCCGGACCGAGTTTAAAAAAAATAATAAAGCATAGAAATATAATTATGCCTCTTAATTTAAATTAAACGCTGAACTTTATAGTGCTATTATATTTATACCGATAACAATTTTTCTTTTTTTTCTAAAAAATATTGAAGCCCTAAAAACACAGTCCCCTGGCTGTCCCATTTCACGGATTCCTACTTTAGGATAATATTTTTAAAAAAACTATGAACACTAAATAAATTTTGCAGTTCATATCTAAAAATAGAATAATTAATTTATATTTATGTCATAAAACAAGGTGTAGTTTCTTATTTTTTAAATGTACTAATGTCATGTTAATGTTGTCCGAAGTTTTCTTAGACAGTCCCCTGTCAAAAATTTAAACCTAAAATAGAACAAATCTGTTATGTTTACAAATGTTTTTTGAGTGAAATGAAACGCAACCAGTGTGAAGTTAGTAATACTGTCGAGAACGGCGTCAGGCCGCCTTTTTATTTAGTGTCCGAGCGCAATTTGTGGTGTGAGTACGCGTGTTGGTCGTTGCGATGTACAGTCCCCTGGTAAGTGATTTTAATAATGTTAATTAGATTAAATATTTATATAAATTGTTTATATGTCTGTGATTTGTGTCCAAATTTGTCGGTAGCTTCGTATCGAATCATGTTTCAATAGTTTTGTAAATATTTTGAAATTAAACCAAAATATACAGTCCCCTGGCAACAGTCCCCTGCCTGGCATGTGATGTATAAAATACACACATTAAAATTCTTCGCCCGGTTTGTGGGCTGAGGTCTCTATGAATCCACTCCCGATTGAGTTTAACTAAAACGCAACTTTCAAAGACCAATATCTCGAAAACTATTGCTCGTACAAGAAAACTGAAAATACCGAAAAATCTAGTTTCTTTGGGAAGGATCTGAAAATCGTAATTAAAAATTTGTAAAAATTACATTTTTTTACGATTTTTAAACGATGTTTAAATAAAAGCAAAGTAACAGGAACCCTAAAACAAACATGTATTTGTAGATCAATGTTTTTTTAATTTATATTAGTTAAATTATTTTATTGAAAATATATAGAAAGAATTAAAGCGCCGCACAGTGTGAAATTTATGAGTTTTCATTTTCAAAATTCGAGCCCCCGTTCAATTTTTGATCAATTTGGATTAAACTAGGTACAAAATATTTGTGAAAGCTGGCTTTTTATCAGATAACTCCGGGTTTCACAATCAAGGTAATATATGCCATTGGCAAAAATAGCCAATATATTGAATTAGGACCACTTTTGGCTAAAAATAAATATTGAATTCGTAATCAGCGACCCAAAAAACATTCATTTAAGTTGTAAAAATCTGTTGACAAAAACTAAGACAAAAAAATTAAAATTTTTAAAAATTTTCGAGGGGGTTTGGCAGCTGTCAATTGGCATATAATGCCTTGATTGTGAAACTCGCAGTTACCTGATAAAAAGCCATCTTTCACAAATATTTTGCACCTAGTTTCATCCAAATTGATCACAATCTTGTAGTTAATGCACATCTTATATTTGTATTATTTTAATCTAAGGCGGGCTTAACTGTAAACGAAGAAAAAACAAGACAAAGAAGAGACCTAAACCCTCTGCAAGTCGCCGAGTATTCATTGGAGACGGTTAAGGGGTTTGTCTCCTGGGCTCATATATAGACCAGGCCAGCGATGTGCAGAGGTGAGCCGGTGGATACTGGCTGCCTCTCCAGGAACACGAAGACGCTTGTGCGGCCAGTCCTGACAAACGGGTCGAAGACTTTCTATAGTTTTTGCACGCTACTGGGCCATCAAAAACCGTCATTATGAGCACATTTCAAATTTTGCAAAATATATATATACATTTTTTAATGTATAACAACCCCGCATATTTCTGGGGCTGGATTTTTCAGAAACATGTACGTATTATTCCTGAGACCGGAATACCGTACTACACTTGCATATGAAGTCTCTACGTTGAATAGTTTGGGCTTTGGGAGAGTGGACAGACCGACATGCGAACGAAAACATGACGGTTTCTTGGTTTACGGCTTCCATTCCTGATTTTCAATGCGCTCTTATCTCCACTGTAGAAGTTACTATTTTTTATTTTTTGTAAATGCTTGACAACTGAAAGATTATGCAAAATAACAGACATTATTTTTCAAAGATGTTTGAATTTCAACAATTTCTTTCCTCTTCTACAGTATGAAAAGTCATAAAATATTGGAGGAAATAGCGGAATGTAGTTAGCTGACAGATCTAGCCGGGGCTGTTTTGTAATGTCTCCTGAGACGCTGCGTTGGCTGGAAATTTAATTTTAAAACGTACACACAGATTTTGACGATAGTTCCCCAAACTATGAGAAACATTGTCAATTATGAAGATAATGATTGGTTTACTGTACATAATACATAACTTTTATTTCTTGTTATACATAATATTACTATGTATCAAAGAAAATTTAAGAAATTTTCAAAGAAAATCTTAAGTAGGTTGGTTACTCATATTTACTACAATATTCAAGTTACAAAAAAAAAAAAAACACGATTTTAATTATTTTTACTATTTTTTTTTTTATTATTTACTTTAAATAAATAGATTCCCGAAAGAACGACTTAAGTCCATAAATGATAGTTTTGAGATATTCCATTTCAAAGATGACACTGCTCGACAAAGTAATTAAGTCATTGATATTGTAACAATATTTTATAGTATGTTTTGAAATATTGATGAGAAAACATTATTTATATTGTGACCTTAATAATATTTATACACTGAAGCTGTTCTTTCGAGAATTGTGGACTTAAATCGTGAAGGTAAGTTTTTAGATTCGGCTGAGAAATCAAGTCCCGAATGATGGATCTTGTGTAAAGACGTATTCCAACACTCCTATTTTTCGTTCTTTGTAGTGGAGAAAGTGTTATCCGCCACAGCTGCCTTGATAGGGAGGTTTCACTGTCGAAAAGGAGGTGAATTGTTATTTTGACTGCCCCCCCCCCCCCCCCCTCCCAATACCCTTTGAAAGATAGAGAGAAAAATGAGATCCATTTCAAAATAGTTTGATAGAGGAATTGTTTTGCCAAAAGAGGGCTGGATGGGTCGGTTTAGTTTCCAAAAATAGGCGCCCCCCGGATATTAATAGTGACAGAGGCAGTGGACGACAGACATCACAGCCTCACACTTCTCACATGCCTTGTTCCTTGTCCATTGTTCATGTTCACCCATATTCTGAGTACAGAAATAAGTCCAGATTCTCTTGGATCAAAATAAGGAAAAATGTTTATAGACTTGCAAATATGTTCTTCAAAAACTACAGCCAAATTACATTTCGAAAAAAAATTAAATTTTTTTTGGTCATTTTGATCAATTTCAAACACAACAGATTAAGCAAAAAATATTTAAAGTCAAAAGTTATAGAAAATTAAATTTTGAAAAAAGCAGGTGAGTTGAAAATAAAGATTTAGAGATTGAAGGACTCTCAAAAGTGCAAAAAAAATTAAGGGATCGAAGATTTAGAGGGAGAGCGAAAACTTATGTTTGTGTCAGGGTACAGCTTCAAATTCAGAGGTCGAAAGATCGTCGAAAGAGCAAAAACAGAAGGAAGGGGTCTGCCAATAGACAGATCGAAGGTTTACGAGACAGAGACAGCGCTCGGGTCCACGGTTCTAGACCCGAAACCGGTTATTTCGGGTATCGGTTCTTGAAAAAAGGGTACACCAGTACCGAACATTTTCGGTTCTCGAAAGCTCTAATCTCGTTGAAGCCTATCTGCCGACATTGTTGTTTTAATGTATTTATTAGAAAATGTATGGAATCAGCGCCACAAGGTCCACCTATATTCTATATTTCTTCTTCGGCTATTTTAGTTAGGACCAACTAAAATATATTCAGCATTTTTAGTTATGGTTGACTTTCATCGTATCTGGAAGAAGCCTCTTAACTGACATTGCTGTTGTGATGTATAAAAAGAAATACACACATTAAAATGATTAAATTATTAATATAAAAAAATTAATTATATTTATTTTTCAATAAAAAACAAATTTCTTTTTTAAAAAATGAGTAAAAAACAAAACACGGCCATCAGCTGAGTCGAGGCCTGGGTTGAATGGCGACGGTCTGAGTGAACATGGAGAGTGGTGTTTAGGCTTAAGTTGTGATGAACTAAATATATGTAAGTGAATTGACGGTGAAATAGATCCTAAAAGAAGGTACTGTTGTTTGTTTATATGTACAGAATATATGCCCAGAAATATATAACTTAAATTTTAAAGAAAGGCCAAAAAATTATAAAACAAAGAAAAAAAATTGAAATAGTGTCAAGAATTTAGTTTTTAAGATTTTTCTTTCGATTTTTGTTTGTTTAAATTTAGTTTTTTTATTATTTAATAATGTAGATGATTAAAAAAAATAATAAACCCAAACTATTTGTTCTCCTAAATTCTATTCTATTCGTTTTCCCTGTTGGCCCAGTAAGATAATTTGAAAACCTTTGGATTAGATTTAATATTATTGAAAAAATTTTAAATGGCATCTCTTTAGAAATCCAAATGAAAAGTTTGTTAATTGAAATGTTTTTAAAATTACGTGCACTTTCTTCAAAATTGCACGTCTTGAACTTTTGATATCTTTTTAGGACCCTTTTCGGAAATTACTGTATTATTGTGTTCTTCAAAAAATATAACGGTGCCATAAGGACGACCTATATTTCTTCTTCGGCTATCTTACTTTGGGACCAACCTATGTGTTTGTTTCACTACATATTTTATTTTAGAAGTAATCATTCCTTTTTTTCTTTTCACTCATTCCTTTCAATTCCAAGCAGAATAATGTATAGGTGTGTGATATTCTGGATTTTGGATATATATCTGTAATTTAATGTATGTACCAGGCTGTATGACACATATTATATTTATTTATTTTATTATTTTATTTCTCTCTCTCTCTCTCAGTGACCCTTTCTGTCATTTATATTTACTTTTGCTATTATTTTTTTACTTTATACTTTTCTAATACTGTTCCTCATTTATTTTATTATGATCTGTTTATCCTTATTTCTAACTGCTTTTGTTTCTTTAGGTGCTATACTCCCTTATTTGTTATCTTTTATTCAACTTGTTTGATACTGGTATCTCTTTTGTTTATCTCTTATGCTGTTATTCTTAGGGGACGTATGTGCCAGAATAAAAATTGTTTTTTCATTTTCATTTTCATTTTCAACCTGTATATATTTCTCATCTTTAACTAGGGTCGACTTACTAACCTTTTTTAATAAATGTTTATTTATATTTCATTTTTATTTACTTACAATAGCGCAACGCTCGTGATGCGGTGTTTGATAGCGAGTTTGAGGTCGATCCAGGTATAGAGATAAGAGCTGAAACGGGGGGGCGACCTCAAAATGAGAGATGAAAGGATCGTCACACTACCTCAACCTATCTACCGAGGTTTGCAGTAGATGAATTGTTTTTGGTTAGGCCTTCAGGACTGAGCCAAAGTATATTTCATATTTATTTTTGATATGTTCATTATTTATGCAAAACTATTTTGTATTTGCAAGTCTTGTTACTAAGTTGTCTTGAGCTTCTGAACAAGACTTGGAAATAATGGACTTCACTTAAAATGAGGAACAAAACAAAATTCAATGTATTTTACATTGATAATCATCCACATTTAACATATAAGTAGCTATATGATTCAGCATTTTTATTATGTATTTTCACGGAGTGTCACCAATTATTTCATAATATTTATGGGGGAACAGGCGGTGGTAGTGGAATCGTGAACAGAAATAAGACACAAAAATATAATATATTAACTTACAAGTACAAAGGAGAGATCTGGCATCGCTGTAAGATATCGTATGCCTCAATGATAAACCCTTTCAGGTAGAAACACATAATGCATAATTATTGTTACTCTTCGATAGAGATAATGTAAATATATTTGTACACATTTCGTGTTTAAACTGACAGTTAGAGTACATTTTATATTGGGCTCTGTCCGATCAATAAAGATTATTATTATTAGATGTTGATTAGCGACTGTAGATTCTAATTGTAGGAATATTGAGGGTCAGACAAAGATGGAAGAACACAGGCAACACTATTGAAACGCCAACGTTTCGATATATTTTATATCATCATCAGGGCCTACAAACATGGGGGGGAATCAAGATTAGAATCACAATTAAACAAAATTAGTGTGTTGATAAACATTAATTAATTTAAAATTTAACCTGACTTACTATGAGTACATTGCTACTCATGGTAAGTCAGTTTCAATTTTTAACTTGTTACAATGTCTATTTTAACGTTCAGTAATGTTTATCAGCACACTAATTTTGTTTAATTGTGATTCTAATCTTTATTCTTCCCCCCCCCCCCCTCCCCCATGTTTGTAGGCCCTGATTATGATATAAAATAAATCGAAACGTTGGCGTTAGAATAGTGTTGCCTGTTTTCTTCCATCTTTGACTGACCCTCAATATTCCTACAATTATTATTATTACAATTTTTATACAGGAAAATGAATGTGGCTACACTTGGTTGGATGTGGGCGGGCATTACCCCCTCAAATCCCACCTTGTCGTCTATACATTGTGCGAATTGTTGGAATTTCATCCCAATGAAGAATGCATATTTAGGACAAGGATAGAGAGGATGCCAACGGCGCCCCCCTACCATGGAGGGGGACCGTTCGGTAAAAATACCAGCATCCTCTTCGGTTCACTCCAACATCTTGAGTAGTTGAGACATCACCTCCCACCTTCCACAGCTCTCAATATGGTACGTTCTGTTGTAATATTAAATTAGTGGATCCATCACAGACTAATGGAAATAATCTATTAAATAGATGAAACTGATGATTTACAATTGAAAGCTTCAATGGAGAGAACCTATTTGCCTCAATATGGTCATTTTGTCAATATATCAAAGTACGGATCAGTATCAATGGGATAACTACACCTCCAGGGGCCTCTCGCAAATCCCCCCTCCCGATAGAATTAATATAACTACATGAAATGTTAAATGTGTAATATAACCCCATGTGTGTTATATAACCCCATTGATTTAATTATATTTCAAATCGGCCAAAAGAGACACGAAATTCTATCTCAACTCAAACATCCTAATAACTGACGATATATATATTTATTTGTTTCAACAAAAATAGACATAACTTGCAAAAAAGTTAGGAATACACAGTGTGCCCGAGATAAGTTGCTCCATATAAACTAACAGATACAAAATATGATTTTTTCTTGTCATTTTTGCATACCTTTGTACCTACTTAACTTATTTCGAATTGCGCCCCATACTTAAGAGCATAGTAAGGCATGAAAGTGCAAAATAAAAATAACTTAATTCCCTTCTGGACTATAATAAGACAACAAATAAATATAATGAGTGTTATACTTTAAACTTTTCACTAAAAGGATGCTTTAAAACTTATTTGAACTCAAGAGTGGGGGGGGGGGGGGGTATATTGTAATAAATTAATGAGCGATCAAAACGCCCAAAAATTGTGTTTACAGGGCTTTCACAGCTCCCCTACGGAGAAAACTAGTAAAAATGTGTGTCAGAATACAATATTTAGAAAGTAACTTTTTAAAGCTATTGGATGGAAGTTTAAAAATGTTTAATTAACAGCCCTATTGTAACGTTTTCATTATTACCATGTTGTTCAGATAATTTGTAATAACAAAGTAGTATTGTATCATCTTTATACTGTATTAGACACAACTATTCCGACAAAAATTTTTGTTATTTTAGAATTTTATTGTCTTCAATTTCACAAATCAATATTTGAAATCATACTTAATTGAAATATAAATGTCACATAATAATTATAACAGGCAGGTCACCACTACATTAGGGCTTTACTTACAATAAAAAAAAAACACCTGTTTTAAGAAAAAATTTTAATCAAGCTTTTTTATGATAGGTATAGAAAAAAATTCACATCAAATAGAAGAAAGGCTTGCAAAGCTGAAAAGAAATGGTTGACAGCAGTGTTAAAAGGTTTCATTATTATTGACCAAATATACTACAATTTTCACTGGATTCCATTTTAAAAATTATTTTTATCATTACGCTTTTTATTTACAGTAAAAAACAAAATTTATTTTCCATTAGTTTTCGGAAAATGTTTCCAAGTGATTTTTTTTTTTTTTTTTTTTTTTTTTGGCCTTATGTACGATGCATATTAGCCATGTCAATGTGTAATTTACTAGTTATTTACGACATCCATGGCCCCGGGAGGGAGTTCTATCTATAAAATAAAACTCACTCCCGGACGGGATTCGAACCCGCAAACCATGGTGAGACCAAAGCCCTACGCTCTAGCCCGCACGGCCACCATGGCCCCCAAAGTGAATTAAAAAGTAATTATCGAAGCAATAATAAAAATTGTTTTTACTCAAATAATAATACATTATTATTTATTGAAAGGTTATTTGAAATCAAGTAAATTAAATAGCAATAATTATTGTTAAGACCTCCGATATCATTTTTTTTTTTTCAAATTTTAATATGAACATTTGTGTAAAGCTAATAAAATATTTCTACTTATTTTTAGGGTGACCTCAGCGACAAGGAGATCGAAAGTAAGTAACTATTAATACAATACTCGTGTATAGCAATATATGATTAACAACTAAATGTACCTCCCTTCTCGAGGAATATGTTGTTTGTAAATGTGCAGGCAAAAATGCATGAAACGTATTGTCGACAAAAATATGAATGGATCTACTCATTTAGAAACCTGATCAACCGTTACAGGTTAGGTGTAACTCAGGTGGGGTACATGAAAAACCTGATCAACCGTTACAGGTTAGGTGTAACTCAGGTGGGGTACATGAAAAACCTGATCAACCGTTACAGGTTAGGTGTAACTCAGGTGGGGTACATGAAAAACCTGATCAACCGTTACAGGTTAGGTGTAACTCAGGTGGGGTACATGAAAAACCTGATCAACCGTTACAGGTTAGGTGTAACTCAGGTGGGGTACATGAAAAACCTGATCAACCGTTACAGGTTAGGTGTAACTCAGGTGGGGTACATGAAAAACCTGATCAACCGTTACAGGTTAGGTGTAACTCAGGTGGGCTACATGAAAAACCTGATCAACCGTTACAGGTTAGGTGTAACTCAGGTGGGCTACATGAAAAACAACCTGTCCCCATACATGAAATTTTAAATTGTTAATATTTGTGTAGTTATTTTTTATTTATTCTATATTTTTAAATTATTAAGTTAAAAAAAAATATTTTATCAGACATCATGATGAGGGCAACCTCGAAAACCGGCTAGTAGGAAATAATAAAATCTATGAGAGGTCAGACTGCGTCGTTATTTTGCAATCTATGAGATGAATGTTATATGGATGGTTGTGAAAACTGTACGAATAATTATTTAAATTAGGCCTACAAATAACCAATAGTAACCAATGACATTCAAAACTGAAAACTCATTTTTTACGCTCATTTTTTTACTTCGCCATTTTTCTTTGATTTGTTCAGATCGAAATAAATAGAATAAAACAAGTAAAAACTGCAATTGCGACGATTTTAGAGCTAGACAAAGGCAACAGGCTGCTGAGAGCTCGTCTACCAAAGACTAATTTAGTAGAAAGGAAATATTATGCAAAAAGTTTATTTTATCTGGGAGGTAAAAAAAAAACTTAAGCTCGCCGTCCTTCGGATGAGACATAAGCAGGACCATAGAGTCGGGATAATATTCACCAGAGTAACGAAAGAGCGCTCTGGTAGAAGGCGATATAGCCTTGTAGTTAAAGCCCGGGCCGAGTCCCGAGCCTGTACGATATCAAGTACTCGTTAAAGACCCCTGCCCTATGTTAATAAAAATTTAGGGTAGGCAAAATTTAGGACTCTCACAGTAGAGTCGGGCTTATGTCCACCAGAGTGACGAAAGAGCCCTCCGGTAATAGGTGATATGACCTCGTAATTGAAGCCCGGGAATGCGTCATAATATTTAACAACTTACTAACGAGAGGTTACTTAAAGACATGCTTCGAATAACATTGTTTTGTAAATATTATGAACTAATTCGAGATAATAGAAGCACACAATATTTTTTAGGGTTATGTGCAAGATAATATGAAAATATTGAAGAAATTACAACAAATTTTATGATTTGACAGCTCTGAGAAGAACTCTAAAGTTCAGTGAAGTGAAAACCATGAAATGTCGTTTTTTCATGACTCAATGCAGTGGTGTAGTCAGAAACTATATTTCAGAACAATTATTAAATGTCTATCAATTACAATACACGGAGACAATGTTCGTCTAAGGAACGCTTCAATGTGTCCTTATTTCTCTACTTGAGGCCGACGATATAACATAGTACCTACAATAATAATAGAATAGTGACTACGATATTAGGATGAGGCCTTGGTATCTAATAATACGTTGGTGTACCATTCTGAGAAGGTGGCGGTGGTGTTTCTTATATGGGGGGTCCGTGGTAGCGACCCACGTCTATTCTTGGCCCATCGGCCCGGCTAGAATGTCCAACATTTTGGCACCATTCCAACACATTTTATGTTTTTATAATCAAATATACATTTTGAACAAAATGAATCCATTAAATATTCATATAATTAAATAACGAAATTTCTGGTTATTTGTGTCTCTATGTTATTCAATTCCAAAAGCCTCCTGGTACCCCTGTACAGCCAGGTCCAGCAAGAGTCAACAAAAAAAAATCACGTGCAGTCACTGTAGAAAGTATATTTATAATTTTCTATTTATATAATACATTGTGTTTAAACTAATGAATAAAATGGTTTTTGGTAGAACTGAGTTGGTTTGGTACTCATCCACCCAGAAGAATATATAAATATTTTTAAAGAAACATGCAGAAACATAATACTTAAATAATTTTTTGGTTGTGTGAAATGAAACTTTTAAACTTTAGCTGCAAGTTCATGCATAATTGTGTTTAAGTTTCCTTTTTCTGCATCACATTAGGTAAATGTAAATTACCACATTACATTATGTGTATTGATTTACTAATGAAAATTTAGTAATTAGATGATGAAGGGTCTCAAAATATATACTTATTTTTTATTATTCATAAAATACACCTGGAATCCATCTTGGAGTTGTTCAATAGTTTTCACCCCCTCCTTACTATTGAAAATGAAAATGATGTTACCATTTCTGGATATTGTAGTCCTTAGAAATCCGGATGGTAGTATTAATACCAATTGGTATAAGAAAGAGTGTACGAGTGATAGACATATTGACTTTAGATCGAATCACTGTGAACTGCGCATAAAATCTCATTCATCGGGTGTTAGGCCTACTTACCACTCCCCTAAGAATTTTATTTATTTATCTATTTATTCCATTATTTTCCGGATCCTAAAAACTAACAATTATCTTGGCTTCTTCATCAATAGTCTTATCAACCAATACAATTCCCCACCGGCTCTATCCCGGACCACAACTGAGTATATTTACAAAACCATGAAGTATACTCCGTTACCCCTCGATTACATCCCTTCTTTGCAGACATTGCCCTGACACTAAAGTTGTCCCTCGTTAAAAGAACAAGGTTGTAAACGTCCATACCCAATTGGAATCAAAAGATTCCCTCCTTACTCCAATATCATCTATCAAATTCAATGTTCCAACTGTCCTTTCCAAGACCTGGGTCAAACCAAACAGTATTTACAGGAACCCATGAGACCGCGCTCTCTACACATGCCTTGGAACTTAACAATAGTTTTGATCTAATCAATTCGGTTATTCTAGAGAGAGAGCCTGAACTCAAGATCGTGGTTTCGAAACCCGGCCGAAGCCCTGAGTTTATTTTATCTGGGAGGCACGCCGTCCTTCGGATGGGACGTTAAGCGATGGTCCTGAGCCTGTACGTACTCGTTAAAGACCCCTGCCCTAGGTGAATAAAGAGTCTGTCTCATGTCCACCAGAGTGACGAATGAATGAATATGACCTCGTAGTTAAAACCCGGGCATGAGTCATAATAACTAACTAGTAAAATACTATGTATTTGGTTATTCTTATTTTTATATATAGTATTTTATTATACTTACATTTTTTATTAGATCGAAAAAGCAACAGATCGATATATACTAACAATAACATAGCCCTACCCATAGTTCAATTTGTTGCTTGCGTTCTAACGTTATATTGTTTATATTGGAATTTTAAATGTTTGCAATATCGGTGGGCTCGCAATGGATAAATGTGGATTGCTTTATCAGCAATGGGTGAGTACACTGTACTCTTCGAGTCACTCTGTTATCCTAAAGTACTTCAAATATTCTGTGTTCTTTACTTATTGTTAACCTCACACATCCCCTTCTCGTTAATAAGCTTTGTATTTCAGCTGTTAATAACCTGTTAAACGTCTTTCCTTGCCGTTTTACTTTTCATAGCTTACAAAAACCTTAAAAACATAATTTTGATTACTTATTTACAAATCATTTACAAAGAAAATAATAGGTAGGCACTTATAGAATTTATTTTTTAACACTCCCGAGATTAAATTGCTCATATATTCCTTTAAAATATAAAATTGAATAGAAAATTTAAAAAATAATACTATTTCTATAATAGCATGCGTAAGAAGGATAATTTTCTGAAATATAGTTTCTGCTTACGCACTGCATTGAGTCATGAAAATTCAACAATTTCGTAGTTTTGAATTTAGTTCATCTCAGGTATTTTAACTGAATAATAAAATAAAAAAATGTTAATGCAGTTATGAGAGTATAGTTCCTAACTCCCCATCCACTTTACTGCATGAGTTCTTCAGAATGTGTGGGTCTATATATCTCGAATTACTTCGTTATTATCAAAAAAACATAAAAATGTTATTTGAAGGGTCTTCAAGTAACCTCTTAGACCTAAAGCCCATCATGGCTACATCAGACAGCCAAATGTCAAACAATGAAATAAAGAAAAAACCAATGGACTAGACATAAATAAAACAAATTTCTTATTGAAATATTGTTTGTACCACAAACATTTTATATATACGCTATCGGTTTTGGTATTATAGTTTTTGTAACTAAACTTGTCGATGGTGTATATAATTTTTGTGAAATAGGTAAGGTGTAAGAGGTTAGTTTTCTTTACTTATTACAAGTTGCTCGAGTATTTCCTTGTTTGTCAACAAGTTGACTGTGGATATGTTGAGAGCTACTTTACTACTGACATCTTCGTTATGTTTGCAGAGGTAAAGTTCACATTCACCATCTACGACTTCGAGGGTGTGGGCACGATGGATGCCTTCTACCTGGGCCACCTCCTGAGAGCACTCAACTTGAACCCGACCCAGGGAGCCATCGAGAAGTTGGGAGGATCCAAGAAGAAGGGTAAATATTCTTATGTATAGTCGTAGTCCAAAAAACTTGCGCTTGACTGAGGGGGTCAGTCATTTTACTATCCGTCTCAAAAACACTAGTTTCTAACTTAGAGACTTAACAGTAGAGATGTTGCCATGTCAAGCCATCGATGGTTTCAATATATAAGTAACTAGCAGTAATACCCGGCGTTGCCCGGGGAACTTTGACTTTTCTCCCAATATCTCCTATAAGGCTATTCAGATCCTCGACAGTACATTCATGATGTTATAATTTTCAATTATTCATACGGAATAAGGCTTATAGTCCTTCAACTGTAGTAACGCTAGCTTTGGAGCTAAAACTAATTTATTCAAAAAGATTTCTTATTAATCGTTGCAGTGGTTTTTGAGTTACAAAGATTGCGTGGGTGGATGCTGGGATGGACCAGATATTGAGGTACTAATACGCCTATAACCTTCCACAGACGATGACGAACAAACTAAAAAAAAAATTAATCAAATCCATCAAGCCGTTCGTGAGTTATAGCGGTACAACGCACAGACATTTTCAGCTTTATATATATGATTATTTTCCTATACCATTAGTATAAGGAATTATTGTAATCGTGCATAAAACTGAGAATCCGAATTTAGCGGAATTTCTCGTTTCAAGGTCCCTGAACATGTTTTGACCATTTTCGCAATGTTATGTGTTATATGATTGGAATTTTGTGAGCGCTCTATCTCAAATATGATTAAAATTTGAAATAAAGATGTCACATGTGCTGTCTGATAAAGATGTCACATGTGCTATCTGATAAAGATGTCACATGTGCTATCTGATTTAGATTTTGTCGAAAACTGTGACTACCTTACTTCGGGGCTCAAGTACATTTTACAAGATACCATTTATATTTTTGATGTTCGGCTGACTATTGCAGCTCCTTCTTGACGGGAGCAAACTGACTGGTTGGAGAACAGTAGACTTGGGAGAACTCAAGGATTGTTAAATATCAGCTTACAATATAGTTGGCATGAAAAGGGCCCGTTACATAAAACAAGCGGAAAATTTGTAAAGGACTGAAAACTTTAGGTTTATATACGAAACCCTAAACACAAATAATAATAGTACAACAAATGAAACAATATGACCTTTAACATGAAATACAAAGATCGAGCACAATTAATTCAATATTTTTTTTCTAAATAGATAATTCACGAGTGAAATGATAAAAAACTTAAGTTGTTATTACGTTATTTAATTTGTCAAAAGGTGCTCCCTCTCATCTGGAAGGGAAGGTCCCTTGTCTTAAAGAATAATCTGAACTCAAATAAACTTCAAAATAAAAGCCAGAACGAAACAGTAATCCCAGATTTCGTGAGGAGTTTCATTTTACGAAAGAAACCAAGAGTGTTATTTATCGAAGGGGATGTTTTTCTTTTTTTTCTTGATATAGGTTTATTTCTAGATGAAATTTCTTTTATTTTTATAACATCCTTGCGCAATTATTGCTACTTTTAGTGAAAATCTACTTTCAGCGCTCTTAGTTTTTTATTTATTTTTTTCATTCTTTCTGATCTAAAGATAGAAAGTGTTTAGTTGATGTTGAATGCTAATAATTAGCATAATTAGCTATAATTATTATAGCTAATATAATGAAATAAGTATAAAATAATATGAAGATTGCATTTTAGTAAATATAAGTTAATGTTGGTCTAGGTGAGAAGCAGCTTTCAGTGGAGGAGGTTCTGCCGATTGTGGCGCAGTCCAAGAAAGACAAAGACCAGGGAGTGTTCGAGGACTTTGTGGAGTGTATGAAGCTGTACGACAAGGCAGAGAACGGAACGATGGCCGGCGCCGAACTTCACCACATCCTCCTCACACTCGGTAAATAAATAGCTAAATACATAATACATTGCGAAAAGAAAACAGCTGAGTAACCTGATCTCCCTGGATAGTAACTTTAAATTAGAAAACAGCTGAGTAACCTCATCTCCCTGGATAGTAACTTTAAATTAGAAAACAGCTGAGTAACCTCATCTCCCTGGATAGTAACTTTAAATTAGAAAACAGCTGAGTAACCTCATCTCCCTGGATAGTAACTTTAAATTAGAAAACAGCTGAGTAACCTCATCTCCCTGGATAGTAACTTTAAATTAGAAAACAGCTGAGTAACCTCATCTCCCTGGATAGTAACTTTAAATTAGAAAACAGCTGAGTAACCTCATCTCCCTGGATAGTAACTTTAAATTAGAAAACAGCTGAGTAACCTCATCTCCCTGGATAGTAACTTTAAATTAGAAAGTTCTAAATCATATAAATGACATGCGTAGAATATATCTTTTGGAAATGGATCGCCATCACTGGCAGCAGCATATTTGGGAAATTTGGAAAAAATGAACCTAGATTTATGTCGAGGTCTTTGGAGCCCGCTCCCAACGCTTTGCTCAATACAATATAACACAAAATCGTAAGATCCCATTAAAGAACAATATATCCCATAAAACAACAAAAAAATCCTATCAAACATGTATAAAAATAGTTTTATTGTGTAAACAATGTCACAAAGTGGCAAGTTACTCTTTATTTGCACGCATATATTCAGATTACTATTTGTTCCTCTTTTCCTTCCCCTTGGTGCCTTACGGCATAGGGTGGCCTCGCATCCAGGTCCTCCACCCCGACCTCTCTATTCCTTCCAGTATATTTCCTCTTCGTCGGTCCAGGCTCTCTGTGTACCCAATCGTACATGGACCGGAGTCTACCTCTGGGTCTTCTTCTTTCAGGCCTTGTTTCCAACTTTATTTTTGTCTTGCGGAGGTTTCCGGCTCTGTACACGTGCCCATACCAATTTAAATGGCGTTTCTCCATAGTTGCCTTTAAGGGCTTCACCTCCAGGTTTCTCGTATGTAGTTTCTTCATACAGTCCTTCTTGTTTCTTACTTCCATTTCTACAGCCGTAATCTTGCTGACATGTTTCTCCAACATTGTCCAATCCTCGGCACCGTCCAGGGTGATGGCGAGGAAGAACTATTATTTGGTATAGTAAAATTAAATATTAGTTCCAATTAATCTAAAAATATTATTTTCAATTATTTGCTATGAAAAGTGTAATCATGTGAAATTGAGAAAAATAATAGGATGGAGTATATAAAGGAAGGTAATAGTGTATAAATGAAATTAATTTTTTTAAATTCAAAATTATTTATTTTTATGAAATGTACAATTCAAAAATGTTATTTTTTATGAGTTGTATACAATTTTTTTTTTCACTCTTGATGATAAGGAGTAAGAATTATATAAATTTACAAACTCAGTTATTAATTTCTTCGACCACATCGGACATCCATTTTTGTTGTAAAGAACACGATAAAGCGGGCTATACAAAATTGTCGATGGGTCGCTCAAGATTGCATACTTTCCTTCTGCCATCTGCTACCTTTACAGATACAAACTGTATCCACGTCAAACAATGCACGCCGCCAGATCGTGCAGGAAAGTCTCCACGTGTAAAACCCGTACACAAAGCATCAATTACGGAGCGAGAGGATAAGTAAAAACTCGATCAAGCTTGGCCCCTTTATCCAATATATCGTTGTCCAATTGCGACTTTAACAATACAAATGTAAAAATAAAGCCCGTATGTAAAGATTACATTAGATTATTACGTTTTTCGTTATAACATATAAAGCATATAATTATTTTTTTGTTATGTAAACGTAGAAAAGTAGACAACTTTTAGTTATGTAAAAGATATTGCATTTAGTTTAAACAAACAACAATTTAAATTACTTTTAATTATATAATATTGGTTCAAAGTAATAAAATCCTCATAAAACAATGAATTGATAAGGAGTTTATAATGGGAAACCTTCCTGGTTCTTATCCTTGTCAAGGACCATGGTGGCCGTGCGGGGTAGAGCGGTGCGGCTTTGGTCGCATGGTTGCGGGTTCGAATCTTGTCCGGGAGAGTTTTATGTTGTATATAGAACTCCCTCCCAGGACCCTGGATGTTGTAAATAACTAAAAATA
Source organism: Aradus depressus (assembly GCA_963662175.1). Classification (NCBI taxonomy): domain Eukaryota; kingdom Metazoa; phylum Arthropoda; class Insecta; order Hemiptera; family Aradidae; genus Aradus; species Aradus depressus. The sequence goes on from OY759223.1 coordinate 36,613,010, forward strand.
ACATGGTTTGCATCGGTCAATAAAAAAAATATAAAACAATCCTTGTCAGGTTAGGTTACTCTCGTTTTCTCTCTCTCGCCTTCCCTGTATTTTCTCTGAGTGATAAATTTAGTCTAAATTGTCTTTTTGTTTTGTTTTAACGTTTTATTCATTCAGTGTAACTTTTTTAAAATTTATTTGAGGTACTTTTTAAAAGTGTAGTGGGTAGTGTTAGTGGAGAGTAGGTTATACTGTATTTAGCTATTTTGATCACTTTTGATGTTATTCTGTTTGTTTATATTTCAGGAGAGAAGCTGGAAGAGAAGGAAGTGAATGAGGTGTTCAAGGACTGTCTCGACCCTGAGGATGAGGATGGCATGATCCCATATATTCGTAAGTATCAGTAGTGTAAGGTGGGCGTGCTCTGTAGTGTATCTTATAGTTAGTTGTCAGCTATACTTCCTTCCTCCCACCTCACTGCTACTCATTCGGGCAATCACTTATGATTCGATCCCTTTTTTTTCTCTAAATTAACGCTGTCTTCTTATATTCTCGAAATGTGTACAATTAAATTCTCGTTGTGAGGCTATTACAAAGCTCTTCATGTGTCAGTTAAGATATTATTTTTGTTTTAAGTGGTAATCTGACTGATTGATTAAAAAATTAATTTATAAAATTTAAGAAAGCATTTTTTGTATTATCAAAGTCTGTTTGTGTATTATATTTACATATTTTCATTGTTATTTCGTTCATTATCAGTTGCAGCGTTTACAGGTGAATTCTTTAAAAATGAAACAATAGGTTAGGTTAGGTTTTATGACTCATGCCCGGGCTTTAACTACGGGTCATATCGCCTTTTACCAGAGCGCTCTTTCGTCACTCTGGTGGACATGAGCCCGACTCTACTGTGGGAGTCCTAAATTTTGCCTACCCTAAATTTTTATTCACCTAGGGCAGGGGTCTTAAATGAGTACCTGACATCGTACAGGCTCGGGACCATCGCTTAACGTCCCATCCGAAGGACGGCGTGCTTAAGTTTATTTTACCTCTCAGATAAAATAAACTAAGGGCCTTGGTCGAGTTTCGAACCCACGATCTTGAGCTCAGAAGACAATCACTCATACCACTGAGCTATCGGCGCCCTCAAATGAAACAATATATTTAATTAATGTGAATAGTAATGAACAGCCCTGGTTTGCGTCCCAAACGAAATTACAGCTCGAGTTTCGTGAGACAACGATTTAAATGAAGTTTCACTTCAATAAGCTATAGCCATGATTGAAGCAGGACTTTGCAACTTTCAGTGTTGTTGGCTACCTGTTTGAATAGAAATAACTTCTAAGTTGAGAAACGCGGACATATTGTGGAAACTTGTAATAAATAAATAAAACAAACTTATTTTTGAAATATTGTCTATTCCACTAAAGATATATATACATTTATAACTACCGGTTTCGGCTTTATACCATCGTCAGGTCTAGTTATGAACTAAGTCAGTTTGCAGAGAGCGACCCTTCAAATACATCTCAGGTCAAAGGGGGCTATTAGAACTTGGGAGTCCCCCGGCTGTACCGTTAGCTAACTCATGAAATATTTCTTAACAAAACCTAGTTCTAAATTTACATAAAACAATGTCACTAGTATATTTCTATTTTTTATTATTTACTTGTATTTGTACTTATTTATTTGTTATTTTTCCCGTATTAGTCTAGTGACATTGTTTTATGTAAATTTAGAACTAGGTTTTGTTAAGAAATATTTCATGAGTTAGCTAACGGTACAGCCGGGGGACTCCCAAGTTCTAATAGCCCCCTTTGACCTGAGATGTATTTGAAGGGTCGCTCTCTGCAAACTGACTTAGTTCATAACTAGACCTGACGATGGTATAAAGCCGAAACCGGTAGTTATATATGTATATATATCTTTAGTGGAATAGACAATATTTCAAAAATAAGTTTGTTTTATTTATTGAATCAGAAATACATCAGTTAATAGATATTACTAAAATTACAACTTGTTGAATGTTGTTCTAACATGGGCTTAATAAAAATGGTTTGTTAGGTTAATAACGGCACTCTTCTGCAGTCTTCTGAAAATAACAGTCGAGGTGTTAATACATATACATACTTATATAAAAATATTATAATTAATAATAAAAAATATTGCCTATTTCCCAAAATATATATAATCTGGGAGTACTTAAGGTATGCTGCCACCTTCAGCCACGACTTAACAAATAGTATTTATTTAGAACAAATACTTAGTAGTATTTGTTAAGTTGTGGCTGAAGGTGGCAGCAATACCGAAAGTACTCCCATATTATATATATTTTGGGAAATAGGCAATATTTTTTAAGTAGTTCTGTTCCTTGGAGAAAGGCAATTTTCGAGCACACTCTTAGTCGAAAAAAAAAAAAAAAAAAAAAAAAATCGGCTTACTAGAGTAGATGGTTCGCAAATAAAATCAACTAACAACCTCAGATTTATTTAATAATAACCGGTATCTATGCCATGAGAAAGTGAACATCCTTACCTGGACTCCTTTAGATATTGTCGTATTATTGTGTGAGAACCCCCCTTAGACATAGAACAGACCCTGTGTAGCTACACAATCCTACTGAAGTTGGTTACAGCTGTATTATCCTGTAATCCTACCATATTCTAGTTTCACTATGATATCCTAGTTTGCTCCTCAGCAGTGTTGGGTCCGAATGAATTGACGATTAGTATCCTATTTCTTTTCTCAATTATTGTTTTTTTTGAGTGAGGCATCTAAAGGCTTGCATAATTGTTCTAGCCTCGAAAAGAAGTAAGAAAGTGAAATTTATTATAATTATGGTGGTTGACCTTACTAAACCTTGTAAGTGAAAATGTGAATGATAAAAAACGGATGTGATAAGCCTCAATCTTCAAGTTTATTGGGAATGTTTGACGTTTCGTCACCATAGAGACATTATCAAAACAGTATATCCACTTTCCTATCTAAACATCGGCTGGGTTTCAGCTTTCCGCCTTATGTTTACATCCAAAAATACATTAATTGTTAATTTAAACATGGAAAACATCGTGTTAACTCTAACTAGGGTGGAGGGAGGCTTGATCAACAGAGTAGTTTTTTTTTACGCATCGGCTGCTGTGGCCATTAGCGTTTCCAAAATAGGATTACCGGTAATAATGAGAAGTGTCGGACACTCTCCAGTTGTAGCGTCGAGTCTAGGAAGGAGAGGTCCTTGAATGGTAGGTAAAGGTGGCAGGTTGGACAACCTCCAGCCTAGCACCAACTCTAGGGAGAGTTGTCACAACGGATAGCAAGTCTCTCTTGGGGGCCAGAGCGCTTCCCATCGCATCGCCTGTCCTTCAGTAAACCATCGCTCAATGAATTTCAACACACATTTCTAAATATGCATTAATATTTGTATGTCTTTCAGAAATTCAATTAAGTTCCGGTATCTAGGTGTTCTCTCGCTAAATATATCTTGGAGTAGTTATATTTGATAATATTGGGAGCTAAATCTGTGAGACACCGTCAATGTGCTTCCTCAGCGCGAATTAATCAACTGAGTTTACGCTCTCTGAAACCGATCAGGTTAAAAATCAATAAGAGTCTCATTCAGAGACTTTTGAATCCCCGCAATAAATTTCTTGTCGATACATTTAATACATCGGTATTTATTGGAAGAGCTTTTGTGTAACCTACAAGTTATAAATAAATGTTCATGTGTAATGATTTACGTGACAGCGACATGCTGCCATCATCATCAGTTCCTGTATTTACTGGATATATTCTTTCTAATATTTATAATGTTGGTTCATTTTTGTCGGAGACTTGTTTGTTATTTGAGTCTACATATTTGATGAAAAATTCAGACAGATTAAATTAATGAGAGACTGATGATGGTAGGATATGTATCATATCAATGCATTAAGTATGTTTTGAACTCAGAAAATAAATATAACTGCCACCTATATTATTATATGAATAAATACTATTAAAGACAAGTAAAAACATAATATATATCGTAAATTCTAGTCTCTATTGCTAGAGAGCAGCACTGTCCTCTCCTTCATTCCTGTATTTAGCTATAGATAGTGCATGTGTTGTGATGTTCCTTAAATATATATTCTTATATTTCAGCCTTCCTCAAGAAAATGATGGCCATGAGGGTTTAAAAACAAAAAAAAAAATATCAAAATATTTAAACCAGAAACAATTGTTTAATTGTTTCTTCATTCGCATTTCGTAAGTCTCAAAAAAAAAAAAAAAAAATGCTTCAGAATCTAACAAAGGAATAACCCAGGGCAATATCACTTTATTTTTTAACTCTTAATTATTTGTTTCTAATATTTATGTTTCTTTGCCAAAAATATAATTTACTGCTTTAAAAGGCGAAAAAAACTGTTATAACTCACACTACCTATCAAAATATTGCCTTTTTGATTTTGACAATCCATGACAAAATATTTGATTTTCTTAATAAATTTACAAAAAAAAAAAAATCTTAAAAATATGAATAATATTTTCTATTCAATTTCTCGAATTATTTTTAATAATACAATTATGCTTTTATATTAATGCTGAAATATTTTTTTTAATAACAAATATATTTCGCATTCTGTGTGCTTTCGATCTCATCGAATAAGAAAATAATATTTTAATCATTCTTCATCAAATGTTTTGTTTATTCAGAAAGGTGGCCAAAAAGCGCTATGTGGCACATTCCAAAATAGCAACAAGTTGAACGATACGTCTATACTCGTACACTAAATGTATACCTTTTTATGTTGAGTACATAATGTGTCAATTTCGTGAAGGAATTTCGTGAAACTGAAATTTTCCTTGTTTAAATAGGAACCTGTACAACATTTTTGATTTTATCTAACAAAAAATGAAAAGCAATGTGCTAGACAGCGTTATTTTGCCGCAAGTTTTAATTATTGGTATAAACTGCATGAGCAAAATTTCAGTGTTGCAATACTTCCAGGTTTGTACGCTGCTTATGCAAGAAACAGTACATTCGGAATTAATTTAACTACGTCATCACCCATGGTGTTAGCACCTATTAATAAAATATAAAAAAAAAGTATTACGCGCTCTCTTCAAAAAGAAAATGATATCTCCTTCGCAGTATAAGATTTTATGTTGTATTCATCACAAAGAAAATTAATAATTAACTCGCAATATGTTCACATCTAAAAACATAAAAATATGTGAAGGATTCTGGTCTGGAATCGAACTCCCAGCGCCTCCCCTTTCTAGGCGGGCCCTCTACCAGTGAGCACACTGGGCATACTTGTGAAGGAGGAAATACACTTCTCTGAGCTCAGAGTGGCCGCACAGAGAGGTGAAGATTGACAGTTCGAAGCCAGCCTCGGCTTGTTCAGATATTTTTCTTTTTCTTTTACACAATAATATTATGAGCATCTTTGTGATTATATTCAAGCTAAAGGAGCCACCATATGCGTTTTGAAGAAGGCCCTAAACCGAACTATTAATTACCTTAAGGCACTGCATAGATACAGTTAAATAATTGATTTTAATTTGTGTTGTATTTATTTTTCAGCATTTTTGGCTCGTTCCTGCGACAGACCTGTACCAAAGGAAATCAATCCATACGCCTGAAGTTATAACTTTTGGAAAATAAAAATTATATTTATTTGGTCATTTAAAAAAAAAATAATAATCATAAAGTTTTCGGCAATGTTTACAAAAATTATTTATTTAAATTCAATAAAATAAATGTACATATAATTACATAAAGATATTATATGAAATAAAAACTCAGGTTGAGTCTCTTTTTTAAAAATAGTTTTCCATTTTTGATCCCAGTCCAAAAGTAATCTATTTATTTATTTATGCCAAATAAAACCATGCCTGGTTTTTGTAAAATGAACAAATTTTACCTATGTTAAAAAAAAAGAAAAAAAGCATTTGTATGAAACCAATCTACCATTTTGGCTATAAACCTATAGTTGTCGTACACAGGAACTTGTGAAACCTCGTACTCAATTTCTTGTCGATAAATTCATTGCATAGGCAGTCATTAGGCTATTTAGTTGAGCCCCCTCTTCTCATCTCCACCTTCTCGTCTCCCGATTTGGCTGAAAATTAATAGGTGTCCTCTTTATGGGGTTTTGAATTTACATTTAAATTCGTGTTAAGGTTCTGGATGCACATACTGAATGTCGTAACGATATATTCATCCCATCTCGAGTTATCGTCTTCACACACACACACACACACACACACACATAGATAGACATTTCACTTCCGCAGGCTTTATGAAGTTTTTTTTTTTTTTTTTTTTTTTCGTTTTTGTAATCAGGGGGTCGGAAAGTATAAAATTTCTTTGCAAACTCAACATCGAATTTCTGACCGATTCGTATACCTGGTGTACTAAAAAGAAGCGGGATGAAGCCACGGATTCAGGAGAAGATAAAAACCGTTGAGGACGATTGAGAATGTTTTCTGATCGTCATATTCGAAAATTCTAATACGGTCTGAATATATCCGAAACAAACCTCACGAGCAACAACTGGCCAATAAGCCAGTTGATTTTTGGAATATCGCAGTCCTTAGGAGAGTGAGTCGAATTTGTTCAGTTCTGATGATCGAAGATTTGTTGAATGGAAACCTAATGAAACAATCCAAGAAATGTTACCTCAACAGAAACACGGGGGAGGTCATATGATGGTGTGAGGGCGGATGGGGGTGGTCATATGATGGTGTGAGGGCGGAACGGAGCCTACGGCTGGTCCTTATTGAAGGTATTATGAATCCTTATGTAAACATATTTAAAAAATGTATTGAAACAATTGGAAAAAGAAAATAGTTATTATTTCCATCAAGATAATGAAATGACCCCGAACATACTGCTAGGAAGACACGTCGTTTTATAGCCGTCATTTATTTGAAACTACATCACAATCACCGGTGTGAACACAATTGTAAATCTAGTCATTTCTGGAGAAAAAATGCGGTAAAAAAAAGGTGCCCATTCCGTTTGAAACTGAAAAAGGAATAGGAGAATATTGGACAAGAGGTAATAGTTCAGTTAAGACTCCAGGCTTTAATTGATGTCAATAACTTTATTGCTCATAAAAAATTATCTTACAGGAGTTCGATACATAATTATAAATAATGAAAAGAAATTTTATTTTAGGACCGAGGTCCCCTAAGAATAAATAAATACAGTCAAAAATAAAGGAAACAATGAAATAAAGTATTAGTACGTCGTACAAAGCAATAAATACAATAATAAATAAATTAGTGCTACATTGGAGAAAAACTAGACAACAATAAATATAGATAAATAAAAAATTAACATGAACCGCTTAATTATGAAGAAATAAAAGTATCTTTACAAATAGAAGAATGTATATAATAAAAAAACTATAAATTTTAAGAAAATAAAATAAATTAAGATGGAACAAAATACAATGATGGTTACCTATAAAAGAGAAGAAAGGCTTCTCAGATTAGGATTGCAATAAGTATAATTATGTAATTAATAATATAATATAAATAATTAGTGCCCATTGAATTTTATTATACATATTTACAATCGGTACAGACCGTAAGTAAATTTTTTGACAATAGTTAATGGAACAATTTAGGTACAATGATAAGTAAATATAAAATAAAAAAATTATATGAGTACTAATTAAAAAAAATATATATTAAATAAATATAAATGTCTCTGTGAAGTCTTTAAGAATATGTGCAAAATAATAATGTGATGTATACAATGAGAAAATAATTACAATGATACAAAAAATATATATGATAATAGGAATATAAAAGTAATTTTAACGAGTAGCGGCTAAACCAAAAACATACCGAGGAAAAAGGAGAAGAAAAATGATAATACTTGAAAAATAATAAATGAAGCATAAAAATAGGTATAATATTATTATAGAATTTAGTAAATAGGTGCAGTATTAAAATATTATATTAGTTTTGAGAAACTTGAAGTGATCGTTTTGAACCTTTATGTAGTTATGTCAGAACTGAATTCTTTGCTGATTCTTTTATGCATTTTTTTAAAATGCTAAATATTCATACTGGATCATCATAGTTTTGTGAGAAAATAAGATAAGGTTTGTTTGCCATGCCAACTAAAAAATCTTGTATCTTCACAGTTCACTTTTTTGCACTTTCATTTCCACATAAACATAACATTACTTAGCAAATTTTTTTTTCTCCAGGATTAAACCTAGTTGCAGAAAGTAAGTTGGGTGGAGTCCAGCACGGAGCCTCGGGCCTTAGTCCAGCTGAACTGTTCGTTCCTCGACTACTTTGTTCAGGCTGGCAGATGCGAAATTGGACCAGATTGGTCAGTACATAAACCTAATTCACTTAATGAAATATTTTCATTTAATGAAACTCTGGTCGAATCTGTTATTAGATATAATATAATCTAATATATATAATCCATCAAACTAACGGCATCTCTATGGCAGTGTCAGAACTAAGCTGAGGTAGAGCCGCACCGGAGAGCCCAGATCCAGTCGATGAGAGCCAACTTATAGTAACTCTGTCTTCACAATAGCACAAGATTTCTTCTTTTAATTCTGCAAACAAAAAAAAAAAAGAAAGAAGAAATATGCAGATTAAAGATTTCAAATCTCACATTTAAAATTTATTTTGCTTCTTGTGTAAAATTCAATTTTTCGACTTGCATTCTTTCTCCCGCGCATCCTAGAATTTGTAGTGTAACTTTACTACGATTAGAATGAGAAGATTAACTGAACCAATAAAACTGATGTTTATTTTAATGGGCTGCTCTAATTAGTTAGTTATTGTGTCTCATGCCCGGGCTTTAACTAAGAGGTTACATCGCCTACTACTAGAGCGCTCTTTCGTCGCTCTGATGGACTAAATTTCGCCTACTTAGTTTTATTCATCTAGGGTAGAGGTCTCGCTTAACGTCCCACCCAAAGGACGGCGTGCTCAACGTTTTTTGAGCTCAGAAATCAAGCACGTTACCTCTGACCTATCGGCGCCCTCTATCTCCATAAACAGAAACATGACTACAGCACATGAGTGGTGCTATTTTTGTGAAATTCTGATCATTTTTTAATTATTTTTTTCAGCTGATGCAGAAATCGTCATAGTATTACTGCATTTGATACCACCGATCAAGAAGAAGACTGGGAAAATTAACTGAAGTCCATCGTGTACAGAAAGAAAACAGAGATGTCATGAAAAGTAGAGCTGAGGCAACATTTTTTGTCTTCTCTCTCTGTTAGTAGCTGTACTGATAATGAAGGTATCAGTTCCAATCAAATTACTTAAAATTTTGTTTAGTCAGAGAACATCGAAAGATAAAATAGTTTCTATTGTATAATAATATAATATGTACATTATGTTACAATAATATAAATATATGATACATTTATATATTCTTTATTTGTTTGTTTTCATTTAAAGTACCCAAATTTGAATATATTACTCTTCTTATTTTCTTATTCAGGATAATAAAGTAACGCATTCATAAACAAGCAAAGTCACGTAAATATTAAATGAATAAAAAGAAAACCTTAAATTTTACTCGACTTTCAAAGAACTGCATCTGACAATAAGGAAATTATTGTTTGAGTAAACGCAGAAAATATTGTTAATTACAAAAATTGCTGTGTTCAACAATTTCAATTGTTAAAATTTACCTAGTTAGTTAGTTGGTTATAATGACTCATGACTGGGCTTTAACTTTGCGGTCATATCGCTTACTACCAGAGCGCTCTTCGTCACTCTGGTGGACATATGAGCCAGACTCTACTGTCTAAATGTTGCCTACCTTGGTTGGGGTCTTTAACGAGTACCTGACTACGCACAGGCTCTAGACTACAGCTTAACGTCCCATCCGAAGGACGGCGTGCTCAAGGTTTTTTCATCTTCCTATTTACCCTCCTATTTTATAATGTAGTTTTTTTTTGTTGTTGCCGGACTCTCGCTCTATCACCTTTTTAAAGTATTTTCATCTGATAACCATAAAATTAAATCCTTTTTTGCAAAAATTTGCGAATTTGGAAGAAACTTAATTTTAAAGTTATAAATTCGTCCGAAGAAGACGAATTTTCGAAGAAAATGAAGCTATTGCAATTTCTAATTTCAGTTACCTAATATGAATTGTATATTTCTCATAAGCTGTATGAGCTGCAACACGTGTTCACTTCCTTTTGAGGAGCTGATGTATTTGTCAAAATACAGTACTCAATGAGTGTATCATTATAATACAGAAACACAACCAAACATAAACACATTTCCTTAGTTTCTGCAACTGATCAGGTGATTGTGTTTGCCGTACCGGTTACCCCTCAAAGGACACTACACTGGTAAGTGGGACAACAGGTTTCTTCGAGTCTTACAACGCTATGCGGCGAGTCTCGAACAGTATACGAGTAGAGCATTAGGCATGTTTAAGTTCGTAGTGTTAAAAGTGTAATGTTGTAACATATATTATATCTTTAATATTATCATAAAAAGAAAATTGGAAAAATAAAAAAGAAACGCAAAAACCAAAAAAAAACATTCAACACATCTATAATATTTTTTTATTTTTTGTATGTGATCGAAATATGTTAGGATGCCAATGTACTGCAAATTTTTCAAACAAAAACATTCAACAAATTTCAAACAATTTTCCCTCGTTCATTTTTCAAAGAGGAGATTGTGTAGTTGTGGCGGAGAACAGAGAGATGTCGCTAGTGTAGAGAGGTGGCGATCCGCGGGAGGACGAGGCAGTCTGTGAAGTGAACAGGCCGGATAACGACCATGGCGGAGCCATCTCTCACACCAACCAGCGCAGGTAGGAGTCAACATAACAGCTGATAGCTGATAGGGTGCGCAATGAACAGTCCCGTACACTGCGCACTCTACTTTCCTCCCAGTCTAGCAGTAGGAGCCAGAAAGAGGGCTAGCTCCAACTGACCAGTTTCTACCAAATATTGTTCGAATCGGATTCTCCTACATAAAATTTTATTTTGTTTCCCTCCTTTCCAAGGAATAAAGAATTTCTTGCTTCGCCCCTGTCTCGTTCCGTTTGTCTGCATCTGATCCTATTTTCATTTCTTCTATAAATCACTGAAAAATGCCGGTCTATGCGAGATATAAGACTATGTGGTGACAACAATGAAGTCATAATATCTCATCTTACTATACATATTATTATTATTTTATTATCATAAATAAATTTATTTTACAATAATTCATATTTGTTGAGTGAAAATAAGAAAGAGACTTTAAATTTATCTATTTGAGGTATATTCCTTAAAAATATATGTCTTTAAAAAATGTGTTTAAAAAAATTATTGGATTACCCAATTGTCACTGAGATGGGGAAGCCCCAGGTTTTAGCACCTCCACCGCTAAGTCCCACTGTTTTGGTTTCATCATTCCATTTATTCTTTACTAAAACTGACAATTTAACAAACAACAAAATATAGACTACATCCATAGAGTTGGCCTAGCAAAAATTCAGATATGCAACTAAATTGCATGGACAACACTCACAAATGGAGTGCGCATTAGGTCTGTAAATAGATCCAACGGTGTTAGAAAACCAAAACAGTTATAATATTTATAAAACCTAACTCGTATTGTTTTATATAGTACTTTTATTTTGTAAAATTAACAAACATAAGAATCCTACGTTTGAAATATTATGAAAATCTGATCAAGGGTGGTCATTTTGATGCCACATTGACTACATTTTAATTTGGGCGATTTTTGGCGAAATGCGTTGCAAATTTCGTTGGTATAATTTCAGTCGTATATAGAGAAATTGAACTGATGGTCTCTAAGGCCTTATACATCATAAAACGGTTTTCTGATCAAATAAAAAAATCATTATAGACAAATATTTTAATTTTCTATATAGATAATAGTGGTGAGAAGTGGATTGGAACCCCAGCGCCTCTGTAGAGGCAGGTGTTGCAGAGCGGCTGTGAGCAGGTTACCTCCACCCCAGAGAACAAATTGATTGTATCTCTTCTAGAACATTTATTTTCATCTGGTTTTTTTTTTTTTTGTAGAGATTACAATAATATTTCGTAAAATTCAAGTTAATTATTTTTATAAGCAATAGAGTATAGATCAATAGAGGCAAACGAGTATAAAAAATAAAAGAGGAGTGAATGTCACAGTTGAACCTGTGCAAATGGCTTGATAGAATCTAAAAACTTCGTCAACACTAACTAACAAGATGCTTTAGTCTATTTTCTTGGAGAGAAGTCTTCAAGTCCATGATTATCGTCTTGCAGTGTCGCCGAATGTACCTGTATTAAAAATTTAGTATGTATATCATTTTTTGCCTTCCATTTTTCATTTAGGCTAAAACAAAAAGACTCCGAAAACTGAGACATGCTGGCCTCCTTTTATTCCATTGAAATACATCATACCTTTTTTTTTTTTACTTGCCCAATTATATGAGGTACAGGGAAAGTTATGTAATCGATTGAAAAATTCAATATTGAGTTTTTATCAGGACTGTGCTTAAACAGAAGATGGACTGAACGAATCTGAGACACTAAATTGTATACGTAGATCGAGAAGCGCATAAGTAAGGTCTATCTACAAATCAGACATTGGAAAAGAAGGGTGTAGAGGAAGAGCGGAAACTTACTAATAACTCGAGCTGGGAAAGCACACTCCCGGTGGTTCATTGACAACTTTTAATTTTCTCTTTTGTGCTTCTATAAAAAAGAAAGTAATAAAAAAATGTCATAAGAAGGTTTATCTAAAATTATTTGTTAATCAATTATCTATTTAATAATCAAATCTAGGTCATTGACCATCAATGTTCATCATCATTCACGGGAGATGATATTTTTGACAAAAATTAATTTAATACATCACTGGAAAATAACTGTCAAAAAATAATTAGCATGGATAGTCACCCATAAGTAATAAAAAATAATTAGCATGGATAGTCAGCCATAAGTAATAAAAATATATATTTTGGTTGTTCCTAACTAAAATAGCCGAAGAAGAAATATAGAATATAGGTGGACCTTGTGGCGCCGATTCTTTGTATTTTCTGAAAAACCCTTAAATGCAACAATGTCAGTAGAGACACTTCATCCAGATATGACGTTAGCCAACCATAAAGAGATGAACAAAACGTTAGTTATTGTGACTCATGCCCGGGCTTTAACTACGAGGTCATAACGCCTACTACCAGAGCGCTCTTTCGTCACTCTGGTGGACTTGAGCTCGACGCTACTGGGGAGTTCTAAAAGTTGCCTAACTAGGTTCATTCCCTTGGGTAAGGGGTCTTTAACGAGTACATAAAATCATACAGGCTCGAGACCATCGCTTAACGTCCCATCCTATGGACTGTGAGCTTAAGGTATTTTAACTTCCCAGATAAAAAGACCTGAGGGCCTCGTTTCGAATCCGCGATCTTGAGATCAGTAAGCAAGCACGCATACCACTGAGCTACCGGCGCTCTCGTGAAATATGTAATATAAAAAGATATTCTAAAACTAAATTAACATACATTCAACTAGTTGTAAATATTTTCACTATATTAGTGAAAGTACCCAGGACGTAGCTAAAAGGAGAATCCCCCCCCCTCCCAAGTCAGAAAAAATGTAGTACCTACCTACTTAGCGAAGTAGGTAATACATGATGATATTAAGTGAACGATTTTTTTAATCGATAATAACAAATCTTAGTAAACAAAAACTGATGACATATGACCTGGATGTAAATAGAGATGGTTTTAAACTTTGATTCAGTATTAAAGATATCTACCCCCCTCCCCTGTCCTCCGGAGAAAACGTGTACGCCTTTTGATGCTTTAAGAATGGAACAACCTGCATATCTGTAGATGTGATGACGTTTAAGAGTGTTGAAGACGTGGCTGCCAATGGAAGGCTATGAACTGTATACAGTAGAGACCAGAGCAATGTGGCACCAATCTGCACTAACGCTAGTTCAAACCAAACTCAGTATCTCCAGACAAAAAGACCATTGTGCATAGTAACTAACTCCCAATAAAATATATATATTGAGCGCAAAGTTCGAATTCGGACATTGGAAGTATCATTACGATCCTAGAAATAGTCATTACAGTCATTTCAAAGCACGAAAAATATTATTTTGTTTTTGTTTATGCTGACATTTTGTTCATAACAATTTCATGTTTTAATCATCGAATAATTTTTCAGTTCATAACAATAGCTAATTGAGGGCGCCGGTAGCTCAGAGCTAGCGTGCTAGCCTACTGAGCTCAAGATCGCGGGTTCAAAACTGGGCCGAGGCCCTTAGTTTATTTTATCTGGGAGATAAATAAAAATTGAGCATGCTATCCTTCGGATGGGACGTTAAGCGATTGTCCCGAGCCTGTGCGATATCAGTTACTCGTTAAATGCCTTTATGTTAGGTAACTAAACCTGGGTAGACAACTTTTAGAACTCTAATTCCGCTCATACTTTTCTGTTTTCACATTCACATTCAGGACTCCCCCAGTTGAGTGGGGCTCATGTGCACCAGAGCGACGAAAGAGCGCTCTGGTAGTAGGCGATATGACCTCTTAGTTAAAGCCCGGGCATGAGTCAAAATAACTAACTAACAATATCTAATTATTTTCTAAAGTAACATATTTGTAAATTCTTCGAACTACTCGTATTTCCTGAAGTAGCTCAAGCTGCATTGTGAAGAGCTACAACTATGTTCGTATTGGTCCCACCTCAAATATGAAAGAAGTTTTGATGGTAGGAAACTCAATAAGGAGATCAAAACGTTTTCGCATAAATCAAACAAACGTTCAAAAAATTGGTTTTGAATTGTCATTTTAGGCGGTTATCGGAATGGATCTCGTAAACCTTTGAAAAAAATTGATTTAATACAAAATGTGCTTCAGTTTTCTTTACAATTTACATGTTTAGTACTGGCCTAAATAAAAAAAAAAAGTTTCTTTTCTCTCTACAATTTCTATATAAAAACATTTCTGATTATATCATTAATAAAATAGACATTACTGGAAAAGAACCGCTTCGCTTCACATTGTCACTAACCCTGCGAGGTTCTAATTTCCCTCCCCCTCCCCTCCCCCCCGCTTTATACAAATTCCCTCCCTTCACATTTTTCCCCCTCATCTGTGATCAGGTGGACATTGTTTGTCCCACCAACAACACACTCTTGTCTCCCTTCTGTTTCGGCCAATTACAAATCATATGACACTGAAACTAGTCTTCTAACAAAACAACTGTGTGTAATTGAAATTTATTAATGATGTAGAAAAAAAAAACTGACGTACAAGGACCAGACATATGATTTCTTTACTTCTTTTCAACATATTATGTATATGTACATATTTCAGAGAAATTAACAGGAAAAAAACTAATGATGGTTCTCTTGGAACATTTGATTTCCTGAAAAAAACATGTCGAATGTGAGATGGGGTTGCGAAGCTCTAACCAAACAGAGGAGCAGACTATTGGGAAGTTAAGTGCGTTTTTGTGGCGAAAGTAGTGACAACCTCTCAGACGAGCCCCTACATCCAGATTGTCGCTGCGAAGCTGTACCTGGCTATAGTAGCAGGGCTTCATAGCTACCGCACCGCTCACTACACGACAAAGTCAGTTGGGACGTCACTACGGGGGAGGTTGGTCTAGTCGTGGGATGTTGCCAAACAAGGAGGATGCTATTCCTGCCCCCTCAGTTTGGCGTTAGGCAGCCCCTCAGTTTTTCCGTCTGCGTATATGAGTAGGCCACATGTTTTTTGTTTTTCTAGTAAAAGTTCCAATTACTCAAACAGAGTTTTCAACAGAAAACAAACGTATTATTTTCTCTAACTGTGCGACGGGGTGTAGCCGAACGAGTTTTTGGGAGGAGGCGTCATCAAATTTCTCGTTCCAGGGCTCCAATATTCTAAAACGGACTCTCGCTTTTGCGATTGGCAAAGATGTCAATTAACAAATGAATTAGTCAACAAGCAAAAATCTGACGAGAATGAGGTTAAGGAGCAGCCTATTATTTCATTAAAATAAAGTATTCGAATTAGGCCAATTAGCGTCGTAAGCTAATAATGTCTGGGGGGTCGACTGACCTAAGGACCCGCCGTTTTTGGTTCGAGTCTAATAATGCGTTCGTAAAGGCACCGTCCTATCACGTAACCATCATAAGTGCAACCTTAATTCTACATGTTAATCACCCTTAAAGAAGTGTGGTTTTCAAATAAAATCTTTATTTACATGCGGGCTAGAGCATAGGGCTTTGCGAGTTCGAATCCTCTTTAACGAGTACCCAACATCTAACAAGTTCGTCACCATCACAGAGTCCAGTCCGAAGGATGACGTGCTCAAGGTTTTTTTTCACTTTCCAGTTAAAACAACTAAGGGTCCCGTCTAGACACCACATGCATAGATAAGTTTCTTAGGTTAGGTTAGGTTTTATGACTCATGCCCGGGCTTTAACTACGAGGTCATATCGCCTACTACCAGAGCGCTCTTTCGTCACTCTGGTGGACATGAGCCCGACTCTACTGTGGGAGTCCTAAATTTTGCCTACCCTAAATTTTTATTCATCTAGGGTAGGGGTCTTTAACGAGTACCTGACATCGTACAGGCTCGGGACCATCGCTTAACGTCCCATCCGAAGGACGGCGTGCTTAAGTTTATTTTACCTCCCAGATAAAATAAACTAAGGGCCTCGGTCGGGCTACGAACCCACGACCTTGAGCTCAGAAGTCAAGCACGCATACCACTGAGCTACCGGCGCCCTCTGATAAGTTTCTGTTTAGTTCGAATTAAAATTGTCAAAGAAGAAATATAGAATATAGGTGGGCTTTGTGGAACTGTTTTTACATATTTTCTGAAGAACACATTAGGACTGCAATGTCGGTAGATAGGCAGGTGAACCACAGAAATATTTAGATATATTGGGAGTCCGTCCGAAGGTGCATGCTCAAGGTTATTTCTCAGTCAAAACAACTAAGGGCCCCATCTAGATTTCCAACTCGCGATCCTGAGCTCATTAGACGGGTAAAGATAAAATATGTTTCCGTTTGGTTTCAAACAAAAATTGTCAAGAAAGAAATATAGATTTTTTTTTTTAATTTTTTTTATTTTTATTTTATTTTTTTTTAATTCTATTTGCAATCTATATACAATATATACATAATAAGCAAATATGTGGTAAAAGAAAAATATAATGTCACTTGATGGGAGAAGCCAGCCAGCGCTGACACTCCCTCGAAAGTTAATTGTCATTATTCACTATCCTCCGAGAGAAGATCGCGAGGCCACCTCCTGTTCAAGCGGCGGGGAGGATTGTCAGGATGGGAATGAGAGGAAAGGTCTTGTGCGAGAGGATTTGAATGGGAAGAAAGGTTTCTGTGGAATGATTGGAATCGGGATTTGATTAATTCATTTACAGTGGGAATACTGAGATCTCTGTGTAGGACTTTATTGGTGACATATAAAGGAGCGTTGACAATTCGTCGGAGGATTTTGGACTGGAATGCTTGGATACGATTGATGTTGGATTGTTAAGCTGTACCCCAAAGTTCGAGTCCGTAAATCCAAATTGGACGTATAATGGTCTTGTAAATCGTAAGTTTGTTGTTAGTCGTCAGTTTCGATTTTGGTCCAAGTAGTCGACGTAACAGTCCGTATCTTCGATTCAGTTCTTGTCGTTTAAGTCGTGTATGTGGGTTCAACGTAAGTCTACTGTCTAGGTAAAACCCGAGATAGCGGACTTGGTTTGAAGAGGGAATCAGGATGTTGTTAATGATGACGGGAGGACAGGATTGAGGGCGTAGGGTAAATGTGACTTGAACACATTTCTGCTCACTTAATTTAATTCTCCAGAGGTTGCACCACCTCTCTATTTCAGTGAGGTGCTCCTGGAGGATGAGTGAGGCTACAGCAGGATCAGGATTGGTGGAAAGGATTGCTGTGTCGTCAGCGTAAGTCGTCAGTAATGTCTGAGGATGGATAGGAATGTCGGCAGTATATGTATTGTAAAGGATGGGACCTAGGATGCTACCCTGTGGGACACCGGCCCGAATAGGTATGAGTTCTGAGTACTCAGAGCCTACTCGGACCTTAAAATGGCGATCACTAAGGTAAGATTTCAGGATGAGGTAGTAGGTACTGGGAAGGAAATGTTTCAGTTTGAAGAGCAGCCCCGGGTGCCAGACTCGATCAAAGGCTTGCGCCACGTCGAGAAAGGCGCCCGTGCAATACTCCTTGCATTCTAATGCATTAGATATGCAATCGACAACCCGAAAACACTGTTGGGTAGTGGAATGTTCAGGACGAAATCCAAACTGGTGTTTAGGTAAAATGGATTGAGATTCAAGGATTGGGATAAAACGTTTCAACAAGAGTTTTTCAAGGATTTTAGAGAAGATTGGGAGCAAGCTAATAGGACGGTAGGAAGAGACTTCAGAGAGAGGTTTGTTGGGTTTGGAAATAACAGTAAGGATGGAATACTTCCATTGGACAGGAAAGTAGGTAGTTCTGAGGACTGAGTTGTATAGAAGGGTGAGGAAAAGGACAGCTTTGCGGGGAAGGTTTCGTAGGATTTTCCCTGTGATCAGGTCAAATCCAGGAGACTTACGGATTGGAATTTTATTTAGAATGTGTTGTACATCAGAGGGATGAAAGGCCTTTGGCGGAGGAGAGAGAGGCAAAGGACTGGTAAGGAACTCTTCAACTTCTGAAGTATGAAGGGCGTTATAATCAGGATGGGGTGTGAACGTATTTTTGAGGTGAGAGGCAAAGAGCTGAGCCTTCTCCTGGATCTGACCCAGGAGCCATTTTGCTTGATGGGATAGGATAAAGGACTATATTTTAGAATTTTTCTGGTTGCAAACCACAGGGAATTATCTTTGGTGGAAAGGGAAGCTAGGTATTCATTATAATTTTCGGAGCGGAATTGTGAAAGTTGGATTTTGAGGTTTCGGGAAAGGTTATTGAAGGCAGTTTTGTCGGAAGGATACCGTGTTCGTTGCCATAGGGCACGAGCGCGGCGTTTTTCTGAAAGGAGAAGTTGGATGTGGCGAGGAAGAGGAGGGTTCGGGTTTGAAACTGTAGGAGTAGGAGTAGATGAAGCGTTCCAAGCACAGTCCTGTATGGCTTTAGTGAATTTTTGTACGGCTTCATCTAAGTCCTCAGGAGTTTTAAGGATTACATTTAAGTCAATTTGGTTTTCTAAGGAGGTTCTGAAGAGATCCCAATTCACTGGGCCGGGAGTTAAGGAAGGCTTTGGTGGGACACATAACGGGGTTAGACCAACGGTGAGGAGAACAGGACTATGGTCTGAGGATAAGTCGGGGAAGGAATAGGTAGAGGAGAATAAGGATCCTGTGCCAGATCCAACAAAGAAGTCTACGAGGTCTGGGTTGCGGTTAGGATCAGTAGGCCAATAGGTGGGAGAGCCGGGGGAGTAGATGTCATAGTGTTGGGTGTTAATAACATCGTTTAGGATTCGTCCTCGGGAATTTGGAACTCTGCTTCCCCATTGGTGGTGCTTCGCATTGAAGTCACCGCCAACGATGAAGCGAGGCCCCAGGGATCGGAAAAGGGTGAGGAACTCGTGATGAGGAATGAGTTTACTGGGAGTACAATATACTGCCGAGATTGTGACAGGGAAGGGAAAAAGTGACAAGGAGATCGTAGCGATTTGGAATGATTCTGTAGCCTGTGAGGAGAAAAGGTGATGGGATAAGGATTGTTTGATAAGGATGAGTGCGCCACCTCGGGCCCTATCTCCTGGGTAGTCAGACCTGTAGCTCCGGTATCCTGGGATACTGAAGTACAGGCTGGTTGTCAAGTGGGTTTCCGTAATGAGAGCGATGTCTACATGTCTGTCAGTTAGTAGTAGTTCTAGTTCTTGTCTATGGGGTAACAGCCCATTCGAATTCCAAAGGAGGATCTGGAGAGGAAAGGAATTTAAAGGGATCATCGGGAGGATTCGGGTAGGAGTTTAGAGACGAGGAGGCTTAACATCGATATGAGAGGGGTGATTAATGACTTAAAGTCATTGAGAAAGGAGGTGAGGTGACTGATAACATCAGGAGTTGAGGATGTAGGGAGCTGGCTGGATGGGAGAGGATGATAGATTATAAGTGGGCTTTATATGGTACAGTTTTCACATATTTTCTGAAAACCAAGCAACCAGAAGCGAAGATGGTCAACCACAGACAGATTTAGATATCCTAGGGACCTAAGCATCGAATCCTCTTTACTCTTCCCAGTTAGCTCTACAGCAGGAGACCGAAATTTTACCTACCCAGGTTAAGTTACATAAGATACGTCTCATTAACGAGTATCTGAGGAAAAGGCTCGGGACCATCGCCTAAGATCCCATCTGAAAGACGACACCTAAAGGCCTCGCCAAGATATCGAACTCACAATCCTGTGCTCATTAGACACCATATGTAAAGATAAAATAAAGATTCTGGTTGAATTAACAAAAATTGTCGGGGAAGAAATATAAAAAATAGGTAGGCTTTGTGGTACCTTTCCAAATATTTTCTGAAAAGCACATTAAGGCAACAATGTTGGAGACCGAAATTTTACCAACCGAGGTTAAGTTACAAAGGTACGACTCATTAACGTAACGGTGATTTTGTTTTTGTGAAGAAGGGATGACATAGAAAATAGGTTGTAATAAAACTTTTAATACAAACATTTTTTATTTTTATTAAGTTACAAAAAAAAAAGCACAAATCTAAGTTGCTGATATCACATTCATATCACACAATATTACCCAGTCTTTCACAATAATCTTTGTTTGGTAACTCAACTTAGCAAATTATTAAATAATTGTTATCACGTAGGTAATTTTCATGTCTTTTACAAATATCTCCGGTAAATTTAACTTCAAACTAAAAAAATAGGAACAAATAATTAACAATATAATAAAAACTGTAACTGAGAAAATAAAAAAAATTCACTAAAAAAATACACAACTTTGTAAAACACTACTTAAATATACAATAATTGAAAATGCATAACGGTATATGTGCCAATTTTTAAAATTTTCAGTACTACAGCAATTTTAAACTTTAATGTTTTCAAAAAATGAGATAAATAATCCACGCTTAAATTTACTTCTCACTCTTCGTCTTCGGAGACTCAATTCCACAGCCTTCAGAACAAATAATGGCACCAGGCTGAAGGCACAAATATTGGGGAGGGATCTGACAGATGCACCTGCTCTGTAGTTGCTGGGATGAAGGTCACAGCCAGACTCAATGTTTACACTATATAAGACAGGGAAGGGCTCCGCCAGCCCGCATGCGCAAAATTAATTTACAAATATGTACGTTAAAGGTGGATCCGACGCCACCATCGTAGTGTTGTCGTGGCTGAAGATGGTAGCAATATCGAAAGTACTCCCATATTTAATGTATATTTTGTGAAATAGACAATATTTTATGGTATCACTTCAAAATATCAAAATATCTAAGTATAATATCTAAAACTTAAATATATTCTATAATATCGATTTAATAATATTGGTCGTTAAAATAATTATCATGACTCACTTAGTTCGAAATGGAATGTTTATGCCTAGTTTAATACGTATGTCTTATTTTTCTCTTTACAATTATATTCAAGCTCCAACAAATTATCTCGTTTGAACACAAAGGTCCTTAAGAAATTAAAAGAGTTGGAGCCTCATCTGAAGCCAAACACTTTGATCGTTGTACATTTTATATCCTAGTATTTATCTTTTTTTACTGGGCAATCAAATTTTTTACCGAGTGTTCTGAAACTTCCTACTGCGCCTTATTGGATTAACTTACTAGACAATACATTTTTAGTTATTGGGTTACAATTGTAAGTGTTGCAGTTTACTATACAATTGTACCCTAGGATTTTGTTAATATTAAATTATAATTATGTATTGTAATATTCGTTATTTTATTTGTCGTTTGATATTTTTGATTTGATCTTTAGACATGAGCCTATATAATAGGTAGGTATGAGAGAAAACCTAATTGGGCCTCATGTTTTTGTTTGTTTTTTGTAACTCATGACTTTAAGGATGATGTCATACCCTAAGTAAAGTGGTCTTAATTCTCTTCAGGGGGATAAGCTGTGTATTCTTTGTCCGGACATCGCTCATAATTAAGGTGACCAGATTATGAGATTCTCAAAACGGGACCCACAATATCGGGGAAGTTAGAGACACCCTTAAAAAAATACTATTTACCAATATATATATATATGAAATACTATTTTATTCAATAAAATATCATCAGACTACATTTAGAAATAAACTTGATACCACTTGAAAAAAATATTGTCGAAAAAACTGACTTCAATGTTTATTTTTCATATTTTTGAGATGAGTGAATTTTTTTCAAAATATCAGGCTTTTTTTTGATGAAATCTAAAAACTGTACACAACCCATTGCAAAGTTAGATTTTACTAGCATCATTGCTTTAAGGGTCGACATTTTCATTTGAGATTTTTCTAGTGACCAAATGTCATTAATAATTGAGAAAGCTCGTTCCACTGGTTCGCCCGAGTAACGCCGGGAACGGCCGATGCTATCAATCTCTCATGCCTTGTTAGTTATTACTTATTAGTGGTGGGTTTTGATTCATTTTTTAAAGATTTAATTCATTTGATTCATTCATCAACAATGAATGGAATTTAGGAAGCAAACTCGATGCTGTCAAAAGTACATATGGGACCAAATATTTGTAAAACGGGACAAATAAGCGTCCCGAGCATATATTTCAGGACAACGGGACAGATCCCTGTAAACGGGACGTCTGGTCACCTTACTCATAATCAACATGAGGTAGTGACAGGACGCAAAGTTAATTACGGACAACTAACCCGGGCTACAAGTAACACAAGGTGTAAGAAAGTTAATTACGGACAACTAACCCGGGCTACAAGTAACACAAGGTGTAAGAAAGTTAATTCCGGACAACTAACCCGGGCTACAAGTAACACAAGGTGTAAGAAAGTTAATTACGGACAACTAACCCGGGCTACAAGTAACACAAGGTGTAAGAAAGTTAATTACGGACAACTAACCCGGGCTACAAGTAACACAAGGTGTAAGAAAGTTAATTCCGGACAACTAACCCGGGCTACAAGTAACACAAGGTGTAAGAAAGTTATTTCACAACCTAATGACAGTTTAAACAATGACACAACACACACCTCAGTAAAATTAAATTGTAAAAAATTTTTATTTTTACAAATTTTTAATTAGCATTTTCAGATTCTTCACAAAAAAACTAGGTTTTCCGGAATTTTAATTTTCTTGTACGAGCAATAGTTTTCGAGTTATTGGTTTTTGAAAGTTTCGTTTTAGTTGAACTCAATTGGGAGTGGATTCATAGAGACCTCAGTCCCCAGGCCGGGCGTCCCCTCCTCCCCCCCCCCCCCCCCCCCCTGCTCAAAATCTTGGCTACGCCCCTGTCAATTTCACTTGTATCTTTTCATATTGAACCAATTATGTACTTTTATACTTCCCCAGTTATAGTCAATACTTTAGGCTTAAACAGATATTTGAAATATGCATCTTGCTCGTAACATTTATAAGTAATTTTTCTTGCAAGACATGACATAGTGAATGTGGCCAATTGAAACTAATGTGTGCAGTAAAGAAACTCATTAGTGAGATGAAAGATGGGCATTACATTGGAGGACAGAGATTTGTGGTGCTATTTAAACGTGTTATAGCTGGCTGTACAGTGTGGTGACCAGCCAATGAGGTACGGCCTTGGATAGCTCACTCTTTGCAGACAGTCTATAATAGTGTTGACGCCCCATTTTAATCGACGGTGAATCACCGGCAATCCACCTCCCCACTCTTTAGAATTTTTGTGTTAAACCTTCCCCCTAATCCCCCCCCCCCCCTTCTCTTTGATCGATTTGGCTGGAGATTAATAGATGTCTTAATAGAGCTTTGAATACACACATGAAATTTCGTGTAAATAAATTTAATACAACGGCAGTTATTAGATAAGGATAATCTCACGTTTCAAGACCCTCTGAACAGGATTTGATCATTTCCGCGATGAAGTTTGTATGTCTAACTGTCTGTCTGCCTGCCTGCCTGTATGTCTGTCTGCCTGACTGACTGTCTGTCTGCCTGCCTGTCTGTCTGCCTGTGTTTGGAACTTTGTTAGCGCTCCAACACAAAAACGATTGAAGCAATAAACATGAAATTTCAGATGAATCTTGGATGATGTCCTGACTTAGATCGGACGATGAGACCGCTTTTATTAACGATCTCTTCAAATAAAAAGATGTACTGGAACCCTGGTTCCTTGGCTCTGACGGCCGTTGAGACGCGCTTCTTAGTTCTCCTATCATGTTGTTATCATTATAATGAGCCAGTTCTCCCAACTTCCAAAGCCTTCCTTGGTCCTCTGGAACAACACACCCCCACAAGATTAATGGAACTTTGACATCGTCAGGTATTGATCGTCCATATGACTCAATAGAAATAAATACTCATCGTTAAATACTACTCAATGTATTCTCTTACATAACAATTACATTACGACCATGAAGGGAGAACGACATTTAGTTCGTTATAAGTGGTCGTCGTATCATCAGATACGGGAGAAAAAATGAAATCAAATTTAGTAAATGTAGGTATTTATTTTAATGTTTTATTTGCATCTTTTTATTTTTTATATTTTTCATTTTATATTTTCCGGAACAAGTTCGATAAATGTATTGAAGTTGCAGGACATCAGTTCCAACATTTACTACAATAAAATTCATTTATTAGGTTCAATATTGGTCTAACAAAAAAATGTCTCATTTAACCTTTCCTTAATTTTTCCCGAGGAATCTAGATATGCAAAAAAAAAAAAAAATTATTGACAGTCAAAAAATTTTTTTTTTTTTTTTAATTCATAAAAAACGTTGAAAATTTTCCTTTGTTAAAAATTAGATTACAGCAAATAATGCGGTAAATTCTACTCTACATTTTTTGTCTCAAGCTTTTTTTGAGAAAATCATTATGTTTTGATTTATTTACCTGGGTCAAGATAAAATGAACACCCTGTATATATGTACATATTAAGTTGAAAGTACATATTTTCTACGCTATGGACATGGTCTAACATAATCAAGTATAGATGTTTGTGACGCTGGCAATAACGCTAAATCCATCCTTTCGATATTTCGACTGAGGGATTTGCCGAAGAACTACCAGGAATAATCTTTATAGGCTCATGAGCTTTAGCTTGGAGAAGAGGATATCCGGATATTGGGATGTTACGACTTGGTTGCATTTTGAACCATACCAAAAGTGTTTTTTTCGAGGTCACCGTGAAAGGCTTTTCGGTTTCTTTTTCACTTAAACGATTTGCCATTGCCGATAGACGCTTCAATTTTATCTTTGTCTTTCCATATCATAGATATTGACGAATGACTCACTCCGTATTCCTTGGCCAGTTGTGCATTTGTCTCTCGACTCGTGTACAAAATACGAATTTGTCTTCCAGTGAAAAACACTTACCTACTTTTAGTTGTAGGAATATTGAGGGTCAGTCAAAGATGGAAAAAAAAACACTATTCAGATGCCAACGTTTCGATATATTTTATATCATCATCAGGGCCTACAAACATGGGGGGGAAATCAAGATTAGAATCAAAAATAAACAAAAATTGATTTTGTTGATAAACATTACTGAACGTTAAAAATACATTATAACAAGTTAAAAATTGAAACTGACTTACTATCAATAATTACTAAACATTAAAATTAAATATAATTACATTACTAAACATAAACATTAATAATGGAAATAGACAAATAGGTGGAACATAATAAAGAGTAAACATTAAAATGACTTACTATGAATAAGCAGGGTTGGGGAGAAGACATGTACACTGGATGGAGTCTTACATTGCAATGAAATGGTACAAAATAATACTAGGGTGCTAAAGGAAACAGGTACAGGGAGCTCGGAAAACCCCTATCATAACTGTCACATTACAGCAGAAATGTTGAAAGCAATATAAATATGTATTATTAAGGTTGTTGGTGTCTGTATACTCTAACACTTATACATGTATAGATAATAAATAAATAATAAAAAAATATACCTATATATATATATAATACAAAAAAAAAATATATATATATAAAATAAAATAAAAAATAGATAATATAGATATTGGAGACAGAACTATGGTGTCAGCTCTTGCTAAGTAAATTGGCATAACAATTGCTTAGGTTATTAGTGTCTATGCGGAAGTTGACTGTATCAAGTGTTGTAGCTATATACACCATTTCCAATGTCAGTCTCTTATGATAAATGTGTTCTCTATGGAGTATTTTAGTGTTTATGTAGTCAAAATTATGTTTGTTCTGACTATGGTGTCGGGCTAGAGCGCTGCAGTTATCAGCATCAGTTTTAGTTTTGCAATCATACTCGTGTTGGTATATTCTCTTTTTTAAATATTGGGATGTCATACCTACTTTTAGACATTTTTTATTTAATAAATAACAACAGTCAGCCTGTTAGTTCGTTTTGAAAGTTAAAACAAGACTAGTCAAGTCTCAATTTTAACAACATTTTAATACAATTTAACAAAGGGGAGGTTATCAATTTTCTTAGAACACTGTTTCTATGTTTACTTTTCGCCGGAAATTGAGTTTTCTTTCCCAACGTCCGGAACAATAGTCGTAATAACCGATCTTATGTTGTATGACTCATGCCCGGGCTTTAACTACGAGGTCATATCGCCTACTACCAGAGTGCTCTTTCGTCACTCTGGTGGAAATGAGCCCGACTCTACTGTGGGAGTCCTAAATTTTGCCTACCCTAAATTTTTATTCACCTAGGGCAGGGAGTCTTTAACGAGTACCTGACATCGTACAGGCTCGGGACTCGGCCCGGGCTTTAACTACAAGGCTATATCGCCTTCTACCAGAGCGCTCTTTCGTTACTCTGGTGAATATGAGCCCGACTCTATGGTCCTGCTTATGTCTCATCCGAAGAACGGCGAGCTTAAGTTTTTTTTTTACCTCCCAGATAAAATAAACTTTTTAGCATAATATTTCCTTTCTACTAAATGAGTCTTTGGTAGACGAGCTCTCAGCAGCCTGTTGCCTTTGTCTAGCTCGAGAAGACAAGCACGCATACCACTAAGCTACTGGCGCCCTCAACCGATCTTTTTATGCCCACAGTTTCAAAAAAACACGACGTTTTAACCGATGTCGTTGTATTCAGTTCATTTTACCTACAGAAAGATGGCATGCGACTTGGGGCAGACATCAGACACAGGATGTTCGTCGTTATATCCGATGATGTTAAACGCGATTTTCAGCGTAATTCGTTCGAAAAAATGTCCACTGAAAAACGAGCAATGAACTTCTCAAGGATCATTACTTTGAAGTGATCTTTTCCCTCTCCATCTAAACCTTCTTCTCTTTGGCCGATTTGACTGAAAATTAATAGCAACCTTATTTTCCCACATAGAAGCCATGATTAAAAAAAAAAAAATGAAGTACAGTGGAATCCCGATATTTCGTATCCCGATTATTCGTATTTCCGGCTAATTCGTACAAATTTGCCAGTCCCCAGAGAAAATCCCGACAAGTGGTATAAAAACAATGCATTTCAGACCCCTCGGTAATTCGTAATATGTTTATGCTCCAGGTCACTTAAAACGTCTTATAATTCGTATTTGCAGCTTAAAAACCTCGTTAATTCGTACTGTTTTGAAGAGGGGGAGAGAGGACAACATTAAATTTAAGAAGCTTAGTGGGGAAAGTGCAAGTGTGTCATAACGTTTGCTCTGAGTGGAAGGATGAGTTGGGAACAATAATTGAACCTTATGAGCCTAAGAATATATTGAACGCTGACGAAACGGGCCTGGCCTGTTCTAGAGCAAAATCAGGTGTTGGTCATGAGGTATTTTTTGCTCTGAACACTCTTGACAAAGCAATTGACAATACCCGTCTGCAAAAAATTACGGATTTTTTTCGAACAAATGTTTGATAGGTGTTTATTTAATCTAGAACATACATATGTACATATTTTTTATTGCAGGTATTGTTTATTGTATAGTTTAGTATAAAGCAGTGTTTATTGCATAGTTTTTATTCTTACCACATTGTACAAACTTCTTAATACATTTATGTTCGCATTAATACGTTTTTTAATTTTTATTTATTTTGCATTCCCGATAATTGGTAATCCCGATAATCCGTACTAAACCGTCAGTCCCTTGACCATACGAATTATCGGGATTCTACTGTATAGGTAATTTCATGTTTTCCGAATCCCTGAATCAAAATATGAAAGAAAAAAATATAGAATGAATATTTCGATGTGACATTACCATTTAATTATATAATTACATAATCATCTCAAATTTTCATCTAAATCGGGCAAAGGAAGGGGGGAGATGAAGGGGGGGGGGGGGGACTCAAAAACCTTTATAATGAGTAAGAGATTGAAACCGTAGAAAGGTTTGTCTTTGGTCACCACATTGGGCAGAGATTCAATAATATGTTTTAGAATTAATATTAGACGATTAATCAGGGAAAAAAAACAAGAAAGATTATCTGGAAGGTAGATATTAAATCATGCGGAAATGATGGCTAGTTATGGGAGACAATGGCCGGAGGGACTTGCCGGTCCAGTGAGTTCTGAGGGAGTGTCTTCCAGTGAGGAGGCGGTGTCCTTTCTGTCCAGGGATTCTTAAACTGGGGGGTTGGCCTCTAGAAGGGCGGGGGGGGGGGGGGGGGGGGGCATACTCTAGGAGACAAGGTGGCGTTAGACTCTAAAGGGGTGGGGGGAGTCTAGTTTTGTGAATTTTTGTTTTATCCGTACTTGATTGTATCAAGTTTCTTTCTAATCGGTAAATCCGTTCGAAAAAAAAGCGTCTATGAATCACCGGCAATGAAACGTTGGGTTAGATGGACAACATAGTTCAGATTGTTCTTCATGTTGCTGGAAGCTGAAGACAGCTGCAAACACTTACCCACAGATGTCTTGGCAAGATCTAGAGAGAGAGAGAGTGGAAACAAACCGAGTTAGTTTGAGTATAGCCTCAAATTCAGAGATCTTCTAACAAACCTAAAAAAGTAAAAACAGAAGATAAAAGTCCACCATATTAAAGGATCAATGCTTTAGAGGGAGAGCGGAAACTTATGTTTGTGTCAGGATACAGCCTCGAATTCAGAGGTCGAAAGAGCAAAAACAGAAGGAAGGGGTCTGCCAATGGAGAGATCGAAGGTTTACGAGTAAGAAGACAGCGCTCGGTTCCACGGTTCTAGACCGAAACCGGTTATTTCGGGTATCGGTTCTTAAACAATGCCGGTCGACGGGGTAACGTATCTTAATTGAGTGAAACTATATATATTTTTTAATTTTAATAAAATTTAGTTATTGTCACTCATGACCGGGATTTCATAATTTGTATTCACCTAGGATAGGGATCTTTAACGAGTACTTGACATCTCGGGACCATCGCTTAACGTCCCATCCAAAGGACGGCATGCTTAAGGTTTTGTTACACCTGTCAGATATGAAACCTATGGCCCTCCGTCGGGTTTCGAACCGGAACTTTTGACCAATCAAATAACTTCCCCTGTATGTGGACTTGAACCTTGGCTCCACATTCCTAGTCGAGCGAGCACCTTAGCCCACTGGTTCACGAGGCATCTCTTAGC
This sequence comes from Aradus depressus, assembly GCA_963662175.1. Lineage (NCBI taxonomy): Eukaryota > Metazoa > Arthropoda > Insecta > Hemiptera > Aradidae > Aradus > Aradus depressus. The sequence goes on from OY759223.1 coordinate 36,642,624, forward strand.
TATTTATATTCTTCTAAATGAAATGTGAATGTGTAATTTATATAAAACAATAATAATTTTGCCGCCAGTATCTTATCACATTGCAAACACGTTTTTATAAAATGCTCAATAGATATAAAAATAAACAACAACAAAAAAATGTTTAAAAATAACAGTTATGTCATCAAGAGAATAAGCTTTCTTCAATGTAGCTGTCTACGTGATATTGTCCGGGACGGCTCTAAGCAGGCTGCGCAATTTACTGAAGAAGGGCTACGGGATTGTCAGTATGGTCATTTACTGGGCACAGCATTAACCTGATTAGACCAATAACGAAATAAACTTAATTAAGGTAATTTAATTAAGTATAAAGAATAACTAATCATAATGAAATTAACAAAAGTAATTATCCTAATTAAAGACATTGCCGGAAGGGCACGAAGCCTATAGCCCTTTTTGTCGACATTGCCTAAAATGTTCCGCCATCTTTGGTTAAAGATTATTTTTAAATTCATTTCATCTTTCATTTTTTTTTTTTTCACAGGAAAATGCCGAAATAAGTAAAATGACTTACTTGTGTTGTTATTTTATAGATATATTCTCTTTTAAATTATATATTTCTGCTACAGAGGGCGCCTGTAGCTCAGTGGTATGCGTGCTTGCTTTCTGAGCTCAAGAACGGGGGTTCGAAACCTGACCGAAGCCCTTAGTTTATTTTATCTGGGAGGTAAAATAAACTTAAGCTCGCCGTCCTTCGGATGGGACGTTAAGCGATGGTTCCGAGCCTGTACGATGTCAGGTACTCGTTAAAGACCCCTGCCCTAGGTGAATAAAAATTTAGGGTAGGCAAAATTTAGGACTCCCACAGTAGAGTCGGGCTCATGTCCATCAGAGTGACGAAAGAGCGCTCTGGTAGTAGGCGATATGACCTTGTAGTTAAAGCCCGGGCATGAGTCATAAAACCTAACCAAACCTAACCTATTTCTGCTACAAAGGCTTAAAAAAGGCTTTTCTAATACCTAATTTATGTGTTGTATGTATTAAGAAGAATTCCATCCTCAAATTACATTTTATTAGTCCTGGTCCATGAATTAACGAAGTTCAAGGAAGTTGATTGCAATCAGTGTTGCCACTGTCCCAAAAACACACATTCCTTTTTTCATAATTTGTATTTTCATGCCTTTATATTCTTATTTTTAATGTAAATAATTTGGCCGATATGCCTCAGCATAAGGCCATAACTGAGAAAAAAAAAAAAAAAATGTAAATAATTATTTTTAATGGTTAGGTTAGGTTTTATGACTCATGCCCGGGCTTTAACTACGAGGTCATATCGCCCACTACCAGAGCACTCTTTCGTCACTCTGGTGGACATGAGCCCGACTCTACTGTGGGAGTCTTAAAGTAGAGAGAACTTAACAAGGACTCAACCTGATCAGAGCTCAGTCCGGTGACCCACTCCATGACTCTAGTCATGTACCTGCCCAGAGAGAAGAGAGCAGAACAGAGCGTCGTGCTAGTCAGAGTAGAGAGAACTTAACAAGGACTCAACCTGATCAGAGCTCAGTCCGGTGACCCACTCCATGACTCTAGTCATGTACCTGCCCAGAGAACCTCTCCGGTTTTCTATTTCTAGTTTTATATCTTTGGGCAAACTATTGAAAAGAGTTGCTATAATAAACGGTGTCTGTTTAGTCGTCCAAGTGGTGAGTTGAATGTGATGCTTAATTTAGTGTGTATTAATTGTGTATATTTTGGTTTATTATGTAATATTGTATGAATTATTATGTAGTATTCTGTACAATGTGTAATTATTCTTAAGGCTGACTTTTGTAATACATTTTTCAATGTGATGACAATAAAATAATTGTTGAACTTTGAAATCTGCGAGCAGGAAGTTTGATTATTTTCCCCAATTAGCCGAACAGGTGATTTTGCGTTTTAATGATTTTGACATTTTGACTTCCGTTTGGAGGGCTTTCATCGACTTGTAATCTTGTAGAACTATTTGAAGTATGAAATTTCGTGTCTAGAATCTTATAGATACATTATCATCACAGACTTTTTTTTTTTTTTTAATTTTTGAGTTTACAGTTCGGAAAACATTCTGATGATATTTGAACGGTTACTTTATATACTTGGGAAAGTCAAATGTTTTAAATTATTTGAAAAACGAAAGTATTTTATGTGATTTTTGTTGACTTGCAACAATAAAAATTGTAAATTTGATTTAAACTGGGCTGAAATATCTTGTCTGTTGAGCTGCCTTAAGGAAGCAATCAGAGTTAAATGGTTGTCCTAAAGAGGGTCTGTAACTTTATCTTATTTAAACAAAAGGCCTATTTTAGAAGGGAGGGTTGCATGTTTGCAGAAATGACATAACCCGGCCAACCCTGTCCCATCCTGGTTGACAAATATCGACCTTTCATAAGTAAAGGGAGGACAGTTCCTTCCAGACGGGGTAATGGAAGGGGGAAATGTGGTCACAGGCACAGAGCGCACATGGAAGGGGCTCGTAGCTCATTTTATACTTTAATCCTTTTCAAAACTTGTACCTCAAATCTCTCAAACCTGTTTGTACGTTTCGATGGTGGTAGTTTAGTTACCGTCTGTCACTTTGTACCTGTTAAACATTATTTAGTTATGTAGAAAATGCTGGAAGTGTGTCTTACTGTCCGAGTGTGTCATCCACAAATGATTGAATTTTGGGAAGCAGGGTGAAAGGGTAGGCGACCATTTTCTTTTACAAAAAAATAATGTATGACATATTTCAAAAGGTAATAATAATAATAAATTGTATTGTTTAAAGGGATCACACACCCCCCCCCCCCCCCCCCCCCCCCCCCCTATACAATAGAGTCAGTGACCATTAATTTTACAGTATTAACATAATAATGACACATATAAAGGAACCTTTAACAAACTAAATAAAAAACATAAAAAAATAAAAAAAAAATAATAAATCATAAAATGAGGGCGCCGGTAGCTCAGTGGTATGCGTGCTTGACTTCTGAGCTCAAGGTCGTGGGTTCGTAACCCGACCGAGGCCCTTAGTTTATTTTATCTGGGAGGTAAAATAAACTTAAGCACGCCGTTCTTCGGATGGGACGTTAAGCGATGGTCCCGAGCCTGTACAATGTCAGGTACTCGTTAAAGACCCCTACCCTAGGTGAATAAAAATTTAGGGTAGGCAAAATTTAGGACTCCCACAGTAGAGTCGGGCTCATGTCCACCAGAGTGACGAAAGAGCGCTTTGGTAGTAGGCGATATGACCTCGTTGTTAAAGCCCGGGCATGAGTCATAAAAACCTAACCTAAATAAATAAAATAAGATACAAATTAATAATAATAACAATAATAATGTAACATTGACATTAAATATGGAGTGGGGATGTAGATATTGAATATCAATATAATATGTAAGTTGAAGTACATTATTCGTTAACAATGAATGATCTAAGTTTCAAAGCGCTGATTAAATAATAAAAAATGTTTGAGATATCATTCTTATTATGGGCCAGGAGTAATGTATGAAAGTTGGTTCTGTCTATATATTTCAACAGGTTCGACGGAACGATATCAAAAATGTAAAACCGGGAAAAACAATTAACATAAAGTCTTGAAATTTTCAGGATAGAAAAACTGAAAAATTAGCAAGGAGCTGTGGCTTATCTTCGTATCATTTCCAAGTTTTATGCATACAAATTCCTGCCAATGCAACATTGTTCTACTGCGACCTCTACTGCTGAAAGATTCGAACTGATAAAAGATAAGAGTCCGATACCATAGGTAGTTAATAATATTTCCGCTAGAACAGAAGGGCTTGCTAGGGTTGGAGGGTAACCTCAGAATTGTACAAATATGTCAACCTAGAAAACTATGTTACTGTTAAACTTTGTGCTGACGATGACGTAAGTATAGTATCGTATGTACATAAATATTCAACAAGCTGTTTGTTACTTCCCCAGATATAAAAGGTATAGGGGAGGTTATATAATCGATCAACAATTTGAAGTTTTTTCCGACCTCTAGATTCCAAATATGAAAAAAAAAAGTCTGTGTGTCTGAGAACACGATAACTCAGAATGAATGTATCGACACGAAATTTATATATGAAGCCAGAACCCCCTAAAGTCGACACCTATTGTTTTTCAGCCAATTCGACCAAAAGAAAGGGCGATTAGTGGGGAGGCTTAACATAACTTTAATAACTGCCGATAGAATGAATGTATATACATTTTTTTTGTGTGACCGAAACATCATAAAGACAACATGTATCGATTTTTAGCCAAATCGATCAAAATGGGATTAGGGGAGAGATTTAACTCAACACTTATAACTGTCGTTGTAATGAATGTCTCGACATGAGATTTCATATTTAAAGTCAAAACCCTTTGAGAACATAACCTGTCATATTTCAGCAATATCAGCTCAGGAGAGGGGGCTCATTCAAAAACCCTAATAATTGCCAATGTAATAAATTTATCAACACAAAATTTTTCAGAATAAAGGAAGTGAACTGTTGAATATTAGCGCAAACGGTCGACTGGTTTCGGGGGGGATGCGGAAAGGTAATCGATTAATTCGTTCTGGGGAAGTACATTGACGGCGATTCACCTACGACCTTTTTTTTGTTTTTAGTTAATAATAACTAGTAATAATAATTTGGCTGTCGAAAACAGAGCAAAAATGATAATAGGACACTTTAGTAACTAGTTTAGATAGGTGGAGCTAAAGAGGGGGAGTACTGACCTTGTTAGTTAATTTGTATCTAGGTTAGACAAATAGAGTTCATATTGCATCCGCAGCTTGCGGTCTTCTTATAAAACTTGATCATAACGCCCCAGTTTATAACGTCCATTACAGCTCTCTTCGTTTGTAGTTAGCCTATTAGGAAATAGTTCGAAGAATATACAAATATGTGTTTGTTATTGTTTGTTTAGAAAATAATTAGATATTGTTAATTAGTTATTATGACTCATGGCCGGGCTTTAACTACGAGGTCATATCGCCTACTTCCAGAGCGCTCTTTCGTCACTCTGGTGGACATGAGCTCCACTCAACTGGGGGAGTACTAACGTGAATGTGACAAACAGAAAAGTACGAGCTGAATTAGAGTTCTTAAATTTGCCTACCCAGGTTTAGTTACCTAACATAGGCGATACCTAACATATATACGAGTACTTGACATCGCACACGCTCGGGACAATCGCTTAACGTCCCATCCGAAGGACAGCGTGCTCAAGTTTTTTTTTTACCTCCCAGATAAAATAAACTAAGAGTTTCGGCCGGATTCGAACCCACGATCTTGACGTCAGTAGGGTAGCACGCTATCTCTGAGCTATTAACTGAAAAATGATTTGATAAGAATTGTTAATTTCAGTTAGTTTTTCAAATTTTCTAAATGCATTGTTTTCAGCTCCGCTGAATAGCATAAGCAAAACAAAATGGTATTTTTCGGACTTTGAAAAAAGTGTAATGTCTAGTTCTAGGATCGTAATGATACTTCCAATGTCCGAATTCGAACTTTGCGCTCAATATATATATTTTATTGGGAGTTAGTTACTATGCACAATGGTCTTTTTGTCTGGAGATACTGAGTTTGGTTTGAACTAGCGTTAGTGCAGATTGGTGCCACATTGCTCTGGTCTCTACTGTATACAGTTCATAGCCTTCCATTGGCAGCCACGTCTTCAACACTCTTAAACGTCATCACATCTACAGATATGCAGGTTGTTCCATTCTTAAAGCATCAAAAGGCGTACACGTTTTCTCCGGAGGACAGGGGAGGGGGGTAGATATCTTTAATACTGAATCAAAGTTTAAAACCATCTCTATTTACATCCAGGTCATATGTCATCAGTTTTTGTTTACTAAGATTTGTTATTATCGATTAAAAAAATCGTTCACTTAATATCATCATTTATTACCTACTTCGCTAAGTAGGTAGGTACTACATTTATTACCTACTTCGCTAAGTAGGTAGGTACTACATTTATTACCTACTTCGCTAAGTAGGTAGGTACTACATTTATTACCTACTTCGCTAAGTAGGTAGGTACTACATTTATTACCTACTTCGCTAAGTAGGTAGGTACTACATTTATTACCTACTTCGCTAAGTAGGTAGGTACTACATTTATTACCTACTTCGCTAAGTAGGTAGGTACTACATTTATTACCTACTTCGCTAAGTAGGTAGGTACTACATTTATTACCTACTTCGCTAAGTAGGTAGGTACTACATTTATTACCTACTTCGCTAAGTAGGTAGGTACTACATTTATTACCTACTTCGCTAAGTAGGTAGGTACTACATTTATTACCTACTTCGCTAAGTAGGTAGGTACTACATTTATTACCTACTTCGCTAAGTAGGTAGGTACTACATTTATTACCTACTTCGCTAAGTAGGTAGGTACTACATTTATTACCTACTTCGCTAAGTAGGTAGGTACTACATTTATTACCTACTTCGCTAAGTAGGTAGGTACTACATTTATTACCTACTTCGCTAAGTAGGTAGGTACTACATTTATTACCTACTTCGCTAAGTAGGTAGGTACTACATGTATTACCTACTTCGCTAAGTAGGTAGGTACTACATTTATTACCTACTTCGCTAAGTAGGTAGGTACTACATTTATTACCTACTTCGCTAAGTAGGTAGGTACTACATTTATTACCTACTTCGCTAAGTAGGTAGGTACTACATTTATTACCTACTTCGCTAAGTAGGTAGGTACTACATTTATTACCTACTTCGCTAAGTAGGTAGGTACTACATTTATTACCTACTTCGCTAAGTAGGTAGGTACTACATTTATTACCTACTTCGCTAAGTAGGTAGGTACTACATTTATTACCTACTTCGCTAAGTAGGTAGGTACTACATTTATTACCTACTTCGCTAAGTAGGTAGGTACTACATTTATTACCTACTTCGCTAAGTAGGTAGGTACTACATTTATTACCTACTTCGCTAAGTAGGTAGGTACTACATTTATTACCTACTTCGCTAAGTAGGTAGGTACTACATTTATTACCTACTTCGCTAAGTAGGTAGGTACTACATTTATTACCTACTTCGCTAAGTAGGTAGGTACTACATTTATTACCTACTTCGCTAAGTAGGTAGGTACTACATTTATTACCTACTTCGCTAAGTAGGTAGGTACTACATTTATTACCTACTTCGCTAAGTAGGTAGGTACTACATTTATTACCTACTTCGCTAAGTAGGTAGGTACTACATTTATTACCTACTTCGCTAAGTAGGTAGGTACTACATTTTTTCTGACTTGGGAGGGGGGGATTCTCCTTTTAGCTACGTCCTGGGTACTTTCACTAATATAGTGAAAATATTGACAACTAGTTGAATGTATGTTAATTTAGTTTTAGAATATCTTTTTATATTACATATTTCACGAGAGCGCCGGTAGCTCAGTGGTATGCGTGCTTGCTTATTGAGCTCAAGATCGCGCGGAGTGAAAAACCCTTAAGCACGCCGACCTTAGGATGGGACGTTAAGCGATGGTCTCGAGCCTGTACAACGAGTGACGAAAGAGCGCTCTGGTAGTAGGCGATGTGACCTCCAAGTTAAAAGCCCGGGCATGATTCACAATAACTAACTATATTAGTTCACAAAGGTACCGATATTTCAGCGGTAGGCTACTGAGCTCAAGATCGCGGGTTCGTAACCCGAAGCCCTTAGGTTTTTTTATCTGGGAGGTGAAAAAACCTTGAACATCCCGACTTTCAGATCGGACGTTAAGCGATGGTTCCGACCCTGTGTGATGTCATATACTCGTTAAAGACCCCCCCTACCCATACCCAACGTGAATTAAACTGGGATGGTAAAAATTAGGATTCCGAGTAGAGTCGGACTCATGTCAACCAGAGTGACGGTAGTGGGCGATATGGCCGCGTAGTGAAAGCCCGGGCATGAGTCATAATAACTTTCTAACTACACACAAGTTGCATTGTTTAATTATTTTTATTTTACTATCATTAGAAAAAGGGTTCGAATCAATGAAATGGTCAAATTTTCATGATTCAATCAATGCAGTGGAACAGAAACTTTATTCCAGAAGAAAAAAAAAATTAGTATGTGACTCAATCATCTATCTTCACACATATGTGTCTACGTTCACAGGTGTGGGACTTGGTGACTGGAACGGACAGAGCCAGAAATGAAAACATACAATGAGGAGACACCCTCAGTTGTGTTTACAGAGCAGCTTAGTGTCCACTCTGCCAACATAAATAGAACTGTTGCATTCGTCCCGACTTATATTGGTCACAGCCTTCCTCTCAAACTAACACCGTTCTTTGCAAACTGGCTGTTGGCTGGTCACATTAACAGGCGCCACTTTGCAGGAGAATCAATTAATTTAACTAAAAATAATAGTTGATTCTGAGATATATATGTCCTCTAGAAAAACAATATCAGAATATATATATAGTTAGTCATTATGAAATATATAAATATATCGGGTCCTTTCAAAAGTCCTGTCGTTTTTTTAGGTAATTAAAAATTAAAGAAAGTAATATATATATAAAATCATTTTATTCATCAAAATAATCGCCATTACAATCAACAACGTTATCCCAACGTGACGGAAGGTCCCAAATACCTTTTTTTTAAACGATGGATTTTTGCTGCCAAAAAAATTATTTAACTCCGATTTTAGGCTTTGCCGGTGATCAAAACATTTCTGCCAGAGACTATTGTCCAGAGATCTCAAAAGATGATAATCAGTGGGGGATATGTCTGGGGAATATGGCGGGTGGGGTGAAGTTTCCATCCAATCTCTATCAATTTATCTCTGGTCAACCTTGCCGTATGTGGCTGAGCATTGTTCTGAAGCAGCAAGGGTCCTTTTCTATTCACTAGTCCTGGTGTTTTAAGTTTAGACTGACAGCGGTCTAATATCGTGCAGTAGACCTCTGCAGTGATGGTTTGCCCCTGACGTAGGAGCTCATAGTGCACGACGCCTTTGCTTGTCCAGAAAACAACCAATACACCTTTTTCGGGTGAAAATCAGTTTTCGGAAATTTTATTGGTACTTCATCAGCTGATAGCCATTGATAACACCGCCTAAAATTAATGTATAACACTCATTTTTCATCACAAGTAATTATTCTGCCTAAAAGTAGATACTTTTTTATTCGAGAAGCTAGAGATGAAAATGTTGTTAATCGAATCATCTTATTGACATCCCGTAACTTGTGAGGGACCCAGTTGTCAAGCTTTTTTATTTTTCCCATTTGATGTACGTATCTCCAGGCTCTTGCTTCTGAAATATCTTCTCTGTTACCTATTTCCGAACATGTTTGACGTGGATCCGACGCTATTAATTCCCGAGCTTGCTGTTCTTCGGCAACTTGAGGTCTTCCAGAACGAGCCTCGTCTTTGAGCGTTTCGTCGCCTTGACGAAATTTGGAAAACCAAAATTGAGCTTTACGCTCAGAGACAGCCTTCTCACCAAACACGGAGCATATTTTTCGAGCGGCCACAGTAGCTTTTAAGCAGAGTTTAAACTGACGAAGTAAAATCGACCCAATTTAAATTTCAATTCAAACCATTTTAATAAATTTGTTTGAACGTCTAGTGACTAGGTTTTTACAGATAGTAAAAAATGTTGTTTACATTAGCAAAGGTCGAATTGGAATTAGAATCATAACAAAGACGCTACAGTCAAAATAAACATTCCTTTATAAAAAAAAATGACAACTTTTGAAAGGACCATATATACATATGTATATATTGATACCTATATAGTTATAAATATATATATATATAGGTATCGAAATAAACGTAGGGAGGAGAGGGCAGGGCCAATATGTTGCGAAAAATAAAACATTAAATTATGAAAAACATAAAGTGAAGAAATATAATTGATAAAACATAAAACATGTTGTGAACATAAAAGCATTGCACTTCCCCAGCTCGCATTATCTGTAATAAATTCAGTTTCTGCTCTCTCTGTAAATACTTCTCCTTTGCCCAATTTAACAACAAATGTGTCTTGCATACGAACTTTTGCATCCAAACATATATTTTCGTATTTAAATGTTCATTTGAGAAAGTTGCTAAGATTTCACTGTTAAACCCTCCTCTAAAGCCCCCCCCCCCCCCCCCCTCTCACCCCCGTAGACCGAGTTGGCTGAAATTGGAATCAGGAACTTCTGAATCTTCATTTAAAATGTTGTAAAAATACATTCATTTCGTTGGCAGTTATTAAGATTTCAGAGTTAAGCCCCATGTAATGAACCTTACATTCCCATTCCTTTTGGCCGATAATGAATAGATGGAGTGACGTTTCACCTACGATTACATTTGTATCCCAGATATATATGTACAAAAAGAATTTACGAACAACGGACATTTTCAATAATTGGTCATTATATTTTCTAAATTTATTGCGACCTTCAGTTCCAACGTCAACTTATGTAAATGTTTTTCTGACTATTTTAAATGGACGATACTTCTTTTTCATGAAGCATCGCCACAAAATAGAATAAAAGCAACAAACCAGTTGTCTCTATCTATCTCTTATATTCTGGGGCAAACAGGATTTCGGAAAAGTGAAGAAGGAATGAATTTGAATAGGAAGAGGTCATCAGCGACTTTTGGAGACACGTATATATTTTAAGAGGGCGCCATCTTTGGTTAAAGATTATTTTTAAATTCATTTCATCTTTCATTTTTTTTTTTCACAGGAAAATGCCGAAATAAGTAAAATGACTCACTTGTGTTGTTATTTTATAGATATATTCTCTTTTAAATTATATATTTCTGCTAAAGAGGGCGCCTGTAGCTCAGTGGTATACGTGCTTGCTTACTGAGCTTAAGATCGCCGATTCGGAACCTGGCCGAGGCCCTTAGTTTATTTTATCTGAGAGGTACGAAAAACGTAAGCACGCCGTCCTTCGGAGCCTGTAAGATGTCAGGTAAAGACCCATGTCCTAGGTAAATTAACATACACACACACAGACAAAGGCTTCAAACTTAGAACACCCCTTCTTTTGCATCGGGGATTAAAAACAAGTTCTAGAGTGACAATAAGAAAACTATTTACAACTTCTAAGTAAGTTATTATGACTCATGCCCGAGCTTTAACTACAAGGTCATATCGCCTACTACCAGAGCGCTCTTTCCTACATGGGAAAGGAGTACTAGAGAGTGAGAGTAAGAAAACTATTTTGGACAATTTTTGAAACTAAAATGGACATATTACTATTGACACACAATGAAACTTTGTGCTCCTTTTTTTAGCAGGAGTACTCAACCGATCAGTGATGGAACTTGACTACAATGTCAAGGTTGCTGTTCGCATCGCATCAACTTGCTTCTGTCTTGTCTTATTAATGTAAGGAAAGTGCACAAGTTTAGCGATCTTTTTGAATTATTATGGCGATATGAATCGTCTGCACGTGAGGAGTGTCGGGCTGGTATGCCCTCCGCAAGGCAGGGGCAGGGATGCTGCCTTCTGTAGCCTAGGTATTGATCCTATCTCCCCCCCCCCCCCCCCCCCCCCCTCCACCACCTCTCCCACAAGTGGAGGGGGTGGGCCTTAATACTGTGAACAGGATAGCTCCCCACAGAGCGGCCTTCCTCTCTTACAGAATATTAGTTTTATATTAGACAGGGAGCCTAGATGTGATGACGTATTCGGGAACTTGTTTCGAAAGTTTCGAACTACAGTTTCAGAGATGAAAAATTAATTTTTGCACCTTCAGTTACGATAGATAGTGATTGTGTTTTCATGAGGCGAATAAACCCTATCACAGGAACGTAACAGCATATTTTTGTGTATATTGTATAGAGAAATCTGACATTGTATAGAAAAATATGACATTGACATTGCAAAAATTAGAAAGATTAAACAATTTTTTTCTTCTTTCCTGCCTAGTAATCCTAGAGCAGAAAGCATTTATTATCCACATGTTCCACCTTGCGGTATTAAATGTTGCTGTACAGAATTCAACTAAATATTACTTATATGAATCTATGAAATGGTGAACATAACAGTTTTTTCTTTAATATCAACAAATAAAGTACCAAAGATTAAATTGAGACTAATGGTAAATAAATATATAATAATAATAAATATAAACATGAAGAAAAATAAGAAACCACAACAAAACCAAGTGAAAATAACAATTCAAAACTGCACATTCTAGATCTCGTCCAGATTCAGGATTTTCATAAAATCTATAACATAGACGAAAATATTCAGCTCCTCGATGTATGAACTGAACAATTTCGATTGAGGGGAAGGCCACTGTCCTGTTCGGTGCCTCATCCATCCTCTTCGCTCTGCGGTGTTGCTGCAGTCATAGAGGAGATGCAGGTAGGTCTGAGGGTGAGTCCGTCACAGGAGCACCAGAGGCTAATCATGGTTATTTTCATATTAGGGGTAAATCTGCTATTCTTCAATCTCGATCTGGGGGATAAACAATTATTATTATATCAAGAGTTCTTATTTTTAATCTGATTGTTGAAAAAAAATGATTTACTCACTATCCTCTCTTGGACGCATACGTTGAAATTTGTCTGACGTTGAGCAGGCGAGAGAGAGACAACTTGAGGACAGTTTTGAGAGTTTGACGTGTTACTACTTGGAAAAAAAGGAAGTCTACCCAAATGACTGCACAAAGTTTCCTATGTAAACCTGCCTTCAAAATTGCTCAGCTGATTATCACCATTATCTGTATCTTGTAGAATCTACCTGTAAGATTTCACATCAATATCCCAATCTAAGCTCCTTCTCTTTGGTCACAATTTCGTTGAAAATTCACAGGTATGTTCCTTCTGAATCTACGTAAAAAATGCTCTCTCCTTTTCCTTGGATATTGGAGTTAAGCTCCCCCCCCCCCCCCCTTCAACCGCTTTCGGATGTAGATGTCTTTAAAAACTTCTGTATCCGCATATAAAATTTCGTGACTATGATATATTCAATTTATCAGAAGTTAGGGTGTTCATATACATGAAAAAGAAATTCAGTTTAAAAGTCGACATCGAATTTTTGACCGATTACATAATTTCCCATGTACCTGTGGAGAAGTAAATTTTGCATATTCTCCTCGATCTCCCTGTACGAGTATATAACACAGCAATTCAATGGTGATATCTGCACCTTCTTATCTTATATGTCCTTCAATTTTTAATTATTACTTTATGAAACAAGAGCAGATAAGTTTTAACCTGAATCCCTTCATTAGCCTGAGATGCCTGTGTGGCCATGTTTCAACCGGGCTTATACGTGTACTTATGTGAAGCTTCATCATAAAAATCAAGTAGCACTAATTTTATGTTTTAGGCACATCCATAACCATCAAAAAAATCTAAAATTTGGCTGTCTGGTTCGATCCCTAGGTGTCCTAATAAAAACTATAGCTCAAAAAATGTATTTTTTGCTTCGTAAATTAGGAAAATAAAGACGATAAAAATACCATTGACACTAAGACCCAAAGTATTATAATCGTGTAAAAATTCGAGATGATTTTTCAATGGGTTTTCACGTTTTTAAAACTATTGTTGCAATCAAGTTGAAATGAAGATGTCAGGTATGGTAACTCAGATCTCATTAGATTTCTTTGAATACCTTATTTCGTGTCGATTCATTCATTCATCCGGGATTTACCTTGTCCACAGATGTTTTTGTTGTCATTCAAAAAATGAAATTTCGATGAAAAAGAGCAATGAATACTTAGGTCCCTTGGTGCTCACACGTTTATCTCTCTCGTCACCAAGTTTATCTATCTATCTAGTAACAACCAAGATTGAGGATGGTAAACCCACCACCAGGTGCAGCACATGACATACTGGGTAGTTACAAAATAAAATACATATTTTATCTACAAATATAAACATTTATTATTTTTAAATAATTTACATATCACAATCTTTGAAATATTATTTTTGATAATTATCATAAAAACAAAATATCAATGATACTTAACAATTTTTGCAGAGATATTGTGAAACACTTAATAAAAAATAAAAAAAAAACGTTTAAAAAAAATATATTGTCTATTTCACAAAATAAAATATTAAAAATAAATTTTCATCTCAAATTGAAATCTTAATAAAAGAAAATTTTGAAATAGTATGTACTGATTAAAATAGAAATATATATATATATATATGAAATAAATCAAAGATAACAATAATAAATATATGAATAAAAATAAAGAGTGTATAAAATAAAGAGTTTTGAGGAAGTCAAAAAAAAGAAAGCTTATTTTAAAAACATATTATTACAGTGTGGGAAAATAAGTATATTTTATTAATGAGTCAGGAAGTCAAAACACTAAAGGCTGACTTAACAATAACCACTAATCTGTACTGTGTTTTGACAAAAGTGAAATTCTCAGACGAGCTGGCAATAATTAGCCAATCGTTTTCATAACTTCGGCAAAGCTTTCAAGTAGAAATCGAAATAATTTATATACAATTCAAATAATTTTCATACAAACATGTCTATCAGTGTATTTCAGAACTAATGTAATACATACATCAACATACTACAGTGAAGTTAGTCAAAATAGCCAAAGGGCAATTATTAAAATCAAGTTTTTCTTCTCATTAGAAATGGTCATCTTTAAAAATTGAACAGATAAAATATTGTATTATTTAAAAAAAAAAAAAAAAAAAATTTAGAGAAGGTAATTATTAAAACCTGAATATTCACAACGTAAGGTAAAGACGTTGAAAAAATATGTAAGGAGCCATCTAATATCTCCATTGTTTCATTATTTTTCATAAAATAGGTTTTTTTATGTTACCTTTATTACAATGTTTTTAAACAAAATTATAAACTGATATTTTTTAATTTGTCCAAAGAACAACAATATACTCATATTTACATAAACACTTTCTGAATATTCACAAAATAAGGTAAAGGCGTCCGAAAAATAAACCAAAAGTGCCATCCTAATTTTTCTATTGTTTTTTTCTGTTTTCTTTCTCTAAAAACTTGTATTTTTTAATGTTACCTTTTTTGTTACATTTCCTTGCTCCTCTATGAGTTGACAACTTGCGACACCGATTTCGACATCTTCCACCAATGCCCAGGTGTCTCATTCTTACTTTTTCAAAATTCCTTTTAACAAATGCTAATTTTCTTATTAACGACTCACTATCCTGAAGTAAACCAGCATTGACTTCACCGAGTTGTTCGAAATTGTTAATAAACCATTCATTGGTTGAAGTTAATGAAGTAAAATTGTTGACATCCAGTACAAAACGATTTATTCTTCTCTCAATATCTTTCAAAGCTTTCTTATACTCTTCAGTTTGACGTTTGAATTGTTCATCCTTGACCAAGGTTCTTCTCTTCATTTTAATGATAAAACGGAACTGAAATTTCTAACAAAACACTTAGATACTGTCATACAATAAGAAATGATCAAGATTTGTAATGAAAGTGAGAGAAGTTGGACCGAGACACAATTATGATAGCACAAACAAAGATGGCGGCTCAGACAGAGTCAGGCCGTGACTCGATCCTTCTTTCACCTCATCGATTCTACAACCTCCAACCACACAAAAACTAGAATATTATTATGATATTGTTTACTAGTTATCACGAGATTATTATTGTAATCTCTATTGTTATATTTACCTCGAATACAAATTATACATGTATACAAATTAATTCTGTTCTCATTAATTCATTTAGCAGAAGTAGGGGGAGGAATCATGTTGTCATCTGCTGGGTTCTATTTTGAAATTAATAAAAGCTACATTACAATCGCACCCACAAAAAACTCATCTGTGAATCACCAAAATTTAATTCCATAGAACGAATTAATTAACTTTTCGCTCTACCTCCAAAACCAGTCGGCCGTTTGCGCTAATATTCAACAGTTGACTTACATAGGGGCTCCTAAATCCCTCATACTACATTTTATGACGATAAATTCATTACATCGACAGTTCTTAAGGTTTTTGAATTGACCCCCTCCCTTGAACCCCCCTTTCCTTCAGCCGATATGACTGAAATGTGGCAGGTTATGTCCTCATTAGGTTTTGATATTAAATATGAAATTTCAAGTCGATACATTCATTACATCGGCAGTTATTGGAGTTTTCGATTTGACCCCCCCCCACCCCCCCCCCCCCCCCCCCCCCCCCCCCTGATTCCGCTGAAAATTAACAAGTTAGTCGTTCTTATGGATTTTGAATCCCCATATGAAATTTTGTGTCGATACATTTATTACAACGGCAGTTATTAGGGTTTTTGGGTTAAGCCTCTCCCCTAATCCTTCCCACACCTTTGGCTGATTTGATTGAAAATCGACAGGTGTCGTCCTGCTTATAGGGTTTTGGGTCACAGGTTACAATCGCAATGAATTTTGTTCGTCGCAGCATTTACGGGGGCGCCAGTAGCTCAGAGGTATGAGTGCTTGCTTACTGAGCTCAAGATCGCGGGTTCGAAACCCACCCAAGGCCCTTAGGTTTTTTATTTGGAAAATGAAAAAAAACTTGAGCACTCCGTCCTTCGGATGGGACGTTAAGCGTCCCGAGCCTGTACGATTTCAGGTACTCGTTAAAGACCCCTACCCTAAGTGAATAAAAATGTAGGGTTGGCAAAATTTAAGACTCCCACAGTAGAGTCGGGCTCATGTCCACCAGAGTGACGAAAGAGCGCTCTGGTAGTATTAGGCGATATGACCTCGTAGTTAAAAGACTGACTCAAGCCCTGGCTTTAAGTATGAGGTCATATCGCCTACTACCAGTCTGCTTTTCTTACGCTTAATTAATTCCGGTTACATCCTTGAAGCCTGTTTTATGTAAATATATTAATTTTGTGTTGTGGAGAGGTCCTTAAAATTGCCCAGCTTACTTGCCTCCATCGAGGCTGATTTGTCTCAGCTGAATTCTGGCTGTCTCGTCGTTGACATTTCAACATGGGGGGGGGGGGGGGGGGGGGGGGGGGGGGGGGGGGGCTGACATTTATCTAACTTTTCCACCTTCACCCTTGTTAGGCATCAATAAAAAAATGTTACAATCATATTTGATATTCAGACGTAAAAAAGTAGTCGGTATAATCGAATAGGTTGAACTATTACCTCATCCTTCTGTGGACCTGGGAATGTTGTTAGGTTTATTGAGGTATTCAAAGACCCTGATAGATGAAGATCACGTGGGCAGAACCAACAATGTCAGGTGGTCAGCAACTGGAGAAAAATTGACTTGAATGTTCAAAAGGCTATAAAATAAATCCAGACAATATGTAACATCCACTTTCACAGGAGGTATATAATGTCATAATCATTTTTCAAATTGCAACCATTATTATTTTATTATTTATGTACCTATATATTTTTTTTTTACCTATTACTTTGTACATAATTATTTGTAGGAATAGATAATTAAAATACACAATTTCTTTGTCAAACTTCACTATATATTCTCAAATACTCAACTAGTTTCGCCGTGTTATGGCATTATCAAGAGTCACATATAAATTAAAAAAAAAAATTATAATTATATGTTTCATTTATTTTTTAGTGTATTTAATGTTTAATGTCATTCATCAAATTTACTTATAGTTTTATCTTCATTTATTGGACTTAAATTAAGAAAAAATTCAAAAATTAGGGAGAAAAAACTGGAATGTCAAGGGGCAGGAAACAATAAAGTCAAATATGTTTAAACAAAGAATTAAATTGGGAATAATGTCATTAATTTTTTTAAGTAACATTTTCAGAGCTTAGTTTAAAAAAAAACTGAAAAATAATTAAGATCATTATTAATAACTTTTATAAGAGCAAAATACGGTTGAGCTTCACCTTAAAATTAGAGAAGTACTTGGAGGTCCTAATACTTGACTTCGGAAATAGCAAAGAAAGAAAAATTCAGGGTTACCGCTACTGTCTCGAAATTGTTTTAAAGAAATACACAATTCAGAATACTTCTGTATACGCCAGAATGAAATCTATTTTACAAATTTAAAAATTCAATTTAAAAATATATATATTTTGAAGATTCATTATAAGTCGAACGTTTGTAAATCCGTCCAGGGTGATCATAACACCATAATTGCTTTATTGACTACAAATGGACAAGGATTCTTGAAAAAGAATGTTGTCTAATTAAACTTCGGGCAACCTTAATGACTGACTATCCTTATTGGGTTTTGAATTAACAGATGAAATTTTGTATATGTTAAGAACAATGCCCGAAATCGTGCAATGTCCGACATTGTACAGATTCACCTGTGTAATGTCGACGTTGCACACCCAGACTGTACAATGTCCGAAATAAAGATATATTTCGGACTTTGCACAGCTTTACTCGTACAATGTCAGCATTGCCCAAGCCAATCTGTGCAAAGTTCATTTCAGATTCAACATTCATATTTGTCCCTTGCTACCAAACAATAATTAGTCTAATAAATAGATTTTTGTTTAAAAATTAAATCCATTATAAGTACTTAATATTAAGTATTTTTTTACGTTGTTTAAATATATAAAATTGTATATTAAAATAAATATATATTAAAAACATTGTTGATATTTGTATTGAAACCTTAATCAGAAAGCGTGGGAAATCGGGAATTCAACTTTGCACAGATTGGCTTGGGCAATGCTGACATTGTACGAGTAAAGCTGTGCAAAGTCCGAAATATATCTTTATTTCGGACATTGTACAGTCTGGGTGTGCAACGTCGACATTGCACGGGTGAATCTGCACAATGTCGAACATTGCACGATTTCGAGCATTGCCCGTATCATATATAATACAACTGGAGTTATCAGACATTTTGAGTTAAGCCTCTCTCCTGATTCGAGTTCATCTTCTTTCAGCCGAAAAAATAAATATTAACTGTATAATGTTACCATATCACTTAACTTATGTTTGGGGCCTGTATCCATCAGCTGTAGTTTCAACTATAATTCAAATAGTACAAATACATTTTTAAGATTGGCTAAAGACTCGCCTCAACGTTCACAAACTTCTGAACCACAATGCAACAGAAGTCAATATCTCAAACATTTTTCTAACTTTGTCCTGCAAACTTCTGATTACAGGTCAATACAGCATGGATACACTTCATAGACTTAAAAGAATAAGAGATTACTTACATAAATAAGAACCTTTATATATTCTGCAATTAATAAATTTCATTCATTGTAAATATTGAGAATAATTTCCAAATAAGTTATTTTTTTCTTGTGTATTTACCCGGTGTTACTAATTTATATTAAAAGGGATTTAACGAACACAAAAATAGAAGGACAGTAAAATAAACTCTTCATTGTAAACGTAAAAAAATTGTACTAATTATTAATAAACATTTTTTTTTTCATTCATTTATATACCTATCTTTATTGCGATCGGTATCATTTTGCAAGACCCCCCCCTCCCTAGATGCGTTATGTAACTTACAAATGGCCTCTTAATACACTTATTTATATTGATTTCTGTATTCAAAGAGGAAATCTAGTATAAGCTGGTTAGTTTCAAAAATAGACAAATCCTAAATATGAAATTCCACTTGTAAGTGTGAAAAATCGTATTTTTACTTTAAAAATATCTGGAAATAGAAGGGATCTTTTCTGTTATGTGTCAGGGATTTTGAAAAATAGTCTCCCAAAACCACTTACTCTTCGTAAATCCATTTAATGTATCCGAAGAAATAAAATGTTGACCCTCACGTCGGTTTTTTTACTGAAACAGTCCACATTCTCCTGATATAAGAGAAACATATAGTTCAAATGGAAAACTTTTTAGAATCCCTGACACATAACCGAAAAGATCCAATAGAAGAATTCAGAGATTATTTTTAGTGGGAAATAAGAAAGTCGGTCTGACAAGAAGCAAGAAACCAGTGTGACTTATGAAAATGACTTGTCTGGCTTTGAGTAATTGTAACAAAATTGTTATTTTGTCATTGGCAAGCCAATAAAATCTCAGTATTTTTATGATCCAAAATATGATATAATATAAGATAATATAGTCTTCAATTATTCAATAAATTCCATTATTTAAACCAAGTACGGATAACAATATCTGTTGACTAATATCAGGTTAGAATGTATGTAAATATTCTAACTAATTGGGGTGACTGGAATGTATAAAAATATCTTATATCTATAAATATTGTAATTGAGCATCAAATAAACTGAAAATAGCGTCCATGTTTATTTTTGGATGCCTTGTCTTAATTATTTAAATACACTTCGTCATTCTCCGTCTCTAGGGAAAGAGTTCCACCTCTCACCGCTAGAGTGCTCTTGTATAAACCTTTGCTTTAGGAATTGTTGAAAGAATATTTTATTTCTTGATTTTAATCTTTATTCACATTAAAGTTATATTTAAGAAATATTCATATATTAATAATAATAATAATAATTGTCTTCATATAAAACAGACAGACAGTTGACTTATCCCTGAGTTATCTGGTGGTCCTCTTAATGAATTTTTTGTATATATATATATATATACTCTATTAACGAGTGTTGTGGTCGGCCCGTCTGTCTCCTCCGTCATCTGGGGAAGTATTGAACCTTTATTACTGAACAAAAGCAGAAAGAAAAATATATTATCTTAAAACAAAAAAGAAAACATTCGGAAAATACAGAAAGAACAAAGTAACGAAGCCAGATAGCAATTTGTATTTTAAAATATTTAAAAATGATATTTATATTATATTAATTATGAACAAAATGGTGATGGATTCTAAATGTAATTTTGTACAAAATTTTAGAAATTGATGACCTTAGAATATTGCCCAAACGTCTATGTACTAAAGTATATTTTAACCTCAGAAAATAAATTGGAGAATAATATAGCTGCCACAAATATTATTATATATGAGGGCGCCGATATCTCAGAGGAGCGAGCTTGCCTACTGCGCTCATGTGGTACTCGATGAAGACCCCCACCCTAGGTTAATAAACCTGGGTAGACAAAAGTTAGGACTCCCACTGTAGAGTCATGTCAACCAGAGCGATGAAAGGGAGCTCGGTAGTAGGCGATATGACCTCATAGTTAAAGCCAGGGCATGAGTCATAATAACTAACTATTAATATATAATATAATTATGAAAATTTAATTCACTTTTGTTTTGTTCCAGGTTAGGATGCCAGTTCCAATTACCATTCACTGACTACAGTTGTAAGTTTTCGTTTCTTAAGTAAGCCTGCAAAACCTTAGATATAAGATGGGATTTTTTTTGAGTTTATAGTGTAAGTATTGCAGGAGCTCAGGTGTATCAAAAATGAAGAGTCAACAGTGAAATTGCAAGATTTGTTGATATTCAAGAGAAACGTTTTGGCTGAGAAATTCGAAGATGTCATTCTTGTTCAAGTGAGATCGGAGAGCGAAAATCTTTTTGCTGTAGCTGAATTTTATTCGTCACAAAACAATCGTCAAGATGATGCAGTGAGGCCTCCTGGGCATAGTCCCGTTCAATGTGTCACATTCATCGTTTGAAAGCTATTCAAATAAGCATTAAAAATTTAAAAAGTCGTTTTTATGTAATAGTTTCATAATGAGGTCTGTAAGAGTGGCTAGGAGAGTTTCTAAAGTGAGAGAAGGTGACAGCTGCCAACCGAGATAAGGCTCCCAGCGAGCCAACCTCAGAACTCCCTTCGTCAAGTCGGGGAACTAACTACCTCACACACCGTTGTCTACTTCTTTTTATGGTTCCCTAGGTCAAAGACCATATACGAAGCCCTATTAACGGATGTTTGATGCATAAGGACCACTTCTATTGATTTCAGCTAAATCGGCAAAAAATTAGGGAAGCCTTACACAAAATTCCCAATAACTGCTGATGTAATAATTGTGCCAGCCAATTCGGCACCGGCTATCAGATCACGCCCCAATATCTTGGGAACTACTGATGGTTTAATACTGAAAATTTGCACAAAGTTAAAGGCTGATATATAGACCTAGCAAAAAATCTGATGGGTAAAAAATATTAGGCTATAAAGAAACGTAATATTAAACAGATTAAATTTTTATTTAAGTTGGATAGAAAATGTACCGAGAAACCCTGCTTCAAATGACATTAACCGCATTACTTCGAACTAAAGGCTCTACATTTATTTAAAGGCAGAGGCTCTATTACAGAACTGTACATATATTAATACATCAACACATTGTTAACCTATGGAACCCTTCAATGTCTGATCTGATCACACTTCTCTGTTATATTTGTAGTTTTTTTTTGTTTAGGCGAGTTCCTTTCTTTCGGTCTTGAAGAGCTAATTTCACAGCCAAGTGTGCCCAATGCCCGTACTACGTTTTGTAGGTCAATTTCGTGTATTTTATTTTAATATTTAGTCGCTTCAACAGCATTACTAGCGAAGGGTTCTCTATAAGTTAAGTTGCCTCTCTGTTGCAAACAGATCATCGGGTCGGAAGGAATAAAACATTTATACATATTGATGCCGGTGGGACTTTCGGTTGGTAGACATGCCATCTCATTGGAACATGTTGAATAGATGTGGTGTGACGTGTATTGCGGGATTGCCTGCCGCGACCCGGTCAGGATTTTTCAATCTGTCTAACCTAATTCTTCATCAGTCTTCTTCATAGAGCCCCTGTCCATCAGCTAATTGATCCATTCATTTGGAGTTTCAGTCTATTTATCAACTATCTAGTTTATAGTTTATAATTCATTGTCATTTATTATCCATATATTTTTTTCCCTACATTTATTAAGACATTTTCAACTACGAATATATCACATATCATTCCTAGGAAATATGATAGAATCTTACATTAAAAAAATAGAAGATCTATAATAGAATTCGAACTAATAATAAACTAAATGTTTAGAGAGCACTAATAACATGTTTATACAGCACTAATAACATGTTTAGAGAGCACTAATAACATGTTTAGAGAGCACTAATAACATGTTTAGAGAGCACTAATAGCATGTTTAGAGAGCACTAATAACATGTTTAGAGAGCACTAATAACATGTGTAGAGAGCACTAATAACATGTTTAGAGAGCACTAATAACAAAGTATCTGAACTTGAACACATTTTTATTACTTTTATAGTATTAGATTTTCCAACCTAATTTTCTTCTTCTATTAATTTAATTCTGTAATAAACAAAAAAAAAAGTCCTATAAAGTGATGATGGATTTGAGTTATCCCTTGCAGCCCTACATAGGGCGTAGGATGTTAAGCTGCCTAGTTAATGTATTTAGGTCTGGGGCAGGGAGGCTCCATGTTGGAGGGTCATTGCCGCACCTTCATTTAGCTTATCTCTCTTCTTAGACACGCAAACTGCCGTCTTATTCCAATAATAAACGGACTACGAGCTTTTCAGGATAACAATAATATTGAAATGGAGGGTCATTTGGAATCTTCATTAGTTGTATAGCATTTCTGAGGAAAGGTCTGAGGAACATGACAAGGAGATGGTGGAGTCATAGATCTACAAATTCTTTCTCTTTTTTATATTAACAAATAGATATTCACAACTGAATGTATATTAATATATACAACGAGCAAATTTGCTAACAATGAAAAATATGACATTGTCAAAAGGTCAAGAGGGGAGAATTCACCCAGTGGCGACACTCCCTAGACACTGAGTTGCACTCATTAGTCATTTATAACACACTGTCACTGCTAATACTAAAGAGGTCTCTAGGCTATTGGCGCAATGTGGCAACTAAGGCAGGGAAACAGCTTTTTGTACCTGGATTTAAACAAAATGTAATTAAAATATAAATAATAACAAATGTTTTTTTTTTTTTTTAATATTATCTATTTCACAAGATATATAAAAAACCGAGTAATGATGTCAATGCCTGCGAAATGATGTCATTGCCCACCAATCTCGAGCAATGACGTCATTAGCCAGCCACAACAAAAAGTATACGTTTAAAGACCCAAAATCCCAATAATGTTCTAAAATAAACATAATGAGAGCCAGACGGGGATGATAAGAAGAAAGCGATGAAATAGTTACCACAACTGTAAAAGATAGAATGCAGAAATATTTGTTGTAAAGTTGAGTAACATTTGCAACTACGAAATGTCTCCTATTTTTTTTTGAACATTGCCTTATTGAATACAGTGTTAATTACAAATGAGACGCCGCCATTTTGTTCGGAGGGTGCGGACAGTAGGGATTTGGAAAATTGCTCCTTCAAAGGATCAGGAACCAGTTGTAAATGCGCCTAAAAATGTCTCTTTACAAATACCTAATATTTCGGGATAGATATTTCACCCACGCTTGATTGGCAGAGAAGCAAGAGCAGCATGAACCAGTGAAAAAATACGTAACATCCTGGAACAGGTATTTCATGCATGCGTTGTTAGCTGGAGCTGAAACTATTAACTAGTTACATAATAACTAATATTTAGTTTATTTTGGGCAGCACTATCCATCTCGCAGAACTAGCGCTCATCTAAAAGTTCCCATGCATGGAGAAGATGCTTAAAATTAGCGGGTTTTCATGGTAGCTATTTTTTTCTTTTCCCATGGCAACTCATATTGGCCAGATACAAAGACGGCAAAATAAAGACTAAAAGCTGTACGTTTTTTTTATTTCACTCGTCATTAAGTAACTTCAAAATAAAAAAAAACATTAAGGCGTAGTCAAGGTCCACGCCATACATTTTCCGTGAAAACGTCGGGATAAATTCATTTTTCATTTTCTTTTCGATGCTGCCTTGCATTTGCTCGGCACTAGACTTTTTAGGTTTTTAAAATTCCTTTTGATGCGAGCTTTCCTCTGATTTGCGTTTTCTATAATTTCGCGCATATTTACGATTCATATGAGACATCTTTAATTTTTTTGCAATTTTCAATTTAGTACCGATTTTTGCATTTATTTCGGCAAATATTTTTATTGTTTCACTTTGAGTCTTAGTAGTGCTCCTCAAGCTCTTTACAGTGATACCCGAATCAACGTCCTATCTAAACCCGTTATCACTAATTTCTAATTTTACACAACGCTAATTCGCAACAATCATCCGCCGGCGCCCACACTAGCCCGATAACGTCACAGGCAAAACAAACACTCCACAACAAATACATACAGACTCTATCCATTGTGACCTCAACCGTTGTTATCGCATTATTAGTCTCGTAGTTATTAGCGATTGAAATCTGACGGTATTTTGTAACACAAGAAAGTTTGTCCGGCTATCACTGTGCTTAACCAGTGAACAGACGTTTCCACGTCAAAATAATATTACGTTACGGATAGGGTCAGAAGAGGTCGACATGGCAGGGAGGGGATATTCAAATTCAAAATGTTCAATGGAGAGTTTAACGCAAAATTCGTTTTTTTTACAAATTACCCCTAACTATTTTTATGATCCAAATGTTGTAGTAGCAAATAGTGTACAAATAAATAAAGAGGAAAGATTAGCCCAGTAAATATAACAATAATATTTGACACAACGAACGGAATCGTAGATCATGGAGCGAAGTGTGCGTGTTAGTAGGCATTACTACCATAACTCAGCTAACATGAGATACACAAAATAAGAATTATTTTTATCAATCTAGGCCAACGTACTTTCCAACTAACAAAGTTCTACTTTTTCATAGGTAAATTTGTGATTGATGATAGTTCGCGAGAGTTGCAGCTCTCTTGAGAACTACGGTGGCACAGTGGTAGCATGCTTGCCTCCTGTGCTCAAGATCAAACCCGACTGAAGCCCTAAGGTTCATCATCTGAAAGGTTACAAAACAAAGAGCACATAGTCCTTCGGATAGAACGTCTTTGCGATCTCGGGTATTCGTTGAAGAGATCTATCCTGATTAAAACTGGGTAGGCAACATTTAGGGCTCCCTGAGTAGAGCTAAGCATTCGATGTTTAGGACCAGGTGTCTTACTCAAGGAGATCGATATAGTCAGTTATCGTGTACAGAGATATAAAAAATAATTAATCTAAGTTTAAAGTATCTTCTTAACTCTCACCATTTACGGGATATCCAGGCGTATTTTGTGGAATGCTCTGTACTTTGGGGGCAGTCACAAACGGGAGTCCGTGCTTTACATTTAGACGTCTCAGGAGTTATTTCTTTAAAAACATGGGTTTGTGAATCATACTTTTCCCTGCGTCGGGTCATATATCTGAACATCTCAGAAAAAAACACAACTCCTTAACTCCAGTAATTACCCCAAACCCAACTGGGTCAGAGACAAACAGCCCCCGTTATAAGGGTTCCGTTTTTTTGGTTTTCAATTTGAAAGGATTTAAAATAATGTTAATATAAAGAGACAATGGGGCTAGTGTCAGAAACACGAGAGAGGGAAGGACAGAAAGATGAGATATGAAGTGTTGTGTAAGCAGGGTGTTGTTATTGTCGTTGTGAGGGAGAGAGGGGTGGGAGTGGTCACGTGAGATTCGCGTGCTGACGTCAGTGTTCGCGCCGCCCCCCCTCAGTTGCTAGGACGCTCTCGACTTGCCAGGTACCGCCTCACGCCCTCTCCCATCCTATTCCCACTCATATTCCTAGCAAAACACTGTATGTGCTTAAATTCACCGCACTTACCCATTTTTTTTTTTTTTTTGTCTTCTGAATAAAGTAATTGTATTTGTCAACTAGCAGGTTACTCAGCGTTGCCCATGGTAACTTTGCGTTATATTACTCAATCTGAAGTTGATTAAGTTTTAAATTTTTTTTTTTAAACATTTGTCCAGATGAGCGCTTATCTAGCGCTAAAACTATGCAAAAGCCATCACTAATCACGACAACATAAAACTTTCCAAACGAGTTGAGCGTTTTGCGCGTAAGTTGCTGTCCCGACGCTGCCACCATGGTCAACAGCATCCCTTAATGTAAGACGTGATAAAGTTCAGTTGGAAACCAAAGAAACAGAAAAGTTGTCTCTGAATCATTGCCAATGTACTTGCCCAGCTAGAAATATTTGTAATCAACTAAGTTTTCCCTCTCCCTTTAAACACAGTTCTGTACGGATACAGTCATACATTCATAAGATCCGCAGTCAGAGTTTAGCCTCCCTATTTGAACCCCTCTCTTCCCTTTGACTGATTCTGCTGAGAATAAGGTGAAGTACTTGTAGGGTTCTGGATTACTCCGGTAGTTCCTACGGTTTTCAGGTACCCCCCCCCCCTCCATCCCTGAACCTTCCTTATCTTTGTCCAATTCAGCTGAACATCAATAGACGGTCGTTCTCCTGGGATTCTCGATATAAATATGAAATTTCGTGTCGATATATTTATTCTAAAAGCACAGATAGACATTTTTTAAAATATTTTTATGACCTTAAACCAGTTGTTATGCAGTTAGTCGGGACCTATTCATTTAATTTCTTCTTATACAGTAGAACCTCCTTAAGTCGAACCTCGATAAGTCGAAAACCTCCAAAACTCGAAAAAAAGTTTTGTTCCTTTCCCTTCAAGCCCCAAAACCTTCATTACTCGAAATCTCAACCCTCTATTAGTCGAAATAATCAGTGAGTCCCTACAAGCCATTTTGGTACATATTTTCCCTCTATAACTCGAAAAAATAAATTTGACCTCTGTATCTCGAACATAGCAATGTTTTATTTTACAACCCTTACAACTCGATTATTTGAAACTTATTACCTCTATAGCTCGAAGAAAAATAAGTTACCAATTTTAAGAATTTGCCGACAATGTACACCATTGTTTCTTAGAAAACAATTTAGGAGTATACAATAAATAGGAATATCAATTATCTAAAGTAAAAAAAAATTACTGACTTTTTTTATTACCTACATATATTACGTATTTTTTATTTTAAGGATGTTTTGAAATAATGTTGATTTATAATAAATATAAATATGTTTGTTACCTCTGTAACTTGAATTTTTATTTATTTCACCTCTCTAACTCAAAATTAGTTAGAATGAATCTTAACCTCTACAAGTCGAATCAAAATCCGCCTAAGTCGAAATCCTCCATAAGTCGAAAAACTCTATAACTCGAATTTTTTGGCGTCTCCCTTGATGTTCGACTTATAGAGGTTCTACTGTATTTCAAAAGGTTGTTTTTCTCTTTTTCAAAATATATTCTGAACCCTCTTGCCTCATGATTGGGGTTAGAGCAGCTCCCCATCACAGTCTAACGTTACAACAGGGGGAGGGTTTAAGACATCCTGGACACCCCGTCCACCCCGGACTAGGGCTTCTTGTCCTTCTAGAGTTCCTCCTTAGATCTCGGTTACCAGAGTTATGGCGAACACACTAAAAATACACTTTTACTTCCTAGATCTTACTGACTCCTAATATATATATTTTTCTTTTAGGATATGGTATTTACCCCTACATACCCAGGTAATATAGAGCACTGGTTGGTATAAATAAATCCATAAATATATTTTTTCAATTTACAGTAGAAATTGTTTAATAGACCTTGCAAAGTTCCGTTGAGTTCTATGTAGAAATATATCGGATATAAGAACTTCGGAAAATATCGTTTTTAGTGACTAAAATTCACTTCAGTTACTGGAAAACAAAAGGTTTCAAAAATAAAGTTATGCTTAATGAATGCTTTTTTTGTTGTTTTGGCCTCGTATACGATGAATTTTAGCCATGTCATTGTCTATCTAGTTATTTACGACATCCATGGTCCCCAGAGGGAGTTCTATCTACGAAATAAATCACTACCGGACGGGATTGGAACCCGCAAACCAAGATGTGACCATGCGACCAAAGCCCTACGCTCTAGCCCGCACGGCCACCATGGCTCCTTTCCTGTATGTTACCGTGTATCATATATACATATCCAACCAGGTATATTTAAACTACCTTCCTTCTCAATCTTAAAACATTTCACATATAATAACTATCGGTTATAAGAACAGAATGTTTGGTTCCTTCCTATAAACCGTTTCTTCAGTATTTGTATTCAACTTTTGTTGTCAGCAAAGGCGTGCATTAGTTCTGTGTAGTGTCTTAAAAAAGTAATCAAGGTACTCACTGCCTCAATAAATTCAATTGGAGAAATAATTGAGAAAATGCAGTTTATTCACTTAATAAATTGTTTCTTCCCAAATTATTAATTATGTTACCAGCCAGAGGGTTGATGTTGAAATGCTTCATGAACCGCTGATTCCAAAGATGAAAAAAATTTCATGTCTGTTTTTTGTTTTTCTGTGAACACGATAACTCCCGATATAATGAATGTATATCGACACGAAATGTTATATATGTATACAGAACACTCTAAGGACGACACATATTGATTTTCAGTCAAATCGGCCCAAGGGAAGGGGAGGCTTAGTGGGGCTCTTCTCAAAACCCCTCACAACTGTAGAGGAAGTGAATGTATGTATCAACACAAAATGGGTCCCCAAGTTCCTGATTAAGACACCTATCGAATATTCACCAAATCGGTAAATTGGTTCAAAAGGAAATCTATTTTCCTATATGCTCAGGAGCGTAGCCAGGAGGGGCAGGGGGGGGGGGGGGGCACGCGAACATAAAACTAAGAAAAATTTAATAAACAAAATTTTTTTTTTTTTTTTTTTTTTTTTTTTTTTTTTTTTTGTCTTTATAATGTTGGTCGCAACTGTTACCATGTCGCAACAACCAGCTACCAAGAGAAAAAAAATTTTAGATTAAAAATTCCGTCTCAATGGTCTCTGCATGCTAAGCGGGCACAGAAAGTTGCTGGAAAACGATCGAGAACACTTCAAAGAGGAAGTTTTTTCACGATTTCCGGAGGATAAACGAAAATTGTGTTTTACCTAAATGTACCTGTACAAAACAAGTCACATTACATTTATTTAAATATAAATGAATTCGATCATTTCATTTCCTCGCTCAAAATCTTCATTTATGTTATACTTTATACTCTTAAAGCTGATTTTACATGCGCAGTAAAAATGCAAAGAGCAACAGCAGCAATACAACCATAGAAACCACAGCGTGCATTTGCTGCTGCTGCGCTTTGAATTTTTACTGCGCATGTAAAGTCAACTTAAGTATTACAGTCAATAGTTACCTCAGGGGGAACTTCTAGAGGTCCGAGTCTCCCAAATTAATAACAAAAAGTTTGCAGTGCTAACCACGGAAACTGCGGGCTGTGCCCCCCGGACCCCCCCCCCCCCCCCCCCCCCCCCAGTGGCCTAACTTTGCCCCCTCCTGCTCAAAATCCTGGCTACGCCCCTGAATATGCTTCATGGGTATGTTATACTTAAAATTGTGAGTACTTTGATACGAACAAAAAAAGTATACATTAAAAATAAATATTTACGTTAAAGCGTCTAAATGTCATCAAAAAGCATATGGAAAACTAGTTGTTTTATTATTGTCAAAATCGGCATGTCGGTTGGCGTGCATGTTTTTATCCTAGCTTGATATTATATGCTGGATTAAATTATCTTTCTTGACTTAGATTAAATTCAATAATGGAGTTGTAATGTGCCTTCATCTGTTAAATTGGTACACCCCAAAACATTCATTAGAATATAAATTGAAGATGAAATTGCTCTTAGTTAGTTAGTTATTATAACTCATGCCCGGGCTTTAACTACGAGGTCATATCGCCTACTAACAGAGCGCTCTTTCGTTACTCTGGTGGACATGAGCCCGACTCTACTGTGGAAGTCCTAAATTTTGCCTACCTTAAATTTTTATTCACTTCGGGCAGGGGTCTTTAACTGTTTAGTGTACCTGACAACGTACAGGCTCTGGACCATCGCTTAACGTCCCTTCCGAAGGACGGCGTGCTTAAGTTTACTTTACCTCCCAGATAAAATAAACTAAGGGTTTCGAACCCACGATCTTGAGCTCAGAAGGCAAGCACGCATACCACTGAGCTACCGGCGCCCTCTAAATTGCTCTTAAAACATCATAAAAATGACTTGAATCTGTTTTTGGTCTACGTTTCAGAAAGTTAGCAGTTTAAAGGAATATTTAAAAACACTTTAAGTAATTTTTTTTTTTTTTTTTTTTTACTTAAAGTCTATTTTTGCCTTGTCTGCTATAAACATTGACAAAAACGACTACCTTCTATTAAGTGTAATCTAGGGGACGCAGGGAAAACTATAAGTGCCTGAAATTGGATAACAACTCTCACAATTTTTTGATATAAGAAAATAGCAGAAAATGTGTTCGCTAATTGTAGCCGCCCGAATATATCGGAGACTTAGTTACTGTTCGCAGGTGATGTCTTGACACATGTCCAGAGGCCCGTAAGGATGACGCCTGATTCTATTCATTTGCAGCCAAAACTATTTTTTCCGTATTGCTTTGATGGGTTGTTGCACTCAAACCCAAACCGAAATATTGTAAAGTTGACAGATTGTAATGGAATAAAATATGAGATGGCATGCTTCGAAGTTGGTTTCGTGAGCCTCATTTCAAGTTTTGATACAAGTGTCGACAGAAGAAAACATGGAAGTGTCTTCCTCACAGACTCATCACATTTCAACCCTCAAATCACAATAAATGACAGCGCAAAATCACGGCCTTCCACGGTCATCCATCACGAAGGATCGGAGCATATTTTAAAAAAACGAAGAAAGGCTCTGACCAAAGACTTTCACGCAAAGAAACTAAACTAAAAGTCATACAAAGAAAAACAAGTCGTACATTGCGGTTAGTTGGATCGGACATGAGACACCGAGTGAGGTGGACGTCACATTAGTGGAAGTGGCCTGCCCCCTACCTGCAGCCATCTGTAACTAGTCCAGGTTAGGTGCATTCTGTTTCCCACTCCTGTCTCAATAGCCTCCTTATCCACCTCTACCTTCTCTGATTGTACGCCCCCGACCAACAGTTCCTTAAACTGACTTTAATTTTCGCAGCATGACTTTTTCGTAATTCTCCCTAAAATTTCGTCGGTTTTTGCAATCCCTCTGATGGACAGTCTTGACTGGACACCAGGATTGAGGTCAGTATCGATTAATCTTCTCCACCGGCAGTACTTCAATAATTCACTCCAACTCCTCTTTCCCTCCCCCTTATTTACCTCTTTCTCCTCTAATACTCCAAAGTCGGGCAGATGGGATCAGCCCCCCTGTCCTTTTTTAGCTCTAAAATCGTCTCTACTAAGTCTTTCCATCTTTTATACTCGTCACTGTTGATTAATTATTAATAAGGATTTACAGTGCTGTCCGAAAATAAATGAAGACTTTTTTCCCCCGAGTTAGTTATTCGATGAAGAAAAAACCCTTCAACGCCGTCCTTCGGATGGGACGTTAAGCGATATTCCCAAGCCTGTGCGATGTCAGGTATTCGTTAAAGACCCCTAACTCCAGGACTCCCGGGCTCATGTGCACCATGTGAAATGAAATGAAATTGAAAAACAATTTTTATTCTGGGACATACGTCCCCTAAGAATAACAACATAGGAAATAAACAAAAGAGATAGAAGTATCAACCAAGTTAAAGTAAAAGATCAAAAATAAGGGCCTTTAGCAACTAAAGAAACAAAAATAGTTAGAAATAAGGATAAACAGATCATATTAAAATAAATGAGGAACAAAGTTAAAATTATAAAGTAAAAAATAATAGCAAAAATAAATATAGATGACAGGAAGGTCACTGAGAGAGAGAGAACAAAAAAATTAACAAAAAATAAATAAATAAATAATGTGTAAGTTGAGAAAGGCGGACATATTGTGGAAACTTGTAATAAATAAATAAAACAAACTTATTTTTGAAATATTGTCTATTCCACTAAAGATATATATACATATATAACTACCGGTTTCGGCTTTATACCATCGTCAGGTCTAGTTATGAACTAAGTCAGTTTGCAGAGAGCGACCCTTCAAATACATCTCAGGTCAAAGGGTGCTATTAGAACTTGGGAGTCCCCCGGCTGTACCGTTAGCTAACTCATGAAATATTTCTTAACAAAACCTAGTTCTAAATTTACATAAAACAATGTCACTAGACTAATACATGGAAAAATAACAAATAAATAAGTACAAATACAAGTAAATAATAAAAAATAGAAATAAAATTAATAATAATGTTAAGATTTAGATAACTTGAAACATATATGGAACCAAATATTAATAACAGATAATACAAACATATATGTGGAAACAGAACTGGTTTAGGGTGTTAACAAAGGGGAATAGTTGAAATAAATTTGGTCATTCATACAAATGTTCCTTTTGTTAGCTTTATTTATTTCTAATTGTTCTAAGCTATCAAGTAGCCTGCTTTTTGGGCAATAATGGAGATATTTGATGCCTGTAGATGGGTCGAAAGTGTGGCTATTGTCAATTATGTGGGTCGCGAATGTAGAACGGTTTCCTCGGTTCTTTATTTCGGCCGTGTGTTCTTTAATTCTTTCCTTAAAACATTGGACAGACAGGACGTCGTTTTAAGGAAAGAATTAAAGAACACACGGCCGAAATAAAGAACCGAGGAAACCGTTCTACATTCGCGACCCACATAATTGACAATAGCCACACTTTCGACCCATCTACAGGCATCAAATATCTCCATTATTGCCCAAAAAGCAGGCTACTTAATAGCTTAGAACAATTAGAAATAAATAAAGCTAACAAAAGGAACATTTGTATGAATGACCAAATTTATTTCAACTATTCCCCTTTGTTAACACCCTAAACCAGTTCTGTTTCCACATATATGTTTGTATTATCTGTTATTAATATTTGGTTCCATATATGTTTCAAGTTATCTAAATCTTAACATTATTATTAATTTTATTTCTATTTTTTATTATTTACTTGTATTTGTACTTATTTATTTGTTATTTTTCCATGTATTAGTCTAGTGACATTGTTTTATGTAAATTTAGAACTAGGTTTTGTTAAGAAATATTTCATGAGTTAGCTAACGGTACAGCCGGGGTACTCCCAAGTTCTAATAGCACCCTTTGACCTGAGATGTATTTGAAGGGTCGCTCCGCAAACTGACTTAGTTCATAACTAGACCTGACGATGGTATAAAGCCGAAACCGGTAGTTATATATGTATATATATCTTTAGTGGAATAGACAATATTTCAAAAATAAGTTTGTTTTATTTATTTAAATAATGTGTGTCACACAGCCTCATACATACATTTATTTACAGTTATATATCCAAAATAAGACACACCTACAGTATTCGGCATGGAAATGAAACAAATAAATAAAAAGAAAAAGAAAGGAATGAATAGTTATAAAATAAAAATATGTGCTCATGAGGAATGAGCGCTCTGGTAGTAGGCGAAATTGACCTCGTAGTTAATGCCCGGGCGCGAATCATAATAACTGATTTTTTTTTTTTTGTCTTTATATACGATACATATTAGCCATGTCACTGTGTTATCTAGTTATTTACGTCATACATGGCCCCGGGAGGGAGTTCTATCTAAGAAATAAAACTCACTCCCGGACGGGATGCGACCAAAGCCCTAGGCTCTAGCCCGCACGGCCACCATGGCTCATATTTTATGCTACCATATAACAATAAACTTTATTTGCCAGGAAAAGAATATAATAATAAAATAAATATGAAATAAAAAATTAATTGATGCTCTTTCTCTGGCCCCAAAACGTTAAAATTATGGATATATGGATTCCTGGCTGCGTCACCGGACGACATTGTAGGAGAGGACTACGTAGTAGAAATCAATTGCCCAAAGGCTATAGAACACTTAAAAATAACAGAAGCTATAACAAAAATTAAGCAGTTTTGTTTAGACATAAAAAAATACCTCTTAAAGAAAAACCATAGTTATTTCCATGAGATTCAAGGGCAGCTGCAAATAGCAAATCGCAAATATTGCCATTTTGTTGTATTCAAGGTTGATTTCCATCAGATTCAAGGGCAGCTGCCAATAGCAAATCGCAAATATTGCCATTTTGTTGTATTCCAGGTTGATTTCCATCATGAAACAATCGAAAGAGATGACGCAATGTGGGAAATAATGTTGCCAAAATTGATTTATTTCTACAAAAACATCCTGGTTAAAGAAATCATAGATCCTCGTCAGTGGCGAAATATGCCTCTTCGAGAGGAATAATCAGTGAAAAATTAATCTATATAATAAAAATGACTGGACCAATTCGGCTAATTATTTTTTTTCATATATTCGTTGAAGTCCGAGGAAGGTTCTTATGAAGAGAGTTCCCAGCGGTCAACTGGAGGGAGGGGGGGGGGGGGGAGGCTAAGCACAAAAATTACTCTAGCGCATTAACGGATGGACGGATTATCATGAAATTTCACATGTAGTATTCTTAAAAGCCAAGTTAAAAAATAGGCTATGTGGCGTCCATAAATTATGGGGGGCAAGCATATACCTAAATGGTAGTTTCAAAAGCAATATTTAAAAATTGGCTGTGACCCTTTGGACGGGAGGGGCGGGGGTGCATTAATGCAGAATGAATCTCACATGGAGCTTTCTTAAAGATGGGATATAGCTCTAATTTAAATATGGTGGGTTCCCTAAGCATGTATTACCTAGGAGGTCCACTGTTGCACGGTAAATAATAGCTATCACCAGTGTTCTTAAGCACAAAATACCTAGGGCATCCGCTGTTGCAAGGCACATACCAGCTGCGGTGCCCAGCATTCCTAACTACATACATACTATCTGTGTTGCCCAGCGTTCCCAAGAACTTATTAATACCTGGTTGCACGGAGTTGCAAGGCGCATACTATCTAAGGTGTTCGGCGTTCTTAGGCAGCATCCAGAAACGAAGATGGTCAACCAAAGAAAGATTCAGATATATCGGCAAAGTCCCATCCGAAGGACGACGTGCTCAAATTTATTTTTGTCTTCTCGATTAAAACATCTGACCTAAATGCCTTGGCTAGATTTTTAAGTGGCGATCCTGAGCCCAATATACTCCATATGTATGATAAAATAAGTTACCGTTTGGTTCCAACTAAAGTTATCAAGGAAGAAATGTGGAATATAAGAGTTGGCTTTGGAGACGGTAGTAGGAAGTTGGCAGGGGTGTTGGGTGATGTCACGTAGTGTTGGGTGATGTCACGTACCCTATGTTGAGCAGAACGTTTAAGGATGCTAGGAAATTTGCTAATTCAATGTTTTATTTAACGTTTTTGTGAACTTTTGTTTGTTTAAACACGTAAACAAATCGTCTCAAGAAAATTTACCTTTTTATTATTTGAAAAGTTATTTATACCCATAAAAGTGAGCAAAATTACTTACTTTTCACCCAAGTTACGGGTGAGAATGAAACCCAACATTAACTCGACCGAAAAACCGGTCAACACGAAAGATGGACTCACGGATAACCTCAAAGCACGACTGAACAATACAGGTAACCCAGATCAGTCGAACTCACCCCGACTAGTGAGCCAGCCGAAGAGACCCGCCGGGTATTACTGCTAGTGTGGAATATAAGTGGGCTTTAAGGTACCGTTTTGACATATTTTCTGAAAAACAAATTAATACAGCTATGTTGGTAGATAGGCAGCATCCAGAAACGAAGATGGTCAACCAAAGAAAGATTCAGATGTATCGGGAAAGTCCCATCCGAAGGACGACGTGCTCAAATTTATTTTTATCATCCCGATTAGAACATCTGACCTAAGTGACTTGGCTAGATTTCGAAATGGCGATCCTGAGCTCGGTAAACTCCATTCTTCAAATTTCTCGCTTTTAAACGGTTTTTAGACAATATTTGTTAAAACTGATGAACAACCGGGATATCTGAATCCTACACAAAAATCGAAATAAAAATGTTTTTCAAAAAAAGTCGGGCTAAATCCCATTCTTCAAATTTCTCGCTTTTTAACGGTTTATAGGCTTAATATTAGTTAAAACTGATAGACAGATTCAGATATATCGAGAAAGTCCCATCCGAAGGAGGACGTGCTCAAGGTTTTTTGAACCTAAGTGAAATTTTAGCTACCTAGGTTTAGTTACATAACATACGACTCATTATCGAGTACCTGACATACGAAAAGGCCCTCGATCATAGCTTAATGTCCAATCCGAAGGACGACGTGCTCAAATTTATTTTTATCTTCCCGATTAAAACATCTGACCTAAGTGACTTGGCTAGATTTCTAAATGGCGATCCTGAGCTCGGTAAACTCCATTCTTCAAATTTCTCGCCTTTAAATGGTTTTTAGATTTAATATTTGTTAAAACTGATGAACAACCGGGATATCTGAATCCTACACAAAAATCGAAATAAAAATGATTTTCGGAAAAAGTCGGGCTAAATCCCATTCTTCAAATTTCGCGCTTTTTAACGGTTTATAGGCTTATTATTAGTTAAAACTGATAGACAGATTCAGATATATCGGGAAAGTCCCATCCGAAGGACGACGTGCTCAAGGTTTTTTGAACCTAAGTGAAATTTTAGCTACCTAGGTTTAGTTACATAACATACGACTCATTATCGAGCACCTGACATACAAAAAGGCCCTCGATCATAGCTTAAAACCCAATCCGAAGGACGACGTGCTCAAATTTATTTTTATCTTCTTGAATAAAACATTTGACCTAAGTGCCTTGGCTAGATTTCTAAGTGGCGATCCTGAGCTCGGTAAACTCCATTCTTCAAATTTCTCGCCTTTAAATGGTTTTTAGATTTAATATTTGTTAAAACTGATGAACAACCGGGATATCTGAATCCTACACAAAAATCGAAATAAAAATGCTTTTCGAAAAAAGTCGGACTAAATCCCATTCTTCAAATTTCGCGCTTTTTAACGGTTTATAGGCTTAATATTAGTTAAAACTGATAGACAGATTCAGATATATCGGGAAAGTCCCATCCGAAGGACGACGTGCTCAAGGTTTTTTTCACCTAAGTGAAATTTCAGCTACCCAGGTTTAGATATATAACATACGACTCATTATCCAGTACCTGACATACGAAACGGCCCTCGATCATAGCTTAAAGCCCAATCCGAAGGACGACGTGCTCAAATTTATTTTTATCTTCCCGATTAAAACATCGGACCTAAGTGACTTGGCTAGATTTCTAAATGGCGATCCAAAGTTCGGTAGACTCCATTCTTCAAATTTCTCGCTTTTAAACGGTTTTTAGACAATATTTGTTAAAACTGATGAACAACCGGGATATCTGAATCCTACACAAGAATCGAAATAAAAATGTTTTTCGAAAAAAGTCGGGCTAATACCATTCTTCAAATTTCCTGCTTTTTAACGGTTTATAGATTTAATATTTGTTGAAACTGATAGACAGATTCAGATATATCGGGAAAGTCCCATCCGAAGGACGACGTGCTCAAGGTTTTTTTAACCTAAGTGAAATTTCAGCTACCCAGGTTTAGTTACATAACATACGACTCATTATCGAGCACCTGACATACAAAAAGGCCCTCGATCATAGCCTAAAGTCCAAACCGAAGGACGACGTGCTCAAATTTATTTTTATCTTCTCGATTAAAACATTTGACCTAAATGCCTTTGCAGATTTCTAAGTGGCGATCCTGAGCTCGATAGACTCCATATGTAAGATAAAATAAGGTCCAGCAGAGCCAGAGAGGGCCAGGACAATTAGGGAGTGGCAGGAAGAATGGGACAAGTCCACAAAGGGACGGTGGACCCATCGGCTCATCCCTCGAGTCGAGCCTTGGCTCACCAGAAAGCATGGGGAGGTGAATTACCACCTCACCCAGGTACTCACGGGACACGGTGGGTTCCGGGGGTACCTCCACAAAATCGGGGCAGCAACAACACCAGACTGCCCCGCGTGCCTTGGTGAGACGGAGTCGGCGGAGCGTGTCCTCCTCAAATGCCCCAGATTTGAGGAGGGAAGGAAAAATCTGGAGTGCAGCATGGGCGCCCCGCTGACTGCTACCAGTTACGTGGACGCTATGCTGCGCTCCCAGGAGTCATGGGATGAAGGCTGCGATTTTGCAGCGCTCATCATGGGCGGGTTAGCCCTTCAGGAGAGGGCTGACAAGGAACAGTAGCGGTAATAAAACAGAAAAAGGGGCGTTACCAGCCACCCTTCCTCCGTTCCGCGAAGTAATGACAGACCGTCAGTTCCGCGGAAGGGAATCAGGATCGGCAAGGAGGGGGTTTTAGTGGGTATGGTGATGGTGAACCGTCTCGAGTCCCACACTATCCAGGGCTACCTTCCCTGAATTAGTGTGCGTCACAGCATTTCCTCCTCCAATGCAAAAAAAAAAAAAAAAAAAAAAAAGTTACCGTTTGGTTCCAACTAAAATTATCAAGGAAGAAATGTGGAATATAAGAGTGGGCTTTGAGGTACCGTTTTGACATATTTTCTGAAATCAAATTAATACAGCTATGTTGGTAGTTAGGCAGCGACCATAAATGAAGATGGTCAACCAAAGACAAATTCGGATGTATCGGGAAAGTCCCAACCGAAGGACGAAGTGCTCAAGGATATTTAAAAAAATAAATATTATAAGTCAGTTAATACAACTAAGAGCCCCGTCTAGATTTCCAACTTGCGATCCTGAGCTCAGTAGACACCAAATATAAAGGAAAAATACGTTTCCGTTTGGCTCCAACTAAAATTATCAAGGAAGAAATCTATATTAATAAAGCTGAAACGGGGTTTATTTGTTTGTTTGTTCCAGCATCACGCCCAAACGGCTCGACGGGTTTTCATGAAACTTCACATGTAGCATTCTTAAGACCCCAGTTGAATAATAGGCTATGTGGCGTCCCAAAATTTTGAACGGGAGGGGGGGTGGTGAGGATAGGCCTAAATATAAAGATACCGGTAGCTCATTAACTAATGGTCGGATTATCATGAAATTTCACATGTAGCATTCT
This sequence comes from Aradus depressus, assembly GCA_963662175.1. Lineage (NCBI taxonomy): Eukaryota > Metazoa > Arthropoda > Insecta > Hemiptera > Aradidae > Aradus > Aradus depressus. The sequence continues at coordinate 36,682,273 of OY759223.1, forward strand.
TATGACCCCAGTTGAATAATAGGCTATGTGGCGTCCCAAAATTTTGAACGGGAGGGGGGGTGGTGAGGATAGGCCTAAATATAAAGATACCGGTACCTAGCTCATTAACTAATGGTTGGATTATCATGAAATTTCACATGTAGTATTCTTAAAGGCCAAATAGAAAAATAGGGTTTGTGACCTCTCAAGATATTGAACGAAAGGGAGGATAGTGGGGGTAGACTTAAGTATATAAATAGTGGTAGCTCATTAACTAATGGTCGGATTGTCATGGAATTTCACATGTAGTAATTTCAAAACAAAATTTGAAAATTCGTTGTGACGTTTCAACTTTTTGAACCTGAGGGGTGGGGTGCATTAAGCTGAAGGAATTTCACATGTAGCTTTCTCTTTTTCTGTACACCGGTATTAAGCAGATACTAGCTGTGATGTCTGCCGTTGAAGTACTATAAGGCTTATTCTATATGAATAATTGAAAATTATAACATCATGAATGTACTGTCGAAGAATTGAATTGGATTCGAATGAGAGATATTAGGTGAAAAGTCAAAGTTCCCCGAGCAACGCCGGGTATTACTGCTAGTTTAAAATAAAAGTAGCACTTATGGATGTATGTAGAACTTTATTCATACTAGACTTCCATAAAAATATATCCTGTACATATGTCTAATAAAAAATAAAACTGAAATTATTTCATTTTAATATTGTAAAAATTTGTATTTTAAACTTATCACTATTTGTCAATAAAATATTTCAAGTTACAAAAAAAAAATTTAAAAAAAAGGAAATTAAGTACCTACATAGGTAGTTTTTGTTTTGAGTTCTGAATTACAACTGAGTTTAATAACCAAAAAAAAAGTAGAAATGTAGACTTGTCAGTGTCTTCTTTTGTGTTTATTTATTTGGAGTCTTAAAGTAAACACAATGCAGTGGGCTTGGGGAGCATCGACCTTGAAATACCGGGAAAATATTGTGTTCAATCCGCCCCGCGCCCGGACCCCCAGTACATATTTCGTATTTTTCTGTTTCCATTTCATCTGTTCATCCAATTTCAATTCTGAAAAATGATTTGTACTCTTTTAATCGTTTACTTCCATCGCCCTACCTGTAATTTAAAAAAAAGAACATGTAAAAAAATTGATGAAAAATGTTGTTCGGAATTTAAAAATTTTCAAAAAGAATTCTACATTAATTTTGAGTACAAAGTAAAAAAAAATGAGCTAAAATACCTTCAATACTTTTCATTAAATTAAGACGAAATGGGAAGAGAGTTTAGTGTGTTTCGGATTTTCCCTCTTTTTTACCTAGAAAAAACCAACCGATTTTTATTTTTTCCTCATATTATGTCTCAGTACAATGAACAAAATGATGCATCGATCGGTTTTTATTTCTACAACTATTGCTTACACAAAATGTTTATGCGATATTTTTATTAGATTTTCCAAAATCTGAGCATATAGGACATTTAGAAAAAAATCTTGAACTAAATAAATATAATAATAATTAAATGTTTACCGATTTGAAATTGGTTCAGTAACAGAATTCTACTGTTTCAAAGAAATAACTATGTCCGCCGCCACAATCTAAATACTCTACTCACATATACCCCCCGCGTCTGGTCTAAGGAGAATTTCTGGCTCTGGGCTGGAAAGTTGAGCAATTGTGAGCTCGCATGTGAATATTGATTTACATAGTAGGTACTCATTTATAAGCATTAAATTACCTAAACCTACATCGATTTACGTCATAAAATCTATATTTGTGTCGATTTCACTATATTCTCTATCTAAAAGATGAAACAGTAAAAAAAGATTCGTGCAGGTGGGAGCTGCACTGAACTTTCCGTGCTGTTCTCGGACTTTGGAACACTTCAGGAGTTAATCTAATTAGATTAAACGCAGCTCCGAACAACAAGTTTTTTTTTTTATAAGAATTAATGAAAGTTTTTGTCGAGCGTCAGAGTTGGTTATTAAATTTTACAATGCTGCAGCTCTGATTTTTGTTCCTTTTTGGAAGGTAGATTAAAAAAAAACACCATTCGCTATTCTTGGTAAAAACGACGTTGTATGCTCCAGTTTTAGGGTTTTTAGAATAAACCCACATTTTATTCACAACTCTGATTCTGTAAACCAAATCATTTATCTAAACTAAAATAAGATCATTTCTGTGGCTTTGTGGAGGATAAATTTCTCGCACATTCGTCGTCCCATCTAGCCTTAACAAAAGAGTTTATCTGTAAAGCTGCTCTTGTTTTTCCTTAACATTAAAACTGACATATAGCGGGAACCATTCCTAAAAAAAGGAAATTACACAAAATTTATAACCCTGTTCTCTTAGTTATCAGAATCCTATTTTGATCATAACATCTCGATTCTACTGACTGCAACAAAATGAGAATATAGAAATAAATGAATTTGATGTCAATCAGCTGTTCGTATTTGACGATGAGAAAACTAGTATTTTCATTGTTTAAATATTCCAGACTTGGAGAGAATTTTCTGCTGATTATAGAACTTAGGTGTGTTGGGAATTGAAAAAATGTTTTGGAAGCTCGGTACCTATTTTAGAGCAATATTCGTGTTTGGCCTTCTTCAGTTGGCTAAACTGGTAGAACTTTGCTGAAGTGGTAACAGGTGATTCGTGGCTCCTATCAGATATCAGATGAGGCCTGGACTGAAACTAACTTGCAACTGTTACCATATCCGTTCTTCAATCTATCGGGAATCTGCCCTTGTTGAATGCAACGCTCCTCCCTTTCTGCCTACGCCATCCTCAGCACAATGTTCAAAAGTGGCATTTAAGTTTGCTAAGTTGTCATATTTATAAAATTCTCAAGTTACTTGAGATTACCTAAGACTGTGGACACTCTGTCCCCTCGAGTCCAGAGGGGGGTTGCCTTGAAATAACATTCACAAATATTTGAGTTATCGATTATATAATAAAATAAAATAAATACAATAATAAAAACAAATTTGAAAGAAAATGTAATAAAAAATACATAGTATATATAAGAAATGTGTACACTCTTTATAATAAAAATACACGGCCATCAATATATGTCCCTTCGGTAAGTCTGTTGGGACTTGGCTATAAAGGTCCGTTCTCAGAGTATTCCGGCGTCCGCTTCCTCTGTAGGTGTATCTCGACTTCAGTTTGACCATTAACGTGTTCATCGTTGCACCCATCCTTATCTTTGGCCAGGTTAACGATTGTGAGTCTCCACACCGCTTTAATTTCAGCGTCTAAATTTGTGGCTCATTGGAACGTTAACAATCGTGGGTCAGTAGATCCGTTCGGGTAGGTTTGGATCCTCTCACATTCTGAAGACAGGTTCTTTAAGGCAGGGCATCATGTTTTTTCCCCTCTGCTTCTACGGTAGTAGAGAAATAAATAAATATTTAGAGAATTTTTCTTGTGCCGCAGATCATTTGCCTTGGTCAGGAAGGTGTTCTGGGCCGACTGGTTTGTTGTCTTGGGTATTTATTTTGCAATGTTGAGAATAGAATTTTCATGAATACAAAAACATCGGTTACATGGAGGATGATGAAATGATAGTATTGAGCGGATATCAGAAGATAGGACAGATAAAGGGGTTAGTAGTTGGTAAAACCTACCGAAGGTAGCGCATTGATCGATAAATAGGGGGGGAACTGCGTGTGATGTGAGGCACGCCATGGGAATCGAACCTGCAACTCACTTCCGAGGAAGTAAGTGATTGCAGTCCAAAGAGCCTTCTATATCTGCAATCATAGCACATGAGTCGACTAAACCTCTCCGGTGTGTGCTCTGGATGTTTGTGGTAAAAATAAAAAAATATGTTGGACTGATAAATCTATTTACTTATTTAACAAGTTAGTCCACTACATCTGCCTACCACCAAGTAATAGTTTAAACTTCTCTGAACAAATAGTTATTGTTATTGGGCTTAACTACGAGGTCATATCGCCTACTACAAGAGAGCCCTCTTTCGTCCTTCTGGTGAGCCAGGCAAAAAATATATGTAAATTGCACAGGCTTGGGACCATGGTTTAAAATTCCATCCGAAGGACGACGTGCTTAAGGTTTTTTCACCTCCTGTGAACAAATAGGAAACACCCTTAAAAAAGAGGTTTTCAAAATGCGAAATACGATAAATAAATATACAATCGAAACTAAATACAAAATAAAAATATAGAAGCGGGGTGAATCAGCTCGCATGCGAATCTTATATTTTCTTGATTTTGTTTATGTCTAAACTCAAATATTTGTACCTGTTGTGGAGGCAGGAGGGACTTCATTGTTTTTATCAGAACTATATTAATTATCAAAAGTATCTACATATTATTTACAACCAGCATCTTTGTTGCCAGGCAGAGTAGAGAAGAAGGTTATGTTTTGTCACTGTTTTCCACCCAGTTTGTCTCCCTTAGAACTACAGGGACGTTCGCCGGTCACTCTCTGATCACTCTTGACCCAATCGCTCTGATCGATCTTTTTGCCTGGATTTTAACTATGCGTAATATATGTAAGTGTTATTTTAAGTATTGAATTTTGACTAAATAAGAGAGCCTAATTATTAAATGTTGTTAATTACATGGGCTTACTTGTCTATTATAGACAAGTAAGCCCATGTAATTAACAACATTTAAGAAATTATATTTTTGTAATATCTATAAATGGATGACTTTTTGAATTAAATTTATGAAAGCAGGACTAACATCAAAACTGTACACTTAATACTATATAATTTGGAAAAATAAAACTTTATAAGAAACAAAAAGTAATAATGTACTTTACATAAGTATTGTCTATCTCCATTAGCCATCATTTCATCTCAAAACTTTATAAGAAACAAAAAGTAATAATGTACTTTACATAAGTATTGTCTATCTCCATTAGCCATCATTTCATCTCAAAACTTTATAAGAAACAAAAAGTAATAATGTACTTTACATAAGTATTGTCTATCTCCATTAGCCATCATTTCATCTCAAAACTTTATAAGAAACAAAAAGTAATAATGTACTTTACATAAGTATTGTCTATCTCCATTAGCCATCATTTCATCTCAAAACTTTATAAGAAACAAAAAGTAATAATGTACTTTACATAAGTATTGTCTATCTCCATTAGCCATCATTTCATCTCAAAACTTTATAAGAAACAAAAAGTAATAATGTACTTTACATAAGTATTGTCTATCTCCATTAGCCATCATTTCATCTCAAAACTTTATAAGAAACAAAAAGTAATAATGTACTTTACATAAGTATTGTCTATCTCCATTAGCCATCATTTCATCTCAAAACTTTATAAGAAACAAAAAGTAATAATGTACTTTACATAAGTATTGTCTATCTCCATTAGCCATCATTTCATCTCAAAACTTTATAAGAAACAAAAAGTAATAATGTACTTTACATAAGTATTGTCTATCTCCATTAGCCATCATTTCATCTCAAAACTTTATAAGAAACAAAAAGTAATAATGTACTTTACATAAGTATTGTCTATCTCCATTAGCCATCATTTCATCTCAAAACTTTATAAGAAACAAAAAGTAATAATGTACTTTACATAAGTATTGTCTATCTCCATTAGCCATCATTTCATCTCAAAACTTTATAAGAAACAAAAAGTAATAATGTACTTTACATAAGTATTGTCTATCTCCATTAGCCATCATTTCATCTCAAAACTTTATAAGAAACAAAAAGTAATAATGTACTTTACATAAGTATTGTCTATCTCCATTAGCCATCATTTCATCTCAAAACTTTATAAGAAACAAAAAGTAATAATGTACTTTACATAAGTATTGTCTATCTCCATTAGCGATCATTTCATCTCAAAACTTTATAAGAAACAAAAAGTAATAATGTACTTTACATAAGTATTGTCTATCTCCATTAGCCATCATTTCATCTCAAAACTTTATAAGAAACAAAAAGTAATAATGTACTTTACATAAGTATTGTCTATCTCCATTAGCCATCATTTCATCTCAAAACTTTATAAGAAACAAAAAGTAATAATGTACTTTACATAAGTATTGTCTATCTCCATTAGCCATCATTTCATCTCAAAACTTTATAAGAAACAAAAAGTAATAATGTACTTTACATAAGTATTGTCTATCTCCATTAGCCATCATTTCATCTCAAAACTTTATAAGAAACAAAAAGTAATAATGTACTTTACATAAGTATTGTCTATCTCCATTAGCCATCATTTCATCTCAAAACTTTATAAGAAACAAAAAGTAATAATGTACTTTACATAAGTATTGTCTATCTCCATTAGCCATCATTTCATCTCAAAACTTTATAAGAAACAAAAAGTAATAATGTACTTTACATAAGTATTGTCTATCTCCATTAGCCATCATTTCATCTCAAAACTTTATAAGAAACAAAAAGTAATAATGTACTTTACATAAGTATTGTCTATCTCCATTAGCCATCATTTCATCTCAAAACTTTATAAGAAACAAAAAGTAATAATGTACTTTACATAAGTATTGTCTATCTCCATTAGCCATCATTTCATCTCAAAACTTTATAAGAAACAAAAAGTAATAATGTACTTTACATAAGTATTGTCTATCTCCATTAGCCATCATTTCATCTCAAAACTTTAATTAGCCATATTTTCATCTTTTATATATATATATATATATATATTTATACAGCCTTTTATATATACATTTAGGTAAGCCTTTTTTTTTTTTTTTTTTTGCTAATTATTGGTTAACAGTTGTAATATTGGTAGTTTTGCGCGTCGCGTTTTTTAATAATAAAAATGATATTGAATTTACTTTAAATCTAAATAGCGGAGATTTTCTCAAAAATTGCTTTGTCTTTACTAATTTAAAATGTCCATAGGATGCCAGTTCTATTATGAAATAGAACGATAATTTAAATTTACTGATTTTAATATACAAGTTGGATTTCTATAACCAAAGGCGAAGGATTCGTCAGCGAAAAGAGTTTTGAAAAACCAAATTGTCAAACCTTAACTGACCTGGGATAGAGTATAGGAACAAACAACTAAAATTTAGAAATTCATTTTAAAAATGGATATATTTACAATAAAAAAATTAATAATTAAGAATTAAAATAAAATATAATATACAATATAACCTTATTTGCTATGTAAGCTGTAGAGACAGGGGCTGGAGTAGATAGCTGATGATTGGATGCCAGGGAGGTCTGCGATGGCCAGAGAGTAGAAAGAGGGCTGTCGGCTGGCTGAGTTCCTCCTCAAGGTCTGGGCATTAACGGCTCATCTGGACTGGAGCTAAAGACTTCCATTGGTGGATCTCGACTGACGAAATGAAATCTCCAGACTTCCACTGCTCCAGAAAAGTGAAATGTCCACTTCCACCTCTAGACCTCAACTGTAGTCTTCCACTGGTGGATCTCGACTGTAACTGACTGCCTTGAGCCCTCACTTGGAACTCGGACTGCCATCTTCCCCCACTACTTCTCCTTCTTTCTTCTCCTCGGCCATTTCGGAATTTTCGGCATTTTCCTTGGAGACATCTAATTTGACTCGTCAAATTTATCTGGAAGTTTATATGCTTCTAAACGAAGGTTTTATGGGTCCATCATCCGGCCAAGGTCCCACTTTTATTGCATCTTGTCAGCTTATTTTAGGCCAGTACTTGATGAAGGCAAACTATGGATACCTGTCTGGTACCTCTCTCCTTTATCCTTGCTACCTGTCTCTAGCCTCTAAAATTCTTGTTCATTTCTCCATAATATACATATTATTTATTTTACCTATTTTAAATTATAATACATTTGGCCTTTGCAACTATTGACTACATTACATTTAAAAATACATTCTACAATATATTTGACCTAGTCGCAGATCCATTACACTATACAGTATTATGTGTACAGTGAGACATTAAATAGACAATGTACACATAATACTGTATAATTAGCAAAAAGAAAAAAAAAAAGGCTTAAATGTATTTTATATTTTAAGCACGGTTCAAACATAGGCCTTGCTGAACAATAAGATACTATACACTTAGTTACTTACTCATATTATTTATTATACGTTCTAATAATGACTAACCCATGCAAAGTTACTAACCCGACAACGATTGGTAACCTGCTGATATAAAGTATTATTCATATTATTGCTAACATTGGGACTCGAACCCCTGACATTTTGGTTGTCCACTGTTGTGCTGCTACGCTCTGCTATCTACTCTACCACATATAACTTTTCCCTGTAAGATATTTAAACAGAGGGACAGGTGATGTTGAATGGAACTTTGTTGTGTAGACATGAATGGGAGGGGGGGCAGCTGTTAGGTGCACGCTAGTTCATGAATGCAAATCTCAGCAGACATTATCATAGGATAACTATTTCATTAATAAATACAGACTCATTCACAACTACACTAAGCAGGCAGCCAAGATTCATTCATTCATCTTTATCAATTCTCAATGTGATCTTATTTCTGACAGCTTTGACTATTTGTGACTAAATTGATAAATTTATTTATGAAAACTCAATTTAAATTTTAAAAATAAAAAAAATTATTTTAAGAAAACTAAGTAGGTATAGTTTGTTATTTGATGTTCGCGAGGTGTCCTACTGGACAAAAGTTCAAAATTAACTCTGAGAACAAAACCTATGCGGACTTATGAACTTGAACTAAGAGGTTCTGCCAAAGCTTCCAAACTTCACCGCACTCAATCTTTGCAATTCAAAATCCTTCTTACAATAGCCAATGCTCCTTAATACATCTCCAACAAAACCCTTCACACTCATCTCAATATTCCATTAGTCACCGAATTACCTAAATCCAGCTACAAAGGATTATTTTCCTCCTTCAGTAGCCACATTAATCCTTTAGTCCGTGCCCTCCCTTCTGCTACACTTCCGGAAGGACGCCTTAAGCGCCAATGGCCTAGAGACCTCTGAGATGAGACAGTGACAGTGCCTGGGGGACGTCACCACTCTGATTTCTCCTCTCTTGGCATTTTGCCATTGCCCTTAGCACATTTGCTAGTAATATTATTTATACAGTTGTAAATATCTCTTTGTAAATAAACAAAAGGCTAGCTTTTTGGGAGATGTTCCGGTAGATGTCGCTCAGCAAAAATTTTCGGACAAAAATGTAAACAACTATAAATAAATTCAATGTTTTTTTTACGATTTCACAAATTCAAAAACCATAATGTTAATTAATATTTGGTTGGGTACCCTTTTTGTGTAATAACATCTTTCATTCGATTCGGCATTGATGATGAAACTAATTTTTTGGTGAAATTTGGAGATATTTTACCCCACTCTTCTAATAACTTTTGTTTCAATTCGTTTTTTGAAGCAATGGGTGTTAATCGAATTTTCCTGTCGAGCTCACCCCATACGTGTTCAATTGGGTTGAGATCGGGCGATTGGGGGGGGTTTCATAACTTTAGGGCAGTTATACAAAAGCCAAGTACGTACCAATTCACAGGTGTGTTTCGGATCGTTGTCTTGGTAAAAATGAAAAGTCCGTAAAATCCCAAGTTTTTCAGCACTCTTTTTCAAATTGCTCCTTAGTAATTCGGCATAAACTTTTCCAGTCATGGTGGTTTCAATGAAAACCAGTTCACCAATTCCACTAGACGCCATTCACCCCCACACCATCACTGAGCCACCCCCATGTTTTACTATTGGTTTTAAATTTTTTGGCGCGACTGTCGGGACTAAATATATTAAACTTACATTCAAAAGTATTTGCTTGCAATAGAACAAACCGCAATAATAAAATATTCTTGTATCTTGTAACTCTTCACAACATAAAAAGGAATCTCAGGTCATGTAATGTCAGAAAACTAGATTTTTGTGATATGACGTTGGAAGAGAGCGACAGCAGCGCTGACCCTCGGCAGAAACCGTCCCTTCCCCCTACTCTATCCCCTCCACCTTCCCTCTAAAGAAACTAAGTACCCAATTTTTCTAATTTAAACGTTTTTTCTCCGATATTTCGACAAATAAATGTTTCCAGATCATGTCCGTTTACTTCCATGTAATATATGTATACATATAACTATTACTTTACTTTTGTTTACTTCCCTAAACATATAATATATGTATACATAATAATATGTATTAAAAATTTTGTAATCGTGTGAACATCAGATATCAATTGCATGCGTGTGTTTATGTGAGAGCTCAAACGCTTTGACCTGACATCGTACAGGCTCATGACCATCGCTTAACATCCCATCCGAAGGACGGAGTGCTTAAGTTTATTTTACCTCGCAGATGAATGACATTACTCCAAAAAATTTCTGAATGATTCTGGAACTCTTTTACGAAGCTCAATCTTTTTTTATATTTTTTTCACTCACAAACGGTTTTTGGTACTCTCCCATTATATCCTGCTTCTTTTAGAATTCTTCGAACATTTTGTGGGTGAACTTTCTTTCCCGTTTCTCTGTATACCTCGGCGACGATCTGAGGTGCACTCCTCGAGGGCTTGTTTTTAATTTTCCGGACAACGCTACACCTTTCTCGGTCGTTTAATACTCTTGGACGGCCAGAGGAAGATTTCAAATCTATCCGATCCTCGTGCTTATACCTTCGAATTACATCGGCTACGGTGCTTTTACTCCGGCCTACCATACCACCGATTTTGCGGACACTTAATCCTTTTTCATAATTAAAAATTATTATCTGTTGAACTTCAAAAGATGTTCGACCCATCTTGACAGCAGGAAATACAAATAACTACTGAATGCAGTAATAGAAGGATATAAACACATTTTATTTGTTCGGTATTAGCGGTTGGTTGAGAAGGGATTAAAGATCATGATCAGAGTCGCATTTGTTTACAAAACAAACAACAGGTGTCCAGAAAATTTTGTTACGTGAATTTCTTGTCTTCAATTACTAATGCAAAATTTCCTATTAGCTGTAAATGTTTAATTAATTGTTTTACGGCGTTTTGAAATGATTGATGATCTCGAAATTTACAACTTTGCTTGAATTAAATATTTTGCCATATAACTATGTGTAACTGCAAAAGAAAAACAAAATTATAAATTGTCCGAAAATTTTTGTTACTGATTGTAAGTATTTTTTATTTTTTTTGTGTATGTTCTTTTTGTTATCAGTAATTGAATTTATGTATTTATAATTCTGTATCGAACTTCTTGCTGTAAGATAATTGTATAGAAGCAATAAAGTTATTCATTCATTCAAATAAACAAAAGAAGGCAGGGTGTCAGGCCGCATTTCCATTACAACAAAACAAACACTTGAGTGATCAATGTTTCCAGAGTGGTTAGTACAACCTTGATGAACTTTCATCTCCCCAACTTGGATGTTTTCTTGTAACTTTACATTTTCCTATTGGGAATAGTTATATAACCGCAACAAAATTTGTTGGGTATTTGCATTTTTCGATGTCCTGATCAAATTGAGAGTATTTCTGGGGAAATGTGTGTACGTCCATCATTCCTCATATCTCGGAAACTAATGGATTGATTTCGAATGAAATTTGGAATATTGTACGGTGGTGTTAACTTATACTGGGCCAGCAACTTTCAAACAGTACGCTGACAGGATGACTTTTGCGTAGCTTTAGCGTTCATCTTGACAAACATTGTCGCAAACTGAATTATTGACCAATTTTCCGTTTTGGCCTCCTTTAACTCTGTTAATATTGCAACTATAATAGGTATAATAAGTCACTTGAGGTTTCGGTGAAAAACTATTTCGTCAGTTTTTTTTTTTTTTTTTTTTTTAATTAAAAAATATCCGAAACAGGTTTCAGAAATTTTATAAACGTTTCACATCTTGGGCATGAGGGTCTGCTCCTGTACCTATCAACCTTGATTCAAACGTTAGTTGAAAAAACAAATAAAAATATTAAATACTAGCAGTAATACCGGCGTTGCCCGGGGAACTTTGACTTTTCTCCTAATATCTCTCGTTCGAATCCTATTCAATTCTTCGACAGCTAGTAAGTTTTTAGGAACCCTGGGCATCACGGCTAGTATGTGCCTTGCAACGGCGGACACCACAGCTAGTACGTAGTTAGGAACGCTGGGCATCCTAGCCAGTACGTACTTAAGAACGCTCGTGACCACAGCTAGTATCGGCCTTGCTACGGCGTACCACCCCAGCTAGTAAATGCTCGGAACAGCTGGCCACCACAGCTAGTGTGTGCTTAAAACCGCTGGGCACAACAGCTATTACGTTCTTAGGAATGCTGCGCACCACAGCCAGTACGTGTTCAGGATCGCTGGGCCACACAACTACTCGTAGTATATGCCTTGCAACGACGGCCAGCCCAGCTAGTAAGTTCTTAGGACCACTTGAAACAACAGCTAGGTCCTATTTAAGAACGCCGGGCACCTTAGATAGTATGCGCCTTGAAACTCCGTGCAACCAGCTATTAGGTTCTTATGAACGCTGGGCAACACAGATAGTAAGTAGTTAGGAACGCTTGGCACCGCAGCTAGTATGTGCCTTGCAACAGCGGATGCCCTAGCTATTTTGTGCTTAACAACTCTGGTGAGAGCTATTATTAACCGTGCAACGGTGGACCTCCTAGGTAATACATGCTTAGGGAATCCAACCTATTAAAATTAGGGCTATATCTCATATTTAACACTGGAATGCCCCAAAAAACCCGATAACTGCCGATGTAATGTAATGAAATGTATTTAATGTTAACATCCACTGAGGACATAACCAGTCAAATTTCAGCGATATCAACTGAGGGGAGAGGGGAGTTCCGGGGTGGGGGCCCTTTCCAAAAATCCCAATAACTGCCGATGTAATGAATGTATCAACATCAAATTTCGTATTTAATATTAACATCCACTGAGGACATAACCAGTCAAATTTCAGCGATATCGGCCGAGGGGAGAGGGGAGTTCCGGGGTGGGGGCCCTTTTCAAAAATCCCAATAACTGCCGATGTAATGAATGTATCAACATCAAACTTCGTATTTAAAATTAACATCCACTGAGGACATAACCAGTCAAATTTCAGCGATATCGGCCGAGGGGAGAGGGGAGTTCCGGGGTGGGGGCCCTTTCCAAAAATCCCAATAACTGCCGATGTAATGAATGTATCAACATCAAATTTCGTATTTAATATTAAAAATCCCTTAGGACATAACCTGTCACATTTCAGCGATATCAACTGAGGGGAGGGGGGAGTTCCGGGGTGGGGACCCTTTTCAAAAATCCCAATAACTGCCGATGTAATGAATGTATCAACATCAAACTTCGTATTTAAAATTAACATCCACTGAGGACATAACCAGTCAAATTTCAGCGATATTGGCTGAGGGGAGAGGGGAGTTCCGGGGAGGGGGCTCCCTTAGGCCCTCCACAACCCCACTCCCGTTCAAATATTATGGATGCCACACACCCTATTTTTCAATTTGGCTTTTAAGTATACTACATGTTAAATTTCATGTTAATCCCACCATTAGTTAATGAGCTAGCACTATATTTATACTTAGGCCTACCCCCACAACCCCCCCTCCCGTTCAAAATTTTGTGACGCTACACACCTTATTTTTCTATTTGGCCTTCAGGAATACCACATGTGAAATTTCGTGACAATCCGACCAACCGTTAATGAGCTAGAACTATATTTATACTTAGGCCCCCCCACAACCCCCCCTCCCATTCAACATTTTGGGACGCCACATAGCCTATTTCTGCTTCAAAAACACTTTAATGTTTTCCTTTTTTCTTTGTGATTTTACTACCTTGACATGACATGTATTTTATCAGAATGAATAGCTCTTTGAAAGCCTTATGAGAAAGTTCCGTGCAGCTCCGGTCTGCTTATATTTTTATGTTTAATTTAAAATATTTTCCTTTTTTTTGTCATTAATGTAACAATGAATGTCTGTATTTGCACTTTTCCTGACTTTGACACTCACTTGCTTTAAAACTGAAATTTTCCGCCTATTTATTTATGTTTTTATTATGAATGATTTTTGAGGTAACAAAAATAGAGTGTATGTTGTCACAATGATTCAATACAGAGTGAATTGAAAAATGAGAATTTATTTTTAGTAGCTGTTGTGTAGAAAAATAGATAATTTTCTTAGTTCTCCTTTGAAAATTTTAAGATACTACCTGACGCTAAATTTCAGTTTATTCAAATTTCAAAAATAAATGTGGTTGGCAACAACTAGAGACTTATTGTTTTTCATTTTAAAAATAGACTAATATTTATGAAAATTGGACATTGTGAGAAGACACATCCTTCCTGCTGCTTTAGCTTGACAGCTGGAAAACTGTTGTAGGACTTTAAGTGTCAAAATCTTGGGGCCCCTTGCCCTTTGAAAGAAATTCGCTAGGATTTCCAATCAAAGGAAATAGAAGATAGAGATAGACTAGAAGAAATGGGGCAATTTGAATCTAGAATTGAACGGTGACTAGACACGCCAGACCCCGATTTGTGTACTCTGTTCAACTCGGTTTAGTGAACGTCGGAAAACGGAACAAATAACAGCTACTCTTGCTTGCTGCTTTTGTTTTGCAGAATTTTGTTCCAAATGCTTGATTTGTTTTTATAGTAGTCATTATACATAAATGCTTCAGAGGGCTTAATTTAAGAGCTACAAAACCGAGAAGAGTTGTATTTGCTGTAATTTTTGTAACAGAATAATCTTTTATATTCTAGTAATATGATGTAACTTATATTTTTTCTTTTGTGTTTTGTCTACAGTTCATCTTGTGTTTTATATAAAATATCTATTTACTAAAAAAAAATTTTTTTTAACTTAAACAGAAGTTTAAAAAAAAACGTTTTTATAAATAGTTTTAAAACTAATTAAAAGTCGAATTCAATTCTGGTGACCATAAAATATCTATAAATTAAAAAATTCATATAAATAATAATAAAATATTTAAAAGAATACATAAGGTAAAATATAATAAATATATAAAATGGCTGCTGAAACTGCTCGTGTATCGAACCAAAATGCAGAAATCGATGGAAACACAAGCGTTACTTCAAAACGGAGTCAGCCAAATGTGGTAAGACTGTAGTTGAACACAAAGAGCACTTAACGCCCTATAGTTTATATTAGCAGCAGTCCTTTCACATGAATAGTATTGTATGCAGGTATATATTTGAAAAAATACAAAAATATCTGAGCAACATTTAATTTATATTAATAAATGTTTACTTCCCCAGATATACTAAGTATAGGTTATGTAATCAGTCAGAAATTCGATGTTGTATTTTCAATGAAGTTTCTTGTTTTTCTGACCTCTGATTCCAAATAATTTTTAAAAAAAGTTGTCTGCTGATCACCGATGTACTCCTCCAGAATTAATCAACTAAATTTTCTCATTCATATCGCATGCAAAAGTGGAGATTCACTTCCCAGTTCATTGAAGAAGATAGAAAGTTTGTTATTTCTATAGTAAGTAATGCCGAAGCTCAGTTCGTCAGGCGCCTGTTTCTAAAGGAATGTGTAATTCGAGACTTTTAGAAGTTGGGATTGTCAAATTGTGGAAACAAACCTTAGTTCAGTAAAATTCAAAAATCATATTTAGTCTGTCACATCTTTTGTCAAATTGTGGAAACAAACCTTAGTTCAGTAAAATTCAAAAATCATATTTAATCTGTCACATCTTTTGTCAAATTGTGGAAACAAACCTTAGTTCAGTAAAATTCAAAAATCATATTTAATCTGTCACATCTTTTGTCAAATTGTGGAAACAAACCTTAGTTCAGTAAAATTCAAAAATCATATTTAATCTGTCACATCTTTTGTCAAATTGTGGAAACAAACCTTAGTTCAGTAAAATTCAAAAATCATATTTAATCTGTCACATCTTTTGTCAAATTGTGGAAACAAACCTTAGTTCAGTAAAATTCAAAAATCATATTTAATCTGTCACATCTTTTGTCAAATTGTGGAAACAAACCTTAGTTCAGTAAAATTCAAAAATCATATTTAATCTGTCACATCTTTTGTCAAATTGTGGAAACAAACCTTAGTTCAGTAAAATTCAAAAATCATATTTAATCTGTCACATCTTTTGTCAAATTGTGGAAACAAACCTTAGTTCAGTAAAATTCAAAAATCATATTTAATCTGTCACATCTTTTGTCAAATTGTGGAAACAAACCTTAGTTCAGTAAAATTCAAAAATCATATTTAATCTGTCACATCTTTTGTCAAATTGTGGAAACAAACCTTAGTTCAGTAAAATTCAAAAATCATATTTAATCTGTCACATCTTTTGTCAAATTGTGGAAACAAACCTTAGTTCAGTAAAATTCAAAAATCATATTTAATCTGTCACATCTTTTGTCAAATCTGAAAGTTTCATTAAATTTAACTTATTTGTTGGATATTAATATTAGGTTCATTGAGAGGCCAGCGGGTTTAACTTTATTTTTTCATGTTTGGAGAGAAAAAAATAAGCATAGGTGTGTTAGTGAACACATTAAGAGCTAGGACCAAGCAGCCATATAGCCCGGGCTTGTGTTGTGAAGAGCTAGGACCAAGCAGCCATATAGCCCGGGCTTGTGTTGTGAAGAGCTGGGACCAAGCAGCTATATAGCCCGGGCTTGTGTTGTGAAGGGCTGGGATCAAGCAGCCATATGACCCGGGCTTGTGTTGTAAAGGGCTAGGGCCAAGCAGCCATATAGCCCGGGCTTGTGTTGTGGAGGGCTGGGACCAAGCAGCCATATAGCCCGGGCTTGTGTTGTGAAGGGCTAGGGCCAAGCAGGCATATGGCCCGGGCTTGTGTTATCAGAGTGAGAAGTAATGTTTTGTGCAGTAGTAATGTGCAAGTGTGTGTAAGTGTATATTAGAATTTTTTACAAACATAAATTATCTTGGGTGACCCACAAATACATTCGTTGAGGTAGTACCTGGCCAAAGATAATATGACTCAGAGGTAGCGTACTTGCCTTCTGTGCTTAAAATCGCGGGTTCAAACCCGGTAGGGGCTTTTAGGTTTTTTATCTGGAAGGAACAGAGCCCTGAACACGCCGTCCTCCATAGAGGACGTTAAATGGCGGTCCTTAGCCTGTGCAATGTTAGGTACCCTTGTTAAAATCACGTACCCTAATTAATCCTCGATAGGCAAAATGTACTCTTAGAGTAGAGCTTCTAAGGAAGGGATAAGAGCATTGAATGCTTAGGTCCACATCAGCATTATATCTACTGTTTTTAATTTTATGACTTAAAAGTAAGAAAATTGTAGTAATTTCCCTTAAAAGCGCCTACAAAACTATCTTTATAATGCTCGTATGAATATTATTTAACTGCTTGCACTTGTGTGCTTGTACCTCCGAGTAGCGGCCAGTTTCTCTGAAATGGTGTTTTGGTTAATGCTGCTTCATGGACGACGCGTATTAACCATATTACTCATTTAAACTTTTTTTTTCTCAGTTTATTCTACAAAACCCAACATCGTTATCGCTATCTAGTGACGTGCAAACAATGAACTCAATTAAAAATTATCTTTATTTGCAAAAGTTATACTTTTTTCTCTTTTTCAGAGTGAAACTTCTACGGTGTTCAAGTTTGCTCGCGTTTTCGTCTTAATTTTTGAAGTTTTTATTAGTACTAACTTTTTTTACACGAAATTTTGGATCTAGCAAGAATTAAAAATTACTATATATACAAAATATAAAGTTCCTATATTAACCATGTAGAGGAAATGGATGTTGAGGGACAACGGAATAGAGGAGACAACGATTCGGGGACAGAAGCAGGGGTGCTCCAAGCCGCCCCCATATTGGGGGCCATTTATATATTATGTAACGCATCTGGTGGGGGGCGGTTCGAATTTTGTAGGGGGAGTCTTGGAAAATGTTTTGTAATGCAAAAAAAAAAATGAATGCTACGTTAGGGTAGGGGCTTACATTACATTCTTTGTGATTCAAAACAACATTCTATGTTAGGGTAGGGGCTTACATTACATTCTTTGTGATTCAAAACAATGACATCTTCTTTTGAATTTTACTGATTTTTGTTTGTTTTGGCTTTTTCTCTTGATTTTTTGGTTATCCGTATTAGTAACAGAGTTTATTGAAAAAAAAAAAAACTGAAACAGCAATTACAATTGAGTAGGTGATTTCCAAAACCAGCCATTTCTCATGTTGAGTGCCAAAAGTAGCTATTAGAAAACTTAAATAAAAAATAGCAAATTTTCTAGGCACAATATTTTGGCAACGTTTGCAAGATGAGAGATAAAGTTATTACCCATCCATGAAAAAAAAAATCGGAACTTCAACTTAAAACGGTTAATTTTTATCAGTTTTTGGTGATTATCCCAAAAGTTGTTTACGGACAAATGGCTGGTTTTGAAAATCACCTACTCAATTGCTTATTCCCTGCAACTTGTTTTTGAAGAATTTTTACGATTGTTTAATACATTTAAAATCACAATAACAAGAAGGAGCTCTATTTTTCTGTATGGATGGAAAGGAGTATTTTTTAATTCTTCTGTAACTTTTTCTGTTTTCTTTGGCTGAAAAGTGTAATTTAGTTTATTGTTGTTTTGTGCGATGTATCTGTCTGTTTTGATGAATTGTTCATGTTTGTGCGAGTTGTATTGGAGAGTACAACTGGGGCGAGGGGAGTTCCGTGCCTTGTAGCGCCGTCGTGTTTCTTCAGTCGAAGACATGGAAAAAAAAAAAACTGGGTTAGTGATCAGATAAACCCGGCCTTACTGACAAATCTCAGGAGGGGAGGTCGACAAAACTGTCAGGCCCCACGCACTCTCCTATTTGATAAGTCGATAGCATCCATCGATTACACAAATAATCGCTCTTGATTAAATAGTTTGTGGCAACGTTAATGGGACCAAGAGAGACCCGTCCTTTTATATTTTTTTCTGTGGTTCACACAAAATATCATTTTGGTCATCAGTTTGGTCTTGTTGAACTCATGTTTGGCTAATTTCAGCTTTAAGGATTTGGCGTTTCAGCTAACTTTTTTCTTGGATGAGACCCCACTCCGTGGCTCCGCTACCCCCATTCCGCGACTTTGCTACCCCCACTCCGCTAACTCTTCCCTGCCTCCTACCTCTACGATTCCGTTCCCCAAGATCATCCTCTGTTGCCAGGGTGAGGTGAAGGGCCAGGCGGGTGTAGCAAGGAGTGGGGGCTCATCCATGGGGAAAGTTAACTGGAACGGACTGTAGGTATTGTTATGAAAGTTGATTTCCTGATTTATTTTGTGAAGCTCCAAACATATCGAATTAAATAACAAAACGCAAGCTATTTTAGTTTAACTTCACTTCTCGTTATATCACTTTCCCTGAAGCTGAATATGACTCCGATATCCGGAAAAATAATAAACTCCTTTATAAACGCCTTTTTCTCCTCACCTCTCGCCTCTTTCTTCTCACCCCTCTCCTCTTTTTCCTCACCTCTCGCCTCTTTCTCCCCACCTCTCTCCTCTTCCATCCACCTCTCTCCTCTTTCTCCCCACCTCTCACCTCTTCCATCCACCTCTCTCCTCTTTCTCCCCACCTCTCACCTCTTCCATCCACCTCTCTCCTCTTTCTCCCCACCTCTCTCCTCTTCCATCCACCTCTCTCCTCTTTCTCCCCACCTCTCACCTCTTTCTTTCCTCTTCTGCTACTCAAAAGTATCATCTATCTTCGTTATTTTCAACGTTAGCAAAGAAATGTATAGATCAAAAAAAATTTTTTTTAAATAAAAATGCCTCATCAAATGTCTCTCATTAAGTAACTTTTCTGTCTCTTTGCAAACCACTCCTCTATTCATTGATTCTGAAATCATATGTGGCCTAAGACCCATTCCTGAATAGGCTCATTCAAAATACAATATTTAGTTTAAATCTGTTCAGCCATTTTCCCATGATGATGGGCAAACAAGATAAAAGACACGAAAGATAAGAACCACTTGTATGACCTTTGTTTGGCCGAAAACGGATAATACCCAAATAATTTTAAAAAACGGTTCAACGTACCGGCAGCCACCTTCTCATAATTTTACTTATAAACTTAAATACATTTGGATCAATTTTACCGTACTTATGGCATCTCACAAATGGGATCGTATTAGTATCACTAGAAACTCTCTTCAGAGGAAGTCCAGATAGATATTTTGACCAATCCCTCGACTATAGTTGTCGGAACATTTATAAGTACTATGGGAAATAAGGGCTTAAATCTCCATAGGTAGTTAGTGGCGTAATGCTAAACCCTTGACAAAAAATAAACCGTCAGTTACTTTTGTGACTGTCCTGAGTATGGCAAAACTGTCGAATTATATTGCCAGTACAGTGAAGTTAGACTAAAAAAGTGTGTTTTTTTCATTTATTTCTTATAATGTCCCCATTTGCTTAAACTAAAATGGCACATAATGATAGTAGCATGCATGCTGATTAGCACCACTGTCAGCTTGCGTTATATGGAGACTTTAATGACTAGGTGAGAGCCGAAGAGGAGGAAAACGAAGAAGAAAAACAGCATCAAAAGCAGAGTTCGAGAGTTCCGCCGCAGAGTTGGCCGCGGCCGCAACAGAACCGGTCTTCACAGCAAGCAACACAGGAGAACCATCAAGCTAGACAGCAGGAGGCAGGGGAGCGGCGAAAATCGGTGACGTTCGGACCTGCGATTCGAAGCGAATACCCACCCCCTCGGCCCCCTGTCCAAGGAGTCATCAGGCGCGGCTCTCCCTGGGCCGTTCTCAGGGCGAGGCTTCCCTCTGCCGAAGGCTTACCCCCGGAGCACCCCATCCACAGAATGCAGAACAGCGGTGAGGTGCGCCCCCGGCCCCTCATGTCCCGGCCGGGCTCTCAGGAAGGGCCGAGGGGGCCCATGATGGGGCCTCGCCCCCCTTCGGCCGGCCCCCGGCCCCCCACTCCCATCCGGCCCCCTAGCAGGGCCTCCAGAGATGATGATGAGGATGTGGTAATCGGTGGGGATCCCAGGCTTATGAGTCGGCCCCTGAGTGGGCAAAAAGGACCTTTGGCGCCTCAGGCCCCTTTGGCAAACAGCCCAAACGTTTTACAAAACGCAACACTACAAGCACAAACTGCACCTTTAGGTCAAAACAACACAATGAGAACGCCATATGCACCACCGCAGACCAGTGCATACAACACAGACACTCAGTCTCAGCCTCAGAACTTCGGATCAACTGTTCAGAGCCAGAACGGGCCTCCTAACATGACCCCGTATAGCAGACCACCCGGAGGACAGTCAGGACCTCAGCAAGCGTCCTCGGGAGGACCAAGTCAAACGATGGGACCTCAGCAGCCGGCATACAACCCACCGTCGCAGACACTGCAGAAGCAGCCCAGCTTCCAGTCTCAGAGTCAGCCGCCACGGACCCAGCAACTACCCGCCTCAACGGCCTCTCTGCAGAACCCAAGTCAAAATGTAGAACAGCAAAACATTCCAAGCTCCGTAGCTCCGTCAGGCAAGAATCTGAGCCCTGGACCTGCTGCACATAACATTAGCAGTGTGTCTCCTTCAAGGAACTCTGAGCTGAACACAAGACAGGGCAGCCTGACCTCACGACAAGAAGAGCCGACAGGAAAAGCAACAGCACAAGACGGCAGGACTACCATGGGCCAACCGAAGATTATCAAAGAGAATGATCATTCAAACAAGGTTACCATTCAGGCGGAAAACATTCCTAACCAGAAGCTCTATACCCAAAACGGAGAAAATGCTGTTGCTAGTCAAAACATAGCTGATACCCAGCCCAAAACGAAAACGTTGAAAGAGAACGAGCCTGGGAAAGTGACTCCTCAAAACATCCCTGAAGCTGTAACGAAACCAAAACCTCCGGTTGTCGTCGAAACACATCTTAAAAAACCGAATGAAACCGAAAATACTTCTATGAAAGGCAAGGGTATGTTTAAAAATATATCTTTCATTTCTAACAATTCTATTGCATTTTATCTGTTCATAAACTTATTCACTTTTGTTAAGATTTATAATTGCTATATTTAAGTACTTAAAATTTTTATCTTTGATTTGTTCTAGCTGCCGAATCTGACAAAGTACCGAAAGATAGCGAACAAGCAAAACCTGCAAAATCGGAAACACTCCAGAAAGAAAATTCACAAAACAAGGTAACATTTAAAAAAAATTACTTCATTTTACTGGTGTTGTATATAAGCTAATGATCAAGGAGGCAGTGGTTGTTAGCTTTGAACTAACTTATTTATCAGATATATGACCACTGAAGATATCGTTTATTGTTACTTGATCATTATCTTAATAAGCCAGTTACATAAGACCTTGTTTGTTGCCTGTACCAATTATTTCTGAATACAAACAGTGTCTTCATTTAAGAAACAACCTTAACTAATAAGTATTTTTCATGTAATATATGTGTTGGTCGCGAAGTCCGATTTCGGCTATTGACCGAATAATTTGTCCAATTCTAGGTCTCTTCTTCTTCACTTTTTCCAAACCCCGAAATATACCACTCCTTTTGGGACTTTGGTAAGAGACTTCCTCAAAATGTCCAGATCTATAATGGGCAAAATTTCCAACGTCTAAAACTCGAAACCACCTAGTTGTGGGCAAATACTATATTACCAAAAACTTTGAACATTATTATTTGAACATGTAACTTTGAAATTAAAACATAAATAATAAATAAAGTAACTGGGATAGGTCTTGTTTCGGGACTAACAATTATTAAAGACTGATTATTTCATTAAAACTGTTATGCATTTGCAAACAATTATCTAAAAAGTACGATTTAAGTCGAAATCGGGCTTAGAAACCATAATGATAAATTTTTAAAAAATTGGTGTTTGTTAAAAGGATTGTTAAACCTGGGCGGCATTTTATCAATCCTAGCTTTGGTAATTTTGAGAGGTCCAAAGCCCAAAAGGTTGTGCATTTCGGGCTTCGGGAAAAGGGAAACTTTCAAACTTAAGATTGGACACATTATTTCGTCAATGGCCGAATACGGACTTCGCACCTAAAAGTGGAAAAAATAAGTGTTCTACCATTGAAAGAAAAACATAATTGGTTGAGGTCGGAAACAATATTTCTGTTAAATTAGAGTCAGCTGGAGAATGTTACTTTTAGCTAAGAGATGATCATTTTAATATAAATTTAACTATAAAATTTAAGAAAATCCATTTTTAGTTTCTTATACCCATAGTATTGTAATCGAAAATGTGAGATTGAGTTTTCAACGAAATTCAGGTTTCAAGATCCCATGAGCACGTGTTGACCACTTGACCACATCGCGATGATGTCTGCCTGTCTTTGTGATTAGAACTTTGTCAGCGCTCTATCCCACTTGTGCTAACTAACTTAGATTGGATTTTGGCAGAAATCGGACGAAAAATAAAACACTTTTAGGCGTTTGCTTGATTTACCCGAAAATGATTGGGTTTTATTCATTTTGATAATTTATCAACGAATATTTATTCTTTATTAAATTTCCAGCTAACAGATTTGAGATAGGACTAATACGAACAAAATGATAGCGCCCCGAAAATGTAAAATAAATTTCCGATGAATAATTTCAAAGTATTGTTTAAATTATAACGCATAGCAACCTTTTTTTAAATATTTTTTTATTGTTGGTAGTTTTTTCTCAAGAAGGATAATAATAAAGAAAAAGTATATACATATGATGGTAGCCATAACAGGACTTTATCGTATACCGGCATATCACTGCTTTGATATACAGTGGTGATGATATCAGCACATCTAAGAACAATAGCGCAAGCTGAGAAGTTGCGCAAATAGAAGATCCGCAATGACCACTAGGGGACTGTTTGGATAAAGTAATATTTTTGTAACAGGTTTTGAGTGAGTGAAGATGTGCGATTCGTAAATGGAAAGGGAAACTTTACATTATGATCTTGTTCTCGACGTTTGTTATGTTCTATGTATTAATTATACTAGCAGTAATACCCGGCGTTGCCCGGGGAACTTTGATTTTTGTCCCAATATCTTCTATAACGCTATTCAGTTCCTCGACAGTACATTCATGATGATATAATTTTCAATTATTAATACGGAATAAGGCTTATAGTCCTTCAGCTGTTGTAACGCTAGTAAGTTTTTAGGACTCCTGGGCACCACAGCTAGTATGCGCCTTTCAACGGCGGAAGCCACACCTAGTGAATACTTAGCATCGCTGGACGTCATAGTCAGTGCGTACTTAAGAACGTTTGTGACCACAGCTAGTATGTGGCTTGCAACGCTGAGCACCACAGCTAGTACGTAGTTGGGAATGCTGGGCATCATAGCTAGTATGTGCCTTGCGACGGTGGACCCAACAGCTAGTACGTAGTTAGGAACGCTGGTCACCACAGCTAGTATGTGCCTCGCAACAGCGGACCCCACAGCTAGTACGAAGTTAGGAACGCTGGGCATCACAGCTATTAAGTGCCTTGCAACAGCGGACCCCACAGCTAGTATGTAGTTAAATACGCTGGGCATTACAGTTAGTAAGTGCTTTGCAACAGCGAACTTCACAGCTAGTACATAGTTAGGAACGCTGGGCACTACAGCTAGTAAATGCCTTGCAACAACGGACCCCACAGCTAGTACGTAGTTAGGAACGCTGGTCACCACAGCTAGTATGTGCCTCGCAACAGCGGACCCCACAGCTAGTACGAAGTTAGGAACGCTGGGCATCACAGCTATTAAGTGCCTTGCAACAGCGGACCCCACAGCTAGTACGTAGTTAAATACGCTGGGCATTAGAGTTAGTAGGTGCTTTGCAACAGCGAACTTCACAGCTAGTACATAGTTAGGAACGCTGGGCACTACAGCTAGTAAATGCCTTGCAACAACGGACCCCACAGCTAGTACGATATTAGGAACCCTGGGCATCACAGCTAGTATGCTTTTGCAACGACGGACCCCACAGCTAGTACGTTTTTAGGAACGCTGGGCCCTACAGGTAGTAGGTGCCTTGCAACTGCGGACCCCACAGATAGTATGTAGTTAGAACCACAGGGCATCACAGCTAGTATGAGTTTTGCAACGGTGGACCCCACAGCTAGTACCTACGTAGTTAAATACGCTGGGCCACACTGCTAGTGCCTTGCAACAGCGGACCCCACAGCTAGTATGTAGTTAAATACGCTGGGCATTACAGTTAGTAAGTGCTTTGCAACAGCGAACTTCACAGCTAGTACATAGTTAGGAACGCTGGGCACTACAGCTAGTAAATGCCTTGCAACAACGGACCCCACAGCTAGTACGTAGTTAGGAACGCTGGGTATCACAGCTAGTAAATGTCTTGGAGGTGCCTTGCAACAGCGAACCCCACAGCCAGTACATAGTTAGGAACGCTGGGGCTGAGCACTACAGCTAGTAAGTGCCTTGCAAAAGCGGACCCCACACACCTTTTTTTGGTATTTGGCTTTTAAAAATACCACATGTGAAATTTCATGACGATTCGGCCATTAGTTAATGAGTTAGCTCTATATTTATACTTAGGCCCCCCCACAACCCCCCCTCCCGTTCAAAACATTGGGACGCCACACACCTTATTTTTCTATTTGGCCTTCAGGAATACTCCATGTGAAATTTCGTGACAATCCGACCAACCGTTAAAGAATTAGCTCTATATTTATACTTAGGCCCCCCCACAACCCCCCCTCCCGTTCAAAACTTTGGGACGCCACACACCTTTTTTTCCTATTTGGCTTTTAAAAATACTACGTGAAATTTCATGACGATTCGCCCATTAGTTAATGAGTTAGCTCTATATTTATACTTAGGTCCCCCCACAACCCCCCTCCCGTTCAAAAATTTGGGACGCCACACACCTAATTTTTCTATTTGGCCTTCAGGAATACTCCATGTGAAATTTCGTGACAATCCGACCAACCGTTAAAGAATTACCTCTATATTTATACTTAGGCCCCCCCACAACCCCCCCTCCCGTTCAAAACTTTGGGACGCTACACACCTTTTTTTGCTATTTGGCTTTTAAAAATACTACATGTGAAATTTCATGACGATTCGCCCTTTAGTTAATGAGTTAGCTCTATATTTATACTGAGGCCCCCCCACATCCCCCCCTCCCGTTCAAAACTTTGGGACGCCACACACCTTATTTTTCTATTTGGCCTTCAGGAATACTCCATGTGAAATTTCGTGACAATCCGACCAACCGTTAAAGAATTAGCTCTATATTTATACTTAGGCCTCCCTTACAACCCCCCCTCCCGTTCAAAACTTTGGGACGCCACACACCTTTTTTTCCTATTTGGCTTTTAAAAATACTACGTGAAATTTCATGACGATTCGCCCATTAGTTAATGAGTTAGCTCTATATTTATACTTAGGCCCCCCCACAACCCCCCCTCCCGTTCAAAACTTTGGGACGCCACACACCTTTTTTTCCTGTTTGGCTTTTAAAAAGACTACGTGTGAAATTTCATGACAATTTGACCATTAGTTAATGAGTTAGCACTATTTATATACTTAGGCCCCCCTTACAACCCCCCCTCCCGATCAAAATTTTGGGACGCCACATAGCCTATTATTCAATCGGGCTCAAAAGAATGCTACATGGGAAGTTTCATAAAAATCCGTCCAGCGGTTTGGGCGTGATGCTGGAACAAACATACATACAAACAAACAAACAAACAAACAAACCCCGTTTCAGCTTTATTAATATAGATTATATCACAATGTACACAAGTTTTAATTTGTGTTCATATCTATACATACATCTTTTTTTTTTTGGCATTTTTCTCTCATAGTGGATCGGTGTCACCATATTTAAAGTCAGTCTGAACGTTGTGCTGACGTTGGCATAATCCGAAACCAGCACACTCTATGGCTCTGTCAGTTAACAAATATTAAATCTATAAACCGTTAAAAAGCAAGAAATTTGAAGAATGGAGTCTACCGAGCTCAGGATCGCCACTTACAAATCTAGCTGAGGCACTTAGGTCAGATGTTTTAATCGGGAAGTGAAAAATAACTATGAGCACGTCGTCCTTCGGATGGGACTTTAAGCGATGTTCCAGGACTTTTTCGAATGTGAGGTACTCGATAATGAGACGTATGTTATGTAAATAAACCTGGGTAGGTGAAATTTCACTTAGGTTGAAAATAGCCTTGAGCACGTCGTCCTTCGGATGGGACTTTCCGGATAAATCTGAATCTGTCGTATCAGTTTTAACAATTATTAAGCCTATAAACCGTTAAATAGCGCAAATGTTTTGAAAAACATTTTTATTTTGATTTTTGTGTAGGATTCAGATAATCCGGTCGTTCTCTATCAGTTTTAACAAATATTAAATCTATAAACCGTTAAAAAGCGAGAAATTTCAAGAATGGAGTCTACCGAGCTCAGGATCGCCACTTAGAAATCTAGTTGAGGCACTTAGGTCAGATGTTTCAATCGGGAAGTTAAAAAACACTTTGAGCACGTCGTCCTTCGGATGGGACTTTAAGCGATGATCCAGGGCTTTTTCGAATGTGAGGTACTCGATAATGAGACGTATGTTATGTAAATAAACCTGGTTAGGTGAAATTTCACTTAGGTTGAAAATAGCCTTGAGCACGTCGTCCGTCGGATGGGACTTTTCGGATATATCTGATTCTGTCGTATCAGTTTTAACAATTATTAACCCTATAAACCGTTAAATAGCGTGAATTTTTTGAAAAACATTTTTATTTTGATTTTTGTGTAGGATTCAGATAATCCGGTCGTTCTCTATCAGTTTTAACAAATATTAAATCTATAGCAGTTATACCCGGCGTTGCCCGGGGAACTTTGATTTTTCTCCCAATATCTTCTATAACGCTATTCAGTTCCTCGACAGTACATTCATGATGTTATAATTTTCAATTATTCATACGGAATAAGGCTTATAGTCCTTCAGCTGTTGTAACGCTAGTAAGTTTTTAGGACCCCTGAGCACCACAGCTAGTATGCGCCTTTCAACGGCGGAAGCCACACCTAGTGAATACTTAGCATCGCTGGACGTCCTAGTCAGTGCGTACTTAAGAACGTTTGTGACCACAGCTAGTATGTGGCTTGCAACGCTGAGCACCACAGCTAGTACGTAGTTGGGAATGCTGGGCATCATAGCTAGTATGTGCCTTGCGACGGCGGACCCAGCAGCTAGTACGTAGTTAGGAACGCTGGTCACCACAGCTAGTATGTGCCTCGCAACAGCGGACCCCACAGCTAGTACGAAGTTAGGAACGCTGGGCATCACAGCTATTAAGTGCCTTGCAACAGCGGATCCCACAGCTAGTATGTAGTTAAATACGCTGGGCATTACAGTTAGTAAGTGCTTTGCAACAGCGAACTTCACAGCTAGTGCATAGTTAGGAACGCTGGGCACTACAGCTAGTAAATGCCTTGCAACAACGGACCCCACAGCTAGTTCGAAGTTAGGAACGCTGGGCACTACAGCTAGTAAATGCCTTGCAACAACGGACCCCACAGCTAGTACGATATTAGGAACCCTGGGCATCACAGCTAGTATGCTTTTGCAACGACGGACCCCACAGCTAGTACGTTTTTAGGAACGCTGGGCCCTACAGGTAGTAGGTGCCTTGCAACTGCGAACCCCACAGATAGTATGTAGTTAGAACCACAGGGCATCACAGCTAGTATGAGTTTTGCAACGGCGGACCCCACAGCTAGTACCTACGAGTGAAATACGCTGGGCCACACTGCTAGCGCCTTGCAACAGCAGACCCCACAGCTAGTACGTAATTAGAAACGCTGGGCATTACAGCTAGTAAATGTCTTATAGGTGCCTTGCAACAGCGAACGCCACAGCCAGTACATAGTTAGGAACGCTGGGGCTGAGCACTACAGCTAGTAAGTACCTTGCAACAGCGGACCCCACAGCTAGTACGATATTAGGAACGCTGGACATCACAGCTAGTAAATGTCTTGCAACAGTGAACCCCACAGCGAATACATAGTTACTACTACTACATGTGAAATTCATGACAATCAGATTCATGACAATTCGACCATTAGTTAATGAGTTAGCACTATTTATATACGTAGGCCCCCCTTACAACCCCCCTCCCGATCAAAACTTTGGAACGCCACACACCTTATTTTTCTATTTGGCCTTCAGGAATACTCCATGTGAAATTTCGTGACAATCCGACCAACCGTTAAAGAGTTAGCTCTATATTTATACTTAGGCCCCCCACAACCCCCCCTCCCGTTCAAAACTTTGGAACGCCACACACCTTTTTTTCCTATTTGGCTTTTAAAAATACTACATGTGAAATTTCATGACGATTCGCCCATTAGTTAATGAGTTAGCTCTATATTTATACTTAGGCCCCCCAACTACCCCCCCCTCCCGTAAAAAATTTTGAGCCGTCACACCGCCTATTTTTCTATTTGGTCTTCAGGAATACTCCATGTGAAATTTCGTGACAATCCGACCAACCGTTAAAGAGTTAGCTCTATATTTATACTTAGGCCCCCCCACAACCCCCCCTCCCGTTCAAAACTTTGGAACGCCACACACCTTTTTTTCCTATTTGGCTTTTAAAAATACTACATGTGAAATTTCATGACGATTCGTCCATTAGTTAATGAGTTAGCTCTATATTTATACTTAGGCCCCCCCACAACCCCCCCTCCCGTTCAAAACTTTGGGACGCCACACACCTTTTTTCCTGTTTGGCTTTTAAAAAGACTACGTGTGAAATTTCATGACAATTTGACCATTAGTTAATGAGTTAGCACTATTTTTATACTTAGGCCCCCCTTACAACCCCCCCTCCCGATCAAAATTTTGGGACGCCACATAGCCTATTATTCAATCGGGCTCAAAAGAATGCTACATGGGCAGTTTCATAAAAATCCGTCCAGCGGTTTGGGCGTGATGCTGGAACAAACATACATACATACAAACAAACAAACAAACCCCGTTTCAGCTTTATTAATATAGATTTGTCTCTTTGTTGTACAGCAGAATGGAGGTCCAGTGCTGAACGGCAGCCATGACTCTCCGAAGAGAGGGAGCACGCCGGGCAGAGCAGCCCCTCCCAGGAAGCTGGGCACCTCTCCCACCCCTGCGGCCAAGTCTCCTAGCAAACTGTCCCCCAAGACGCCGGACACACCGTCTACAGCAGACAAGAAGAGTAACCACATATTTAGTTATATAGTAGATCTATAGTCCGTTTGAGGTAACTCTCCCCATGAAAGTGCCCCCACTCCGTGACATCCCGCTCTTACCTCTACAGTTCTGTTCAAGGCTCAGATCATCTCCTGTAGCCAGAGAACAGATATGTAGAGGCAAGGTGGCTCAGAGTGGATAGCAAGATCGGTTCAGGGCCTCGGAATGGGGAAAGTCCTCGGGGGACTTAGTTGAAGTTTGAGCAGCCAAGCACCCGCTAAATCCCAACCTGACATTTAAAATGTCTTATTTGGTCATCTGTCACCTAATACATGCTATTTATTGTTTTCATTGCAGAAGTGCCCATGAACAAGATCCAAGTGGGGGCAGCACCATCACCAAATTTGAAAAGTATTAAATCAAAAATAGGATCACTGGAAAATGCTAAACACAAGCCTGGCGGTGGAAATGTGAAAATTGAACATAGAAAACTAAACTTTAATGTTCAACCCAAAATTGAAGCGAAAAATCAAACATACACACCTGGCGGTGGAGACAAAAAGGTATTTCTTTGGTTTAGTTCTCTTGAACAGTAACATTTTATTTTGATAGGTATAATTATACACTTCCGAGGCTGTGACTCCTTCCCCACAGAGGAGGGAACAATATTTTCACAGTTTGAATGTTCCGTTAAGACAGTTGGACTTCTCTCCTCTGTGGGGAAGGGGAGACTGCCTAAGGTAGCCTCAGATTTGTTTAAATATGTCAATCTATTAAACTTTAAAGCTATTTCTAATTTTTATCACAAGGGAGCAGCTTTTAATTTAACGAATAAAAGCGGATAACTTTTTAAACATTTATATTGTAAAATTCTAGAAAACATCGAGAAAAGTTATTTGTATGCAATAAAAACAGCGAAATGTGCACCTGTATATGCAAATATATTTGGCAAATTATACAATTAAAATCTAAAAATATCCGAAAGGCTGCAAATGAAAAAAGTACCTACAGAATAAAATAAACTACAGAAGTAATAGAGTCTTTATAGACATGAAAATTATTAAATAAAAAATATATAAGTAAAAAGTATAGTGATATAAAAAATTATTTGACCAGAGAAAAACGTAATCGTCTAAAAAACTGTTAAAATTACACACAATAACTTTTTTATATTTTCAAACAAAAAGGATCGCCTGTCTGGCCTCAAAATTGATTTGTATCGGCTGAATGAGCGCTCAATAAAACAAAAAAATGTAAATGCATATAAATCACAGCCGGCTGTGATCAGGCAGCCCTAGTAATAAGTATACGTGATCTAATCACGGAAGTGAGTATTGAGTGATCAGAGCAATCTGAGTGACAAGTACCAATCAATACTCATTACACATTAATTTAGTGAAAATAATACTCATGAGTAATAAGTGATCAGATTTCATATAAATAAAGGAACAACTTCTCATAGTAAATACATTTAATGATGCAAAAATCAAAACTACAATTTGTCACGTTTGAACTTCCTGCTGACGATGGCCTAAACCGAAACCGTTTTACTCGATATATGTATATATTTTTATGGAATTAATCAATATAAATGTTAAAAATGTTATTTGCATTTATTTGTTAAATTAGATGCTGCTCCCTTGTGACACAAAGTAGAATTATCTTTAAGAAGCCTTACAGAAAGTTTGTTGAGCTTATAAAAAAGATGTCATCATGTATAATTCACAATCGACTTGAAGTGGCTTCTCAGCAGCTTAGAAAAATGCTGAAAGAATACCCTTGAGAATACCCTGAACTCCTTGTAGATCATATGCTAAGTATCTTTAGCTTGCCAAGATCTTTGTTGGTTTGAAGTAAAGGAATATAATAAGAAGCATCATATTCCTAACAATATACGACAACTACACGATCACAACGGTTTGTTTCACTCAAATCGACCAAAAACCATGGCTATTTTAAAATATGAACATTCGAGCTTTGCAGACAATTTTATTTCATAATCACACCGATCCAGTCCTGTACATACTACCATAAGTAGAGTCATGAAAAAACATGGCATTAAAATGAAAGAATGTCATTGACATATTTTGGTATAGATGACGTTTTGAGGCCGGCCATGCGAGTACAGATGGCGTCATAGAGGGGGCTTGAGGCTCACTCAATGGATTAGCGGTTATTCACTGAAAATATTAGTAATGGATGTCTAGTAGGATCTCCTAAAATAGACAATTTAATACGTTTTTTGATCAGACTAAAATCCACGGTTATACTACCGCGGCACTAAAATGTTTTTCGTTTTTCATACTAAAGTTCAGATAGCATTTTTGAACTTAAAAAAAAAAAAAATAGTTAAAAAAACTAGGGCTAGAGTACATTTATTCGGTAACAAATTAATGACATTTGCTCTGGGCAAATCGAAACCAGAATGTATGGTAAAAAAAATAAAATTACTGTTAAGGAAATGTTGATTTAGTTTTCAAAGGGCAACATTGCTCCCAGCGATTTTTCATTTAAAAAAATCTATTAGAAGAATTCATGAAGAAAATTATATAATAAGAAATAAGTAAGTTGAGGTGGAGATCCGTCAACACGTATTTGATACTTGAAAAACAAACAATTTTAATGGAAAAGGTTAGGTTTAGTTTTATGACTCATGCCCGGGCTTTAACTATGAGGTCATATCGCCTACTACCAGAGCGCTTTTTCGTCACTCTGGTGGACATGAGCCCGACTCTATGGTCCTGCTTATGTCTCATCCGAAGGACGGCGTGCTTAAGTTTATTTTACCTCCAAGATAAAATAAACTAAGGGTCTCGGTCGGGTTTCGAACCCACGTTCTTGAGCTCAGAAGGCAAGCCCGCATACCACTGAGCTATCTTTAATGGAAAATATACATCAATTACAAATATTGTGGTAGCTCCAGTATTTTCAGAGAAAAACAGCTGATCTATTGAGTCTGAGCCATCCTGTGCATATTTTATATTACACTACTGCTCGTGTGAAGTTAGCTCCCCTTTTTTGGAAAAACACATTTTTCTTTAGAGTTCTGAGTTTGGGGACAAGAGTTCTTGACGAAAATTAGAACTTAATTTAATTCCTTTTTTTCTTAGAGATTGTTAATAGAACTCTTCCTAAATGTTGATAAATCTGTAGAAGTGCTGAAATCTTAGTCAGAACTGTTAATAAATCCAGGCAGTGGGTTTCTAGATGCAACTTTTATCTGGGAAGCTGTGGGTAACCAGTGGGGAGGTTGGGCTTACTTCACACGAGCTACTCTACTTCACCGTTGTCATTTTATTATTTGGGATTTATTTTAGTACTATAAAGAAAGATGCTTCAAATTAGCATCAAAATTCTAACCTTTTTCATGAAGCTTATGTACGATATATGTATAACATTTGTTTTATATGTTTTCAAATGTAGATTCAACAAGCTAAACTGCAATGGAACGCCAAGTCCAAAATAGGATCCCTGGAGAACGCGGCCCACAAGCCAGGCGGTGGGGACAAGAAGATAGAGTCGGTCAAGTTGGACTTCAAGGATAAAGCAAAGCCCAAAGTTGGCTCCAAGGACAATATCAAACATGTTGCCGGGGGAGGCGCTATCAAGGTAGGCTCTAGCGCTAGTGTAGTCATATGTTTGGGGGTGGGCATACATATCCGGGTGGACTCTGTCTCTTCGCACTATTTCTAAAGTGAACTTTCCATCAAAATACAATCTTTATTAACCAACTAGCAGATTACCTGGCGTTGCCCGGCAATAATTTAGCGCTATCTTACTTTATCTCACGCCGGTATGAGGACAAGGAATAAACAACGTATCCTGCCCTCTCTCACTTCCTCTTCCGCTACTAGAAAATGTTAATTATCTCTGTTAGTTTCATGTTAAGCGAAGACATGGATGAAACAAGAAATGCTTTGAATGGAAATGTCTTTCATATTGATTCAGTAACTTTCTCAAATAGGACCAATATATATATTTTTGTTATTTACAAATAGGTTCACAAATGTATAAACAATATATATAAGACAAAAATGTGTTAAAAGAGTAAAATATGGCATTTCAAAATGTGAAAAAGATCTCAGTGGAGACATTCCCTGGACACTCCAAGACACCCACTCATTTATAATTAGTTCTGTCACTGCTGCTTCTCGGAAGGAGGTCTCTAGGCGTCGTTGAGGAAGTATGGCAGAATGGAGGGCGCAGACTAGAGGATTGCTATGGCAACTAAGGAAGGAAAATAACTTTTTATATATAATAAATAATTCTTATAAAAACATTTATATGATTGGAGAATTTAATCTAATAATTCAATAAGATCTTAGACATGAGTCAAATACTTAATATCGTCTCTTGTAAATATTGCATCCCCAGGCATAAAATTTATTTATTAGGATGCACAAATAGCTCCTTGAAATCGGAGGAAGCCGTCGTACAGCGGGCATTCGAGGACCATGTGCTCCGCAGTCTCGACTCCGCCGCACGAACAGTTCGGGTTGTTCTTCCTCTTAAAGAAGAACAGCTTGGAGTTGAAATCTCCGTGACCTGATAGTATCTGGGACATCCAGTGGTCAGGCAGTATCCAAGTAGAGTCAATCAATCGCTTTCGTTTCTGGCAATGTTTTTTATTCAAAAGCAAGAGTGCTTGCTCAGATACAACAATATCTGAGATCAGGATCTTTATACTCGCGAGAACAGCTTTAGATATTTCAACCCCTTCGATTTTGATGAAATAATTTAAATGTTGGTTTATGAAGCTTGTGTTTTCATGGACTAGGATTGAGGAGACAAGAGGTCCCCCCATGTCTATTACACCGCATGTTTTCCAAAGAAAGCTTCGAACCTCAGATTCTGCTGGGAATATACGTTCAGGAAAAATTCTAAAAAATTAATTTTCATGTCTCACATTTTTATTGGCATGAGATTAGATTTCTCATATTGTTGATGTATTTATTTTAAAGAATGGATGAACTTTAGATGGCATGCCACTTCATATTTAGTTATAACAGTTATTTTTGGTGTTTGCTTATTGTATAGGATGATGCATTTTAAGTGGAGTTTACAGTCAATTTTCATAAAAGTTCTTTGTCAAAAAATCTAGGAAGATTATAGACTAATATAAAATATAAGTTTAATATGGCGGCTGTATTGAAATGAACTTGGAGAGTAGCCTGTCGATGATTCTCCGAAATGTTGCTTCATTTATGGAGATTCCTGACCATAATTTCTCCTATAAGACGTCTACCGGGAGAAGTAAAAGGAGACGACCCAACACAGTTTATATAAAATATTTTGTCCCAGTAAACCGTAGTGAAAATTGTGACAGATTGAAAGGAGAGTAGAGATCAGTTGTATAGATCGTCTTGTTAATGATAACTTTGCGAGAGAGCACGAAGCTATATTTTTCTCGAAGTCTATTTTATGTCTGAATGAATCATGAACAACAAATTCGGCATTTTAGTGTAGTTTGCGTGCCCATTGCCATTTACCATCTGTATCTGTATCTGCCGAGGCTGTAACTCTTCAAGGCATCCTCCTCGTCATATGAACCCTTCTTTAAGTTAAGGTGGGCTACAAATGCAAGAATAGCCTCCATAATTCAGATTCGCCGTCTGTCTGCCCAGATGTAGCTACTCCTTTCTTCGGTAAATGTTTGAAAAAATTGATATTAACAATTTTTTTTCACAATATTACAATTACTTCTCAAAAAATGTTTGAGACATTTCTATAAATTACTTTAATTTTTAGTTTTATCTCCATTGTCAATTGGTGAGAATATTTTGTAAAATCACACTTATTGTTAGACATTTTATATAGTTATTTAGTATGACTCATGCCCGGGCTTTAACTTGAGGACATATCGTCTACTATCAGAGCGCTCTTTCGCCACTCTGGTAACCATGAGCCCGACTCTAATGTGAAAGTCCTTAATTTTCCCAACCCTACATTTTTATTCACCTAGGGTACGTCTTTAACGAGTACCTGACACCGTACAGGCTCGGAACAATCGCTTAACGTCCATTCCAAAAAAACACCGTGCTCAAGGTTTTTTCCCCTCCCAGATAACAAATAAACCTAAGGGCCTCGGCCGAGTCTCGAACCTGCAATCTTGAGCCCAGTAAGCAAGCACGATACCTCTGAGCTACTATATATATATAACAGCCAAGTGTTTGTCCGTTTTTAGCAACGACTCCATATAAAAAATTTCATGTCGATTCGTTCATTAGATACATTACTAGAATTTTTGAGGAAAAAATAAAATAAAACATAGATCCATTTTTGCTTGCCATTTTGCTGTATGTATAAATACATTCTTTAAAGTAAAAAAAAAAAAGTCTAAAAATATAAAGGTAAATATATATTGAATAATGGAAGGAGGAAAACTGGAATTGTAAGAGAATTAGCAAGAGATATATCTCTTTCTGCAGACCGTGCTAGCTCTCAATATCCAGCTAACTCTTAATATCTTTCTTTAAAGTGAAGTTTTTTAGACTTTCTTAAATATTATTTATATTGCCTCATAAAATATTTTATTTATATTTTTTGTTTATATTTTTTTGGCACACCGCAACGTTAGATTATTGTAGAAGACAGCTAGCTTCTCTTTAAATGTTTTTAGATTATTGCTCTATATTTATTTTGTGTGCTCTATATTTATTTTGTACTTATATGGAAATTTGAAAGTAAAAACCAGAAATGAAATTTCGTAACCCTGCTCTAGAATATGTTGTTTTGTTGGACTGTCCGAACTTGGTACATGGCATCATGTCCGAACTTGGTACATGGCATCATGTCCGAACTTGGTATATGGCATCATGTCCGAACATGGTCATGGCATCATATCCGAACATGGTTCATAGCATCCTGTTGAGTTGGAATTGTAAATTGGAACTTCCGAAAGTTGTTGTTTTTATTGTTTGTTATAAGTTCATTTGTGTTTTTTATGGTATTTCATTTTTGTGGCCGATTAAATTCCTTGTGTCTACTTGTCTTACATAGCGATAAGGACTTCTAAGTTGAGGAACGCAGACATATTGTGGAATTTGTAATAAATAAATAAAACAAACTTATTTTTTTTAAATATTGTCTATTCCACTAAAGATAATTATAAAACTACCGGTTTCGGCCTCACACCATCGTCTCTCAACTCTTAGTTCATAACTAGACCTGACGATGGTGTGAGGCCGAAACTGGTAGTTTTATAAATATCTTTAGTGGAATAGACAATAGTTCAAGAAATAAGTTTGTTTTATTTATTTATAGCGATAAGGTTCACAAGCTTGGACAGTTTCCATCCAATTATGTGATCGCATATTTATATTTCATCTTGTTTGGTCCTTCAGATCCTGTCTGATACATTAACATATAAGGTTGATTTTTGCTTTTCATAACTTTTTTAATTTATATATATATATATATATATATATATTATATATATTTCTAATTGTTTTACTTTGTAATAAGTCAAGGAATGCTTCAATTTTATTTTGTTTTACAATTTTTTTTTTTTTGCTTTTTTTGTCTGGCATATAATTAACTTGTTGTTTAGAATGCAGAAAATAGTCTTCCGACTGGCAGTCAACCGGACGTAAGTACTGTTTAACTTAGAAAGCAACTATAAGTCCTCACCTGTTTTAAATTGAAGTTTACACTTCACCAACATCCGAAAATTGTTTCGTTGTGTCATTTATTAATTCCAATCCTGCTTTAATTTAATGTATACTATACTCTAATTATAATGGCATTGGTCTGACCATAATTAATGTCAGACTTAATAGTACCTATATTTGTTTTTAAAATTAATTATATCGTTGCCATAATTCGTTGTAAAGCATATAATTTTACCATGTACTATAATAAGCTCTAGTCTGATATATAACTTTAGAAAATTATATATTTAAAATCCTATTCAATTATACATTATATAACTGCTATATTATAGCTTAGAAGTATATAATTTAATTATATTTTTATTTTTGTTCTCAACTTATATTGTAACTTTTTCGTTTTTAAACGTCATAATTTCCTAACTTTTATTCTTAGAATAATTTTTTTATATCTCAAATTGATATTATAAGTAATTAATGCATTTTTGAAATGAAATTAGAAAAGAATTTCGAATTTCAAAAAAATAAAAATAAAAATATAAGAGCTTGTTCCATTATTTTATTTTTATAATAGTTTTCTTTCTTGGGCTATAGTTGACTTCACGAACTTATCTCCATGATTTTTATACTTTATATAAATATTTATTTATGTTTAGTTAAATATGAGAAGAAAGAGCGTACATTAGTACATTTATATCTGAAATAATGGGGCATTCCAGTTGAGTTAGGGATCGTGTTTTGGGATTTAAAGTTGTCATGCCTATACATAGGAACTTTAATTGACAAAGGCGATTGTAGATACGCTATTTTGCTCTCGTATGAAGGTGCGCGGTGCAGTGACCACCGCGTAATTTCTCCATTTTGGTCACGTCTGTGGGAATTTATATACAGAGACGTCGGTGGTCCTCAAAGTTTTCTCTTCATAGGGAATTTTCTCTCCACATTCCTAGGAAGTAAACACTTCTATTCTTAGTTAGTCTTATATTACGATATAAGAACGTGGAATTACTTCTGATATCTGTTATTTTGAATAACGAATGCTTGGCTCTGTATAATTTATATTATTTACCATTTTTAAAAATAAATAATTTTTCTTTATATATACGATAGGTTAAATTTTGATTATAATAATTTTTCGTCATGTTATTGTATTATACATTTAGTTGTGCCTTGTTGTATTCACACAAATTGTAATCCGGTCAAATTATTGCATGTAAATCACTATATTTTATTATTATTAAATCCAAAATAAATAAATATTATAAAATTAAATTGTAATTATTACATTATTAGGTGTTTTCATTATTGTTGTTACAGTATCGGTCGCTAGAGCACCTACTACTTTACTTAAAATCACTAAGTCATGTTATTTTTAAGTAAATTTTTGTTGTATTGATGTTATTTAAATAGATTAATTTTTAACTGAAATATTTCTTATTTCCCATACTTTGAGTATACATGAGGAGGTACGGGTGGACTGGCATAGTCGGTAGCTAGCAAACAAATGCTTAGATCTTGTTCTCTTTACAACTTTTTTTTTGCTTTCTTTGAAACTGCAAACTACACAAAATAATGCCACTCTGTTCCATACCTCCCAGCCATTTCGGTTTGAAAAACAAAAAAAATTATATAAATCTACCTATTTATAACTAACAAAGAAAAATGCCTAAACAAAGAAAAATAAATATAAAAAAGGTAATTTTAACTAAGAATATTTAAGCTAAATAGAAAAGAGAAGACACTTAGTGTAGAGCCGGTGAATCATGGCAGCTAAGTAGGCGGGCTGGTTGACATACTATGCAGAGTTCCCAAGACTTACATCCCCTCTTGTCAACTCGGGAGGCGGGCTGTTGAAATAGTAGGGGTGCAGCGTTGCCAAGACGTGCACTTCCTCCCTGCCTCGGAGCGGACAAAAAAGTAAGGGACTGGAGAGAAATGGCAGTATAAGATCCTTCCCACTGGCTACTCCTCACAATACTCTCTCCCCACTCCTAGAAGCCAAGCTGCCATGATGCAACGGTTGTACTTTAGTAGATTTTCAGTTTGATGGTGCTGTGTGTCAGCTGTGTTTTGTGATAGCCACCTCACTGATCTAGTGACAATTTGGGTTCACCGCTAGTCAACGTGAGTACCTGTCTGTATGTGCATGTTATACTTTTGTACACTTACTGCATGCTTGCACTTCATGTTTAATTCCGCTTTTATATCACATATCTACTGAATTTCGCAAAAATGCAGTCATTGGA
Source organism: Aradus depressus (assembly GCA_963662175.1). Taxonomy (NCBI): domain Eukaryota; kingdom Metazoa; phylum Arthropoda; class Insecta; order Hemiptera; family Aradidae; genus Aradus; species Aradus depressus. Next base: position 36,722,160 of record OY759223.1, read on the forward strand.
GGGAAACTTCTCTTGATATCAGCTGTGGAGAAACTATTGACTTAGTTTTCTTAAAGTTGTTTAGTATTTATTTTTAATTGTTAGAATTCTCCGGTGGACTTTTTAAATGTGAGGGACAATAATATGTACTTCATGTGATCATATGATGCGGTGGCCCACATCAGAATGTTGTTTAATTGAATGGAGGAGAAGGGATCTGGTTGTTATGATTCTTTACAGTGGATCCGAGTCTCTCGAACATCACCTAGAGATGACACACCACAACACTTACCTATTTAATACCATAGAGAGGTACGTCAAGTGTGACATTCGTATGGAAGAGTGCTATATTTGTGTTTAATATTGTCATCGCTAGAGGAAGAGTTGTGTTTCCCCTCTGTTTTGTACAGATTTGACTCAGGTCTCAATAGAACTGTCTCAAATACTACTAACATTTATTATTATTTGAGACAGTTCCAGGTCAGAGGATATCCCTAGTTGGAACGTCAAGGTGGAACGACAGGAGGAAGACTGTGGCAGGATTGCTTTAGCGCCTGGGAAACCTAAAAAAGAGTTCTAGGTTGGGAAGTAGAGCTAATGTTGGCTATACTTGCAGAGATACCAATTGTAACACTGTAAAGCAACTAAAACAATATTACATTTTATTATTATTAGATATTAGATTTTCTGCCTATTTTTAAATGATATGATGATATTTCAGGTGCCATGGTTAATATAACCTTAACGAAAGGAAGCTTCTCTCTTCTTTCCACCTCGATTTTTGAGGACACCACCATTCGTCCACATTTGCGATAGAGAAACATTATTTTTTATGAATGTTTGGCTAGCGAACATTCAAAAATGATTACTGAATGGAGTGATTTTCACTTCCCATTAATATTGCAATTATAAAGTATTGTTAGAAACAATTATTTCCCTCTCATAAAACTTTTGTTTCCGTTTCATCCGAGACAATTGTGTTCGAAAGTTTCCCCTATGAAACAATTCACAGAATTTTTCCAGTTGTTTTGTCATCAAAATTGTCCAAGTACGAGGGGAGGGAAACATCTCTTGATATCAGCTGTGGAGAAACTACTGACTTAGTTTCTTAAAATTGTTTAGTATTATTTTTCACCCTTTCATGTCACCATTTCCAAAACTAAAAATTAGATTGTACTTCATCATTACCTTTCATTTGATATATCCTGTAATCTCATTCCTTTTTTTTTTTATCCCCCCTTATTTACCTCCTAGTTGTTACTTTTTTAGAATGATTATCGCATTTTGCTGAATTTTTCTCATATTTTTGATGAGAGCAAAAAGGGTTTCTCAGAAAATATATTGTTTACGACCCCCAATTTTCGCCTCCACAGGGAAAAAGGAAAATTCTGTTGATGACGCTTATAATTTCCACTGATTTGCCAATTTAAATGTTCTAAATTTAACAGCAGCTATACGAACTGACATGTCCTCACTTTCTAATGATTCCCAAAAAAAATGCGTTCATAGACCAGGTCCGAGGGTTGTTGTTTTTTATCCGTGCAAGTAGCAGCACTTTTCCTTAAAAATGTCTACTTGAATCGAAGTTTTATAAAAATATTACTTTTATAGTTGCTATTAACAAATCTACATCTTACCGTTTTGGTTAGTTGGTTAAACATGAACTAATAAAAAATGAAGATTGTAGTTAAAATATGTAATAATGGCTATAATATGTGAAATTATGTAATTTGGCTGGAATATGTACAATAAAACTAGTTCAAATCCATTCAGAATGTCTTAAAAAGTATGTAACTAGTTAACATATTAAGTCCAAGGAAAAATACGTAAATGCTGATATAAATCCGTTCCCTACTGCAATTAATACTTATATTCTTTCTTGTGACACCCAGATAGAAGAACAGAAGCTGGAGATCAAGGCCCAGAGTAAGATCGGCTCTTTGGAAAATGTGAAGCACCGTCCTGGGGGAGGCGACAAGAGGATCTTCGACGATAAGGAGTACCTGAAGCAGACAGCGACTGTCAGTAGTGACTCCTTGAATCAGGTGAGTCCGCTGCTTCTTCTAAACAACCTTCTCCTCTGTGTGGCTACTCTAAGTCTATCAAATCGCTAACAATTTTATCGTTAAAAAATCACAAATTATTCATTTTCAGTTTGGAAACATAAAATTAAAAATGTTTACATTTTCAATTCTTTCTCAAAGCTATTTCTATTTTTAAAAATATCAATTTTTTTGTAGTAGAACTCTAGTTGAAAATATAAATGGAGGATAAGGGATCCATATTCAAAGACTAAAAACATTTTTTATTTCCGTCTAACGTTTCGAGTATTGTCCTAATACATTTTTTGCGTTCTGTGTTGATATAGTGGAAATACTAATGAATAAAATAAAATGATAGATAAAACACTTTTCTGAACACTTATATTGTCTAATTCCACAAACATATACTTAAATGAAAACTGACATTATTGAAGAGATATTGTGAAATAATTCAAATGAACTTGAAAGAAATAAAACTTGTTTAGTAAAGTACTCGTTTAGTTGAGTACTTTCGGTATTTCTACCATCCTCAGCCAAAAGCATAAGCCTTAGTCTTATCTCTTATGCTTTTGGCTGAGGATGGTAGAAATATCGAAAGTACTCCCATGTAAATATAGTTGGTGAAATTAGACAATATCATAAATAAACAAGTTTTATTTCTTTCAAGTTCATATACTTAAATGTGTACCGGTTTCGGCTTACGCCATCGTCAGCACGATGTTCAACAATAATTATTATTATAATTATATATATTTATTGTTGAACATCGTGCTGACGATGGCGTAAGCCGAAACCGGTACACATTTAAGTATATGTTTGTGGAATTAGACAATATAAGTGTTCAAAAAAGTGTTTTATTTATCATTTTATTTTATTCGTTTCGAGTATTGTTTTTATTTTTCATCGGGAATAGAATTGAATACAAGAAACTAAAGCTCTAACTCAATTCGTACGAGTGGCTTTAGTTTTTACATTTCGATTCCGACCCTGAAAAGTAAATATGAAACATATTTTGGGACACTTCCATCTCGGAACTTGCCCGTTTTGTGATCCAAAGATGGGTCGTGGAAGTCTCCCGAAATATTGTCAAATCTGAAGACACTTTTCGAAGAAATTCCGAAAAATAGTTACAAAGAGTAAATATTTAAAAACATATATACATTGACAGGTGTGCAATTTTTTTTTTTTTGCATAACCACTATGCCATTTCCTCCATTTAAGCATCAACCTATCGCTAAATTCAATTAATATTTATAGTTGACATTAATCACTCATAACATTTTTTTTTTTAATAGAAACATATTTTTTTAAAGAAAATTAGTTATTAGATACGTTAAATAAAGATTGTTAAATTGGTCAGCAGAGGCTGTAACCACTCTTGGAAAAGGTTATCATAACATATTATTCTATAAGACAACTAGATACACCTTCTATAAATGTTGCCGCACCAGGAGCCGTAAAATCACTCTTCAGATTGAGTTTGTAGCATTTATCTGTGTAAAAGCAGCTGATTGTTGCTCTGCAAAGCCTATCTCTGCCGCCCCGAGCAAAAAATAAAATAGAAATTGATATAGTAGAAGTCGAGCACTCATTTGAGCTTTTCGTCGTTTTAATTTCGCGATATTTTTCGTAGACCCTTGTATTTGTATGGAAACTACACCAAAGACTACAAAAAGACACAGTAATTATCTGACTTTCCCGAAAATAAAACATTCAAATGGATCTGCTTACTAGCTGTTTTCATTGACAATATATTTTTATGGAAACTCTTCGTCTGTTTATTTCATTTTGGTGAAATTCAGACACTGTTTTTGCTCGGTGTAGCCGCGATCTGCTGTGAATAAAGACAAAAATATACGGTAACTTCTGGTTCCGAAATGTTCAGATATTTTTTGTTTTCTTTCCTTTCTTTTAATTTGAGATTGCACTTATTATGTTATATTATATATTATATTATTAGAAAAAAAAATCATAAGCCTGTATTTAGTGGTGTAATAATCATAATTAAGAAAAAATAAAATCTATTGGGGTTATTCCACGCCAAGACATTTGATGATTACTCGGAGTATTTTCTTTTACCGCCGCGGCGCGCCGCTGTTGGCGTTCAACATTTAATTCCTACAGGGTTTATTTATTATCTCAATTATGAATTATTTTTCAATTTTTTTAGATCTCTGAAATGTTGATCTCTTTTGTTACAATTACAATTTCAAGTTTTCAATGCAAATAAAATTGTCCATGTCAACGATATTTCTATCAAATAGTGTAATTATTTATCAAAAAAACAAAAAGTGTCCCGAAATATTTTCAAAAATATTTAAAAAATAAATCTCTGGAAAAAATGAAATAAAAAAAGTTAAAAACATGGAAAAACCTTTCGATACTTTGAAATACCTTCATTAGTAGTAAAACACAAAACATATCTAAATTAGATGTATGAAAAAAATTTTGTAATGGGCTGAGGGATTGTTTTGGGGTGGAATAACCGATATAGTGACCCTTATAGATGTTTTGGGGTGGAATAACAGATATAATGACCCGTATAGACATAGATGTGCACCAGCTTTGTGATTGTGATGCTTTGCTTTCTCCAGAGCCCTGTGCACGATATGATGACCCAATCACAAGAATCATCAAATGATGATCCTCACAAGATGGCCCCCTCAGCACTTGATGCCGTGCACATGATCCCATCATCCTCATCACATGATGAAGCCCATCAAAGTTAGTCATCCTCACATCTGCTTCATATCTGCTGCTCTACCCACCAAATATTTATTATTTATTTATTTTTTGTTCTTGAATATCATCAAATATGTTATTATATTAGTTTTCTAGCTATCTCAAATCTCTAAAGCTTCATCTAAGGATAATTCCATGTCGGCTGTTCTAACGAAATTCTTTTCCATTTTCGGAATTGCAGTATCTCCAGTTTGCCTTTATTCGGTCTATTAAAATAAATAAGGATTTAATATGAAATTGGCGTATAAAAACTAAAGAGGTGGACCTCAGTTTTATTTTTCGAGATAATAAACGTTTTGCGAATTTTTTCTTAAAAAAATTCAATGATGAGTGAAACAAGCTTTGACATGATCTTACTTATACGAGTATGAACCTACTTTTTTTGCAGAGATATTGTGAAAACAAAATAATGCACGTTTTTCTATGTTTTTTAAGGTGATCGTGTCACTAAACAGATTCGTTTATTATATTATTAAGAATAGGTGAGTGACACAAATAAAGTTACACGTAACACACTGTTGTTACATAATTTTTTTTTTTTTTTTTTAATTGCTATAATTTTAGTTAAACTTGACTGAATTGACTGAAACAAAGTTCGCTGTGATCATCTCGTTGAACAGTTCCGTTTGTTATAACATGCTTGGCAAGAGAGAGATGCAAAGCTCACGTACATAGACGACCTCTTCCAGGATACTACTCTTGTCGTTGAGCTGACATGGCGTTACCCTCACTTTTCATTGCCTCACACTTTATTGCATATGCATTCATTATTCTTTATTGTCTTTCTTAAGTTTGTTGCACTTTGTGTAAAGATTTGTGCAATATTTAGCTTTATTACTTTTCTTTTCTGCTCATATATTTATTACTCTGTATAATTTAATTATAAAGATTTGTACATTATTTATTAATATTTAAACTTGTAGTTGATAATTTAAAAATTTAAACAATGTTCCCTTAGAATTTTAGATACGCTTTACAACCCCCTACTTAAATATAATACATAATATTTTATATAATCGTTGAATATTTTTATATCTGTTTATTTTTTAGTTTTTGAAAATACATAAAGTAAAGAAAAAAGTGATTTTATTGCATATTTTAGTGATTATTTCCAGCAATATTACCTCGGTTTATATGATATAATTATTGAAAATTCCTCTTATTGGATAATATTAACAAACTCTTGTTGTTTGTGAAAGGCGCCAAGATGAGGCGGTGCGGCGCATGAACTGTTTCCATGAGGTTAACCCTCTTCCAGAAATGGAATATTTTCTTGGAGGATTGCCTTAAGAGCGCTCTTTACGAGGTCCTAGTCGTATCATTTGAAAACATTTTACCTGAACAAATGTTGTCTGAAACTGTTTTTGTTCACATTGTTGCAAAAATACTATATCTGTGATTGGTTTGGGACAACAACTATACTAGACAGAGTATCCAGCAACCACGAAAAATTAGGGAAATTTTTTTATGTATATGTACATTTTTTTCTAACAAATAAATTAAGAAATAGCCTAATTTTGTAGTAGCCAAATAGCCTCCAAGCCTGTATTGTTGGTGGAACCTCTACTAAAAATGCATTTCCTTTACCATCGTACAGGTATTTTGGCAACACTGCGTAGGTAGTTAGTTCTCGGTCCCACTCCCCTTTCCTGTTTTCTTTTTTCCGATTACTATCCTAGATAAAGAATGACATTTAATAGTCTAGTGGGAGAACGTGCGATGTCGCAATAATTCTCTACCATTGACTCTTGATTTTTATATTTGCGAATGATTCTAGGGGAAAATTCTACAGCATTGCAATCTCTCTAGCAATGGATTCGCACCTGGTTTTCGCTTTTTTATTTTTGAAAATTCGGCTAAAATTTGTTTGCGGTCTATTTGTTATTGTTATCTTTTTCATCTGAAACATTTTTTTTGAAAATCTGCGAAAAAATTCACTTGCTCCGCTTTTAGCCCAATTCGTCATTAAAAAACTAAATGATTATTTTCAAATTTTTACATTTTAGAGGAGGGGGCACAACCGAGCCATGGGTATGTTTTGGATGCCATGATTTCTGAAATAGCTACAAAAATTATGAAAAAAAAAATGTATAACCTACGTTTAATTGTTTCATATTCTTCGTCACTTGGTACGATATTTAATATAAAAGTTCGCCTGCCCCCTGTTAAGGTCCATTTAGCCAAAAATCTTATGGACTGGTCTTGAAAAAAAAAAAAGTTGTCATTATGTACTCTCAGATTTGATATCCTATTCGACTACGTAAGAAAAGCTATTTTTTCGACGCCTGAAATTTTTTTGGGACCTGTCACTACGCAACGCTCCATTTTGATGGACACTTCAAGATTGTTTTGAAAGTTCAAGAAATAAACAAAAAGAGTTTAATAATATTAGCAATTAGAGGAACTCATAATGTCATTTCTCATTTTATTCATCCGAAGGATGCTTCTTCACTAGTCGACGTATTTTGTTCTGTAAAAGGGTTCATAAATGGCCACCTAGAACTTCTGTATTTTGAGGATTCTCTTTTTTAATTTAAAGACCTACATCTTCTTTCTAATCGGTTTATTTAACAAGATGAAAAAAAAATAATACGTTTTTGAAGTTTTTTTGATAATAAAATTCGAAAGGTTTATCCTGTTTTGTTGTTTTTATTTCGTTTTCATTTTAATTTTTACATAAAACTGTAACAATTTTAGCATTCCCTTAAAGAAACAAGAAAACTTTCAAGTGACATTATATTTATATTTATTCTTTTAATATAAAAAAATGTTTAACATAAATTAGATAATAATAAAAGGAATATAATATGTGATTGATGTTATATCTTAGCCTTACTGTATTCCATTTGTACCTTTATATTTTAAAAGAATGTTATTTAAATAAAGTTATCGTTCAGTCGTAACTTGAATCATTGATTATTTGCTACCCTTTTCCAAAAGATAAGGCATTTTCTAAAAATTTAAGAAATTACTGTAGGGCAAGTATTAAATTATTGATTCCTGGGAGGAAATTAAATAGACACTTTTCTTGGGAGAATTTAAGCTTGAAATGCCATTAAATGTTTTATCTACAATCATGTTGCATTTATAAATAAAAACAAAGGTAAGCATAAAGTGGTTAATAAAGATCCCTTTTCCATTCCAGGAAAAGAAAAAGCGGTCCAGGTGTAATTCGAGTTCGTCCCATAAATCGACAGAAGACAAAAGTTCGAAGTCACCAACTGATCAAAATTCGAATCAGGTGAGCCAGGAAATGACTGGAGCGAGTAAAACATCAAACGAAAGAGTAGAGATTAAACAAGATGGAGGGAAGATGGGAGGCGAAGCTGGTAGGGACTCGAACGGGAATGGAAACGTACATGCCCAGTCAAAACAACCCATCAAAGAGTCAAGCCAACCTCAGCTGCCTAAGGCAAATGTAAATATTATCGAAAATAGACAAAAACTTGTAGAAAGTGGGCAAAAACGAAGTCAGGGAGAGCAAGGAGCAAAAGTTGAAAAACCCTCTCAGAATTTAGTGGATAATAGCAATGTAGCGAAAAATGAGTCGAACAGATTGCACGCATCAAACCCACCTGAATCGCAGCGAACACAGCAAACCCCTCAACAACAATCTTTTGGCAAAATCAATCCGCCAATGCCTTCAACTCAGCCCAACATTGCAAATCTCCCGGCAAATGTTCATATGGCCAAAGATTTGTTCCGGGAGACTGGTCAACCTTCAATGGAGCGGATGACGGATAACCGAATGACTGCTGGAAAAGGAATTGTAGACAAATCACAATTTGAAAAACTGGAAAAAGATGTACACTACAAACCTCAGCAGGACTACAACTACAAGAATCAAATAGAACAAAAATAGACAAAAAATTGTATTCCCCTCACAAAGCTGCATACAACACACATAATTTGAACTGCATTAGAACATCGGGGAAAATATGCTGGACTTCTCTCTTATAGCTTTAGCATTTTTTATTTATGTGCAAAATTGCTAAATTCACTAGGTTCTGCATAAAACACTCGACAATTAGCCCAAAAAATAAATGATTCTCCATAACTATAACGATGGATGTGTCTCTGGGTGAAATGTATCTACCCTATTCAATTTCCGTTAATTAAAAAATATAATGGACGACCGCCATTAAATACACCCCAAACATATTTTCGAATATTCCATGCCAGAGCTAAGGTTTGCAATCTTACAACATGTTTTAAATCCCGATTCAGTATCCTTAAATTTTTTACATTTAAATGCAGATAATAGAATTTATGTTTATTATTATTATTATTTTTTTTTTTGTGTAATTAATTCTATTGAATCTTAACTAATTTACTTCTTTATTTATTTATGGTAAAGTTTATTTTTTGAATGCTGGACCGAAGGATACATTATCTGCCGGATTATTTACTTAGGCGAATTTTAGTATGTTTTTGGGAGCATGGGAATTGTATTTAGGATAATTTTGAAAAAAATAGGAATAAAAAGGTGATAGTTGATGTGGTATATTACTAAGTCAGGAGAGACTCAATTTTAGTAAAGTATTATCATTATTATGAGTTAGGTTTTCAAAGAATCGAGCAGTTTTGGGCCATATTTGGTTGCGAGTTATACCTGCTGAACAAAGTAAAACCATTAACTCATTTTTTTTTTTTCGAGAAAAAAAATTGGAGGCAATTTTTTAATTGACATTGGTAGAAATGTTTTCTTGATTCACAGGATGTAATTGCGATAAACCAATCAATCTATCAATGTGCACTTCTTCATTCTTACTATTGTTAGTGTTTAAGTGTAATAAATATGCAACAGATCTATTGTAATAATTTATGTTCTTTCGTTTTATTTTGATGCTTAGAAGGTAAAAAAAGTTGTTTTTTCAACATCTTTCCCTTTATAACTTATGTAAACTTTTATATAGATAAATTTAATATCTATCTGTGAGGAGTCACTCACTTCTTCAATGTTTTATTATTATTTAGTTAATGTCAAATAGTTCACTTACTTCATACGTTACTTTATGTCCTTTTATTTAAATCGACGGTTGCCAGACTCTGCTAGGCGGCCATTTTCCCGGGCTACGTGACAATAAAAAACATTTTCACTGAAAAAGTAATTATAGAATTATAATTTTAAAATCTTGATAATTGATAATTCACTATCCATTATTAGAATGAAGCATGGTTAAAGTTAGATCCGAGGAATCCAACACTATTGGCCCCATCGCAGACTGTCTGCGGCTAAATCTTCGGATGAACTTGTGAATTCCATTAAAATTGTTTTTTTTTCCCACTAATTGTTATCTTTGGATATAAGTAGTATACACATACTACTGAGGACGTGCATCTATATGTGAATGTGCCCGTGGGTGCTGTAATATATAAAAATGGTACGCCAATTAAGAGTTTGACAACCGGTGATTTATATACTTTTTTTTACTGCAGTTTATCAGAAGCACATCTCAACGAAATTGTATTAAATGCAATTTCGATATGAGAAATATTTTACGTGAATATGAAACTACTTTGGAATAATACATTAAATTGTATTCTTTCAACAGAAGAATTAAGAAATATTTAAAAAATAATAATAAAGAAATACAATAGAAACAACAGTCTTTTATTCATATTGCTATCATCTTTTTTTTTTTTTCCTTTTCATAGTACAAAATACAAAATCAAAAAATTATTTAGCAAATTTGTATACAACAGTTTTTTTTTAATTTCAATTACTAATACTTGTAACATTAAAATTGGCATAAAACGATAGAACAATTTCAATAAATAAACTATAAATTGTATATAGCTGTATTTATATTTTCAATTACTATAAATTACATAAACCCATTAAGATATAATTTGATAGATTACATTAGAACGTTGTGACTCAAAAATATAGAGCTTTAGGTAGGCCTGTTCTTTAGAAATGTGAACAGAGACAAACTGATGGACTTCTAACCTGAAGAGTGGTTCATAGAAAATATATTTTGGAATCAATGTAAATCTATTTATGTATGAGATTTAATAAACAGAAAAATGTTAACAGCTGGAGCATTATTATTTCATTCTGTGTAATGAAAAGTACAAGTACAGTTACTGAAAATGTGACTTTTTGGAGATGGCACAGTTTATTTCTAGGTATCTGAGAGATACTTCCTTTTTATACCTCAGGCCGCAATTCAAAGTACATAATACGTATTTATTACAGTAGAGGAACAGAATTCTGCGTCATCTTGTCTCTAGTCCTTAGTTTATTTATTTTGCTAAACATACCTATTTTTATTTAAATACTAATTAATAGCTAATTAACATCACCACAAATGGAACCTAAACATAATTCAAATATTCACCTAATAAAATATTTTGTATATTATCACAATTGTCTTTTTATTTATCAATACCAGTCTAATATATATTATATATATGTATAAAAATACAAAAAACAAAAGGCAGTCTAAGTCTGGATACATCTAAAAATTACAAATACATAATAACTTTAAAAAAAGTAAATATATAAAAAATAGAAACAATATTTACAGTGCTAATGGAATGATTTTGACATTATCAAAGTAATTATGATAGAGGGCAGACTTAGCGCTGATCCTCCTGTCTGGATCATAGGTGATCATTTTCTGGAACAAATAATAGAATAAATACAGTATAAAAATATAGAGCACAGAAGAAAGATGGTTGAAAACAAGATGTCAGGGTCTGAGTAGGGAGAGCCGATTGGTTCAACTTTGGACAGTGTTATAACGGTTCTGTAAAGTAAGTAATCCTGCTTATACCAACCTCTAAACGCTAATGCTAAAACAATATTTGTATATACCAGAGCCAGAAGTGCTTGCGAAAACAATATTTGTATATACCAGAGCCAGAAGTGCCTGCGAAAACAATATTTGTATATACCAGAGCCAGAAGTGCCTGCGAAAACAATATTTGTATATACCAGAGCCAGAAGTGCCTGCGAAAACAATATTTGTATATACCAGAGCCAGAAGTGCCTGCGAAAACAATATTTGTATATACCAGAGCCAGAAGTGCCTGGGAAAACAATATTTGTATATACCAGAGCCAGAAGTGCCTGGGAAAACAATATTTGTATATACCAGAGCCAGAAGTGCCTGCGAAAACAATATTTGTATATACCAGAGCCAGAAGTGCCTGCGAAAACAATATTTGTATATACCAGAGCCAGAAGTGCCTGCGAAAACAATCGAAACAGGGTCAGTAGTCCATTGAACCCTGCAACTTTGTTTAACTTCCGTGAAGAGAAGAATTTTAATGATAGGAGATTAGCTCTTAACTAGAGTTATACTTTGATGCTTCACTCACTAACCGGGATCTTTATATGTTACTTATTTTCCTTGGCTAATTGCGAGAGATATTATAATTTAATATTAAATTGAGGCTAAAGAACCTACAAATACATAAAGGCAATCATTGTTCTTTAATCTATCCAGTTACATTCTAAACTACTTTGGCATTACACATAATATAATATAGATATTAACATAGTTATGAGAAGGCGGGCAAACATTGCAGTTTTGTTGGCTGCTACTTGATATGATTTCACCAAAATAAACTTGATTTTGTAGCACTTTTGGTGAAAACATCCCTAAAATCGTCAAGTTTACATTTAGGAAAATAAAAAACATGTTTACCAAACTATCGGTAGTTCCTTGTAGGCCATACCTACATACAGACATGTAGTGCTCGACAGCAGAACTTAATTTCTATAATATGGCCCAATGCAGTGTCACATTACACCTAAAACTAATCCATCAGAATGGTGTTTGACAACTCCTTCGTTAATCCATGTAAACTGATTAGATTAAGCACACCCTAAAGAATAACATTGGAGGAATATTAGAAATAATTTATACAATTAAAAAGAACTAATTGAAGAGCAAAAATTCTATTTTCAAAATATTAGCGTTTAGCATCTCCGTTAATGACTAATCTACAAATTCAGAAATATTGAACAAGACATCTTTATATGATTGACAGAAATGAAAATAATGTTAGTGTATCAGATTTTGTATGTAAAAATGAAAACTTTTAATTTCGTTTAGGGCCCTTCATCAAAGTAACTACATGAGGTGAGATGGTTTGGAACCAATCGAACCCCACTACTTTTTTCTCTTAGATAGGAAAATGTCAAAAACAGTGTGTCTTGCGCACGCATATCCAAAGCTCTTGAAACTTTAAACGAATGGCTTCTCTTCAATGATTTAATGTAAAATGCGTCTGAAACTACTATTTTACACTTCGAAATTACGAATAAATTGGCAGGGAGAAACAACCATTAACTGTTGATACTTTCTGTATCATTTAAAGATAATATAAAACTCCTAGGTCTCCATATTGATATGAAATTAACATGGGCTGAACATACGGCTGTTATCGTTAAGAAACTGAGTTCCGTTTGCTTCTTACTTCGAAATCTTAAACGTTAACTACTCTATATTACGCCTATTTTCATTCTATAATCAATTACGGTTCAATACATTGGGGCGCAGGTAGCTCAAGTATTAATATTTTCAAACTTCAAAAAAAAAAAAAACTTTAAGAATTATTACTCATAGAACAAGCTGCAGAGAAACATTTAAACAACTTAAAATCCTGCCTTTGCCAACGCTGTTTATATTTGAAACATTAATGGTGATTAGGAAAAATAAAAATATTTTCCCTCTCAACAATACCAGGAAGAAAGAAGACTTTCGAATAACTAAACATTGCTCTTCTCTTTTTGAAAAAAGTATAACTCATAAAGGAATTCATTTATTTAATGCTCTTCCCCACTTCTTGAAGTCAATAGATACAATAAAAAATTTGAACTTCAACTAAAAATGTTTATGTTAGAGGAAACCCTTTACATGGAAACGGAATTTTATTATCACTGTTCAAAAAGAATAAAATAACCACAATAAAAAATCGTGTTTCATATCTAAAAACATTATTTGATACAAAGCTTTCATTTTTATTTTTTGGGCAGAGTTCCTCCACAACTTAAAGGTCAGTCGAATGTACATACGTTATGTTTAAATCTTTATTTCTCACTTCTTGTGAACTAATTTATTTTATTTCTCTTGGTATATTATTTAACGTATTTTTATTATTTATTTTTTTTTTTTTATTATATTCAGAATGTGAGTGAACTTGTGCTTGTGCTGAAAAAATATATAACCTTAACAAACATCACAAAAGTAAGATTAAGAATTTTCAATTCTCAATATCAATTCTACATTAATATTATAGCAACACTTTGGCGCAGAAACGGGAAAGGATTAAGAAGATTGAACCACCAAGATCTGAGTGAAGCTCAACCTTTTAATATTAAATCATAACAACTCTCCATGAAAATAAACTGTGATCTCTCCGCGACGACCTGCCAGTGATCGACCAAGTGTGAACTTGAACAGTCGTCACGTGCCCCCCTTCTAATTCATATCAAGTCCAGTCAGGGAGTACAGACCTTACTTCTACATATTCCACCAATATATCACTCAACTATCTAACTCCATAATCCTTTCGTAAAAACATACAAGAAAATAAACATGAACTTACCCCCAGACATAACGAGACTCAAATCAACAAAACATGAACATGAAAATTTCGGAGGAATCACCCCAACTTTTTTCGTAATTTCTAGGGTTAATGAGGTCACTCTAAATAAAGTGTCACCGTTCTTCATTCATAAGGCTTTAGTAAGTAAATTAGGTGACATGAAACTGATTACAAAACTTCGGAACGGCACCATGTTAGTGTAAACAAAAACTGAGAGTCAATCAATAGCATTACCAAAAATTACAACGTTTCTTGATCAAATTCCAATTACTGTTGAACCCCATCGCTCCTTGAACTCATCAAAGGGTGTAATTACGTGCTTCGATCTTTCCGAACTAACGGAAGACGAAATACTGAACGAACTACAAACTCAATCGGTCACTGCTGTAAAAAGAATAATTTCCAAAAATGGAGGAAAAGAAAAAAACAAATACATACGTCATTACATTCTCGATTCCGACCCCTCCAGAAATAATGAAAGTTGGGTTTTACGCCCTTAAAGTATGTAAAACTGCAACCCCATCCGATGCAATAAATGTTTTCGTTTCGGTCATATAAAGTTGCAATGCGGCCATATAAAGATGCAATGCGGCCATATAAAGATGCAATGCGGCCATATAAAGATGCAATGCCCTCATAACCCTATTTGTCCAAACTGCAGTCAGCCCCTACATACAAACGCAAGCACTGTTTGCGAACAACCGAAGTCCTGCATGAACTGTACAGGTAATCATAACTGCTTTTCGAACGAGTGCCCGAGGTACATAGAGGAAAAGGCCATAAAAGAGATGGAAACTAATGAAAAACTCACTTTCGGTCATGCGAAACAATTATACAAAGAGAGACTGGCTCCAACCTTTAGTAAATCATTTGTACGCGTCGTAGCTTCTACCTCCAGTCTAAATGGTAATAGTATGAAAGTTGATAAGGAATGGGTCCGGATGAAACCCCATACCGCCAACATAGCTACACAAACAGATACTTGTCCGCCAATGACCACCGTCTCCTTTCCTTCTCCTGTATTCCCTTCCACCTCCCATCGACCCCCTATTTCATCCCCCATGGTCATCTTCCCCCTCCAATCCTCCTCCCACTAGATGTCCACCTCCTTCCTCTCCTCCCGCCTCTTGTCCAACCCTAATGAGCACACCCACCCCCAGCACAGCTCTTCTACTTCCTTCCTCCTTCAACTCTCCTCTTGTTTCTTATCCACCTCTCCCTTCAACACCCCCTGACCCCTACTTACCACCTCCCGACCCCTGTCCTTGTGTCTCACCTCATATCTCCAGCACACCCCTTCCACTTCCCCAAGTCTCTTGTCCACCTAACTCAACGCCACCCTCCCGCAGACCACCTCTCACCACTAACCCTTCCCCCATACTTCCTCTTAGAACTACCACATCTACGCCCCCTGCTAAACGCCCCACAAATAGGAAAAAACCGTATACCCCCAAAGAATTCTACTAAAAGAGAGATGACTCACCTCGAGGGCAAAAAACTACCGGAAAGACGAACTAGAGTTAAAAAGAAAATCTAATCTTATCCCACTTCACTCTTACATATATATATATGCCTCTGCACGAACTACAACCTTACTTATTACTATTACAACTAATGCAAAATCACCACCCTGATAACATTACCATAATCAAACTACATTGCGGTCATTTGTATATTGAAATGGCTGCTTTCAACTTACACCTTGATCACAAATGTATTCTGTTATACATAACACCACCCTCACCTGCAAATGGTTCATTGACGAATATGTTGAACACACAATTAACAACAGTAAGATATGACAAAACAAACTATTATACAATGGAACTGTAACGGTATCTACGGAAATATTATTACTCAGTTACAATTATACTCAGTAGATATCAACCAACTGTATTTTCCTTCCAAGAGACTCACCTACGTCCAGCAGACAAGTTCAGTTTGAAGAATTACAATATCTATAGGAAAGATAAGAACCCTTTTAACAGGGCTAGTGGAGGTGTAATTACAGGAATCCATAAAAGCATGTATGGAGAACTGCTCAATGTATCTACACCGCTTCAGGCTGTAGTTGTCAGATGTTACGGACATGTTGCCTTTACCATCTGCAATCTCTATCTACCACCCACAGAAGAGATTGACGAGACAGCGCTCACCCAACTAGTCAACAACCTCCCTCAGCCGTACATCGTGATGGGTGACATGAATGCAGCCCACACCTCCTGGGGCTCCTCTACCAACAACCCAAGAGGCATCAAAATACGGAGGCTTGTTGATAATATGGACGCTCTCCTGGTGAACACTGGCCATCCAACATACCTCAGTCCTGCCTATGGAACTCTCTCTTACATTGACCTCACCTTCTGCTCACCCGGAATCTATTTGGGTCTTCAGTGGCAAGTAATGGCGGATACACATGGCAGCGATCACTTCCCTATTTTGATCACCTATAATAATAATCCGACACACACACTCAGAAAACCGAGGTGGATTATGGATAGGGCGGACTGGGATTCCTTTAGAGACCTAGCACGACTCGATGAGAACGTGTTTCCAAGGAACCCTGACGAACTTGCGACGTACATAACAGAAACTATAATAGTAGCCGCCCAAAGGACCATTCCGAAAACTAAGAACACCTACCCAAAGAGACGAGTCCCCTGGTTCGATGAAGAATGCCAAAACGCTATAAAAGAAAGAAGACGTGCGTTGAGGTTATTCAAGAGACAACCGTCAACTAACAACTTGGCTCAGTTCAAAATATTAAGGGCTGCATGTAGGAAGACCAATGAAAGAAAAAAAGTTGTCTTCATGGAGAAAATTCCTCTCTGAGATCAACCAGAACACGCCAATACGAACGGTCTGGAACAAAATTCGGAGCCTTACCGGAAAATCCAACCACGAAACACCAGTTCTCAGACTTTATCTTTCCATTTCTACTGATCCGCAAACGATCGCAGATATGTTCACTGAACACTTCTGGAACATTTCCTCCACTACAGACTTCCAACATCCTGCTTTCAATCTGAACTTTGTAGATGAGGATGAAGAACAATCATATAATCGCAATTTTTCCGACTGGGAATTGGCTGCTGCTCTGAATGACTCCCACAGTACGACTCCTGGATCAGACGATATCCATAACGACATGCTGAAGAACTTGACAAGCCACTCTTTGAAATGCTTGATGCTCTTTTATAACTTCTTATGGAGGAATAAGGTGTTCCCCGAGAGATGGTATGACTCTGTGATCTTGCCACTGTTGAAACCTGGGAAAGATAGACTCCTGGCTGAGAATTATAGACCTATCTCTCTCACGAGTTGTCTTTCTAAACTAGTGGAAAGGATGATAAACAAGCGGTTAATGTGGCACCTAGAAAGAAATCAACTACTGGCTAAAATACAGAGTGGTTTTCGAAAAGGAAGATCTACCATGGACCACCTGATATCTATAGAAGCCGAGCTTCAAGATACTTTCCTAATGAAACAGGAGGCCATAGGCTTCTTTTTCGACATTGAGAAGGCGTACGATACGGTGCAGAGGTCAAGTATCCTGCATCAGCTTCACTCGTGGGGCATGCGAGGCAATCTTCCAATTTTCATCAAGAACTTCCTGTCACCAAGATATATCAGGGTACAGGTAGGAGACAAAGACTCCGACAGAAGGCAGGTGTCACAGGGAATTCCTCAGAGCAATGTACTGAGCTGCACGCTTTTTGCTATAGCAATTAACAACTTAGCCTCCGTAGTAAACCACCCCAAAATTAAAGCATACCTATTTGTAGATGACTTAAGTATCTTATATAGGTTCCAAAACCCTCGTGATTCCCAAAATGACCTTCAATCCATCCTAGATAGACTCCAAGAGTGGTCGACCAACTCAGGACTTAGATTCTCTCTGCAAAAGAGCCACTGTATCCACTTCACCAGAAGACGAAACCTGAGCCCTGACCCACATCTCACTTTGGGTGGGCACCAACTGGCATTCCTATGTGAAACAAACTTCCTTGGTCTAGTGTTGGACAGGAGGCTTACTTGGGTGAAACATATTAAATATACAAAGGAAATATGTCAAAAAGCGACTAAACATTATGAAAGTCCTGTCCCATACAACATAGGGCGCAGACAGATCAACTCTGCTAAAAATTTACCTGTGTTTGATCAGATCCAAACTAGATTATGGATCATTCGTCTACGCCAGGAAGAGTTGTCTTAACCTCCTAGATGCATTTTACCATACTGGCCTGAGGCTGGCCATGGGA
Source organism: Aradus depressus (assembly GCA_963662175.1). NCBI lineage: Eukaryota > Metazoa > Arthropoda > Insecta > Hemiptera > Aradidae > Aradus > Aradus depressus. The sequence goes on from OY759223.1 coordinate 36,740,749, forward strand.
GCCTTCAAGACGAGCCCAGTGATCAGCATCTGTGCGGAATGTGGACAACCGCCTTTACACTACAAGGCTTGTCTTGGGGACCTCTTACATCGTGTCTCTGCTTCCGAACAGTTGGAACCCAGCTTACAAATACATCTTCGAACCAGATAATCTCCATCTGTACAACGGAAACCAACGGGCCACCCGTCCCCCGGGAAATACGAGCAAGGGAACATATTCTAGAACTTCTAGACAGAATCCCTACAGTTGAGAATGCCAACCAACCTCAATGGATACTACCCAAGCCGAAAATCATATCTCGCTTAGGCCGACTAAACAAAGCGGAAACCCCACCAAGTGTCAACAAAATCATGTTCTCTGAAATAAGACGAACCTTCCATGGGTACCAAAATATATATATACGGACGGGTCGAAAAGCCAAGAACATGTGGCCTATGCAGTGGTAACTCAGTCTTCAGTGTATCAATACAGGCTACCAAGCAACTTCAGCAGTTACACTGCAGAACTGAGCGCCATTGCTGAAGCATTGAGTATTGTCACTTCCGATGTAGGTCGGAACTACATGATTTGTAGCGACTCCATGTCCGCTCTTCAGAGCATTCAAGAGCTTAACAGTCGCTGCCCCCTTGTATATAAAATACAAAAACTTCTTGGAAATTGCACAAATAATAAAAAACAAGTAATTTTTTGCTGGATCCCCTCACATGTGGGTATCGAAGGGAACGATGCAGCAGATAAAGTGGCAAAGGAAGCAGCAACGTTGCCTGGGGAAGGAAAGGTAGTGACAATACCAGAACTGAAGAACTGCCTGCATCGCAAAATAAAAGAGAGCTGGGCCTCTGTGTGGATTAACATGGACCTAGCAAATAAACTTAGGTCCAGCAAAACAAATGTAGATAAATGGAAAAGCTCCGAAAGAGAGAATAGGCAGGAGGAGGTATGTCTGATGCGGCTCCATGTAGGTCACACTCATCTAACCCATGGCCACCTCATCAACAGGGCGACGGCCCCGGGCTGTGGCAAGTGTGGGGCCTGGCCTCTCACAGTAAGCCACATCCTGGAAGAGTGCCCTGGATATGAGGAAATACTAAAGGCCATGGGTTTGCGAACAAGAGACCTACATGAGATGCTCGGAGACAACTCATCTATCGAAACTGTCCTAAGCTCAATGAAGACAAGTCACCTCATAGAATTAATCTAATCATGTGTATGGCGTAAAAAATCAAAGACATTGGACGCCGACAAATTAAATTATTCTATTCTATATTCAGAAAAAATATAGCATTAAAAAATATATATATATTTTTTTTGTTGTTTATTGCTTATTCTTATTATTATTTTATGGATCTATTTATTAATTTATAACTTTTAATTTATATATATTATACATTAATAAAAATTATTTATTTATTTATAATTGATTATTATATATATTTATTTTATTTTATTTTTTTATATATTGTTATAGTTACATTGTTTTTCTTTTCTTTTCTATATCTCGCACATTGGGACCTGATGAAGGAACGTAAGAACGTCCCGAAACATCGTTGTGATAAACGCACTTCCGAAGAGTTTTAAAAAATAGTTATGTTTTATGAATTGAAAAATGTATCTACTTATTATAAATGTATCTATGTATTAATATTTGTTTTGTACTCATATAGTTTTACGTATTAATTTATTCAGTTTTTATTCATTTCATTCTACTTTTTTTTAAATATAGTTTTGTTATTACTACTAACCATACATGTGTTAGAGGGCGCCGGTAGCTCAGTGGTATGCATGCTTGACTTCTGAGCTCAAGGTCGTGGGTTCGTAGCCCGACCGAGGCCCTTAGTTTATTTTATCTGGGAGATAAAATAAACTTAAGCACGCCGTCCTTCGGATGGGACGTTAAGCGATGGTCCCGAGCCTGTACGATGTCAGGTACTCGTTAAAGACCCCTATCCTAGATGAATAAAAATTTAGGGTAGGCAAAATTTAGGACTCCCACAGTAGAGTCGGGCTCATGTCCACCAGAGTGACGAAAGAGCGCTCTGGTAGTAGGCGATATGACCTCGTAGTTAAAGCCCGGGCATGAGTCATAAAACTTAACCTTAAATACATGTGTTAGGCTCAAGTGGTTATAGATCTAATTTATAAGCTATCTTAATGTACAAATTCTTTTGACGTACCCTATCTATTAACCTGTGTATTGGTTTAACGGAAATAAAGTAATTATTGTTATTAATTATTTGTCACACAAGTGTCCTACTGACTTATCAAACATTCTAAAGCGTTTTTTTTTTTATTTAAATAAGTTGAGGTTTTCTGGTATCTTTCCATTTTCTTTTTTTAACTTCATTCTCATTTTCATTATTTTATTTTGGTTTTAGCGCTTCAACTCTATTAGATGAAGACATGTTAAACGCTAAAGTTATATTTTTGTAATTTGAATGTTTGGGAATTTTATTGAGATATAGACTCTGTTCTTGTACTTTTTCTACAAGAAACTCTATGAAAAACTTTCAACATCTGCATTCCCATGAAATAAAGAAAAATTATTTTTACAAAATCGATAAGATCATTAGAATGTTCTCCTAAATCATGTTTGTGAATCTGAAAGCAAATGTTTAAACATAACACACAACGTTGAGTGAGTGACAAAGCAGAGCTGGGCAAACAAACCCCTCTGTCACTGAAAGCTAACTTGGCAGTTCGGTCTTCTTCGCCGAAATGTGAAACAGACCGTTTCTATAAACGTCGATTTATTTCGTTTTGGTTTGTGCAGTGATAGAAACGATAGCCACCCAAATATCCACAAAAGTGTAGGATACCTATGAAATTTGGGGTAACTTCTCGTTTCAATAACTTTTCACTAAACTGTTTGTGTACGTTGAAGGTTCGACAGAACGGTTGAGGCGTTTCGTATGGTTACAAACATTATTGTCAATAGCTACACATTTTACAGAACTTTAACAAAATATTCAAGGACTGCGTCTTTAAATCAAAGAAATTTCTTTTCGACATCTCTTGAGGGAATCCCATAAACAACAGTCTTGAGACGACTTTTGTCTGTTAGGAAGGAGCTTCATTTCAACTGGGATATATCTTCTAAACATTCAAGAAATTCGTTTTGAAGAATGTAAATAAAAGGTTGCCCCCCAAATGCCGCATCAAACATAAATGCCTCGAACATAGGTTCTTCCAAGCCACGGCCTGCTCTGATTGGCCCAGAAATGCCCTTTGTGCCTACTTACATTGTCATTGGACCGGCTGACGTCACTCCAAAGAATTAAATTGAGATGATTGGGGACTTCCTCCATCAAGACGAAAACCATCCTCCCCACTCCTAGCCTTCTTTGTAAAAAGAACTTACAAAATCAGTTATTACACAGTTTTGTTTTTCTACTTTGAAGACTAAGGTCACTTTGTTCTTTTGAGTTGCGTTCCTGCCAAAAATTGTAAAGCAATCTCATGGACTTTTTGATATTGACCAATAATTCTATAATGCGAACAAACCTATTATTGACAGACTACTCACACTAAGCAGATCTTTGGCTTGGGTGTCTAACTTAGAGACAAAGTCCTGAATGGGCTGTGGCTCCCACTTGGGGAACAGAGGTTTGTAGTCAGGAAGATGGGTGACACCTGGCCAGAGGTGCTCGTTGGGAGTACCCAGTGTCCGGAAGATCCGGAACAGTTGGTCGATCTCTGAGTCTCCGGGGAACAGCGGCTTCAGGTTCACCTGACGAAAACACACCAGAGGGAAACAGAGAAAGAAAAACAACTGTCAAAATTACCAAAATAGAATAAAAAGAGAATGGCAAGAAACATGTCATTGAAAACATCAATCATTGCCCACTTTTCAGCAATAATATTTTTGTATAAATTTCCTGCAGATGTAAAGAAACAATTGATTTAAGTTGGCAATAATTTGAATTAGAGTTTTCATTGACCTATTCCTCGTCAACCCCATATAAATTGAGAGGTCGATATCGGAACAACATAAGATGCCCTTCCGAATAAATTGTACTTGAGTTATCCGGGGGCAAAACTTCCAATAATTTATGCTTTCAAGCCATGCTTCTCAAATTGTTAAGTAAATTTCAATCATTTAAAAAAAACTTTCTAAAAGCTTTAAAAATCCTGAGTCATGAAAATGATACTCATAGCGTTTACTCTCTTCTATGCAGAGATTTACACCCTTAGTGAGGGACTGTAACACCTATAATACGGAAATCCTAGAAATACGGACTGGGAGAGCTATAAAAGCCGACTGGAACAAGTTCTGGGAAGACACTCCAATGAACCAAAATCGTTTGGAGGACGTAGACTCCTTAAACGACAACATTACATTGGCGGTGCGACAGTCTTACGAGGAAAATTGAATTGCCCTCTGAAAGCTAAAATCAGTGTATGGCACTAGAAAGCAAGAGATGTTACTGCTTCGGCTTTGTCATAACAAAACCAAAGCAGGTAACGGAGGGAACCTGCAGCAGAATCTTGGACTTTATTAAATATACACGGATGTGGTAGGGACCAACACATACAGGGCACACAATAGGCTTACTCTGGCCGCGCTGACACCATCAGCCATCAATAAACGAAAAAAAAACAATTACGAATGAATTAGTTGAACTGTACCTGTAACTAACAATTTAAAAAGATAGATGCAACGAGCAATTAAAAAAAGACATTAGTTAATGAACGATTAATTGCGAATAACAACTAACGATTAAAATTCAGAAAGGATCCTATTGCACAGAGAAGCTAAAGTATCGCCATTCTTCCTGGAAAGTAACCCGATTCTTCTACTCTCATATTTTGTTTCCGGGGGTGTTAATTTCCTTCATTTCATTATTATCCTTAAAACGCAATGAAACTAATAATCTTTACGTACTCGACAAGAGCCTCAATTTCTTATCCCATATGATCTGATCAAATAAAATAGAGGGCGCTGGTAGCTCAGTGGTATACGTTCTTGACTTCTGAGCTCAAGAACGTGGGTTCGTAACCCGACCGAGGCCCTTAGTTTATTTTATCTGGGAGGTAAAATAAACTTAAGCACGCCGTCCTTCGGAGGGGACGTTAAGCGATGATCCCAAGCTTGTACAATGTCAGGTACTCGTTAAAGACCCCTCCCTCCCTGGGTGAATAAAAATTTAGGGTAGGCAAAATTTAGGACTCCCACAGTAAAATCAGGCTCATGTCTACCAGAGTGACGAAAGAACGCTCTGGTAGTAGGCGATATGATCTCGTAGTTAAAGCCCGGGCGAGTCATAAAACTAACGTAACATAACCTCAAACAAAATATACATGTTTTAACAAATAATAATAAGTACAGTTTCCTTAATTTAAAATATTCTCTATTTTAGCACAATCATGCAAATGTTCATCCTTGTCAGATAAGCCGTTTTCACGGCTCACAATTATGTCGTACAGACAGACATGTACGTTTTCACGGCTCACAATTATGTCGTACAGACAGACAGACACGTACGTTTTTTCCAGTTTTGAAAAAATAAATACCAACGAAACCTTAAAAAGCAACATTTGAACTCTGCCGAGCGCCCAACTCTCCCTTTTTAACATGTTATTAAAAGCAACGTTTTTATTCGTTGTAATTGACAACTAACGATTAAATTTATTAATCATAAGTTTCAATCACATCTAAAAAAAATTAATCGACAGTTGTTACAATTACAACTACTTAATTCGCAAAAAATTAATTGTATATTTGCAATTAATTTTTAATTAATAACATTTAATTGTAACTAATACATTGCGATTAAATTATTTAGCTGTAATTGTAGTTAACAAAATAATTAGTTAACCAATGTCCCGGTTGGGAGTATGTCAGCTCATCATGGGTGCGTGCTGAGGCCGCCTCCCAGTAGTCGATGAAGAGGACAGTTTCTCGTTCCTTTCCCTGGAGATGTATTCTTCAAAGGCAATAAGCTCTTCACCACTTGCTCAAACCTTAAAATGGAGGATGTTACGTCCGTCCACGCAGAGGCTCCCTTAAAGCTAGCGGATCTCCATGTTGGGTATTCACAACGTATATTTCCTCAAGGCTGGACATACTGGCTAGATACAAAGATGGTAAATACGAAAATCACTATTTACTAATTAACTAAAGTTTTAAAAATTAGAATTAAGCGTTCAGAAGTTATCGCGCGAACGGACACAACATCCCGAACGGCATATCTCAGCGAAATGAACGTAGAAAAATATTTTAAGACAGTATACCCAAGATGATTTTGAGCTTACAGCGCGTTTTATTTTTTATAAATCTTCCCTCCTTTCCCTTGTTTCTATTTTTTTGGTTAACCGACTTGATTTACAAGAAAGATTCTGGTGCAAAGTTTGAACTAAAAAATTGGAATAACCGTAGAGAAGTCACTTCGCGAACAGACACATAACGTTCAAATTCTTACTTTATACACCAGGACGAATCCATACACATGTATTAACTTGAAGAAATACTCTACATTGTCTACCTGGCCGAAAATATCGAATTCGAGAGGTTAGCGCGAAACTACAATTTGTTTTAAATTTGACCCCTTTCCCATGGTCCGATTATCTAATTATCAAAAAAGATTGGGCGAAGTTTGAAAAATCGGAATAAGGGTTCGGAACTTATAGTGCAAAAGGACGCACAAGTGACCCTTGAGAGAAAGCACTTTTAATGAAAATATGGTTGTAAGTCCAGGATCTCAACATCTAGCGCATTAACTGATTTCTTACGGAAGTCTGCTATAAAAGTAGAAGTAAGTAAATAAAAGTAAAGTTGGTCCATACAAGTTCAGCGAAGATGCAGCCAAGACTCCAGAGATCTACAGAGGAGGAGTAGACCTTGGTACCGAGAAGGATCTCCGGAGCCCGGTACCAGAGAGTGACCACCTCGTGGGTGTAGTTGCGGAGAGGAAGGCCGAATGAACGGGCAAGGCCGAAGTCGGCCAACTTGATGTGTCCATCCTGGTCAATGAGGAGGTTCTGTGGCTTCAAGTCTCTGTGCACGATGAGATGGAGGTGGCAGTACCCTATAGCACTCACCAGCTGGTGCATGTAGCTCTACAACAGACATATTATTTTTACATTTTTTAAACAATTATGTTTTTTTCAGTAAATCGACGCGTTTTTTAATATTCGGTAATTACGAAATAAAAAAAAATTAACAAACGATCAAAGTAAGATAACGCGCCAACCGATCCACTTTTGCGACCCACATTATTGACCCAACCGAAGGAATCAAATACATAAATTAGTTTTGGTCAAAAACAGGTTACTCGATCGTTTAGAATAACTGGAAAATAAATGAAGCCAACACAAGATATATAAATATAATGCGATCTGAAGGAATGACCAAATGTATTCCAACTATTCCTCTTTGTTGACAACTTAGAACCAGTTCTTTCTATTCAACTTACGCATTTAATACTTGAGTTCCTTATATCATTAACCGTAGTCAATATTTATTATCACTATTTTGTTATTATTTCAATTTATATCTTCATTGTTATTCCTTTACTTATCAATGATAGGAAGAGCTTCTGACTCTATTAATATATTCATTTCATTGGTAAACTTTTTGTCAAATACACATTATTTCATGCAAATCACATATAAATTATTTTATCTTGTTTTTAACTTAATAATTTTTATCTTTAATTTCAGTTTAACTACTGTTATTGGGAGTAAATATTTCAGAACAAACAAATACTAAATTGTAAAAAATATAAAGAAAAAAGAATGTTTTTTAAAATTGTTGTCTATTTCAGAAGTTATATAAATTATATGGGAGTACTTACGATATTGCTACCATCTTCAGCCACGACTTAACAAATACTGTAATTGTTAAGTCGTGGCGGAAGATGCTAGCAATACCGAAAGTTCTCCCATATAATTTATATATCTTGTGAAATAGACAATATTTTTGAAAAAACATTCGTTTTTCTTTATATTTTTATTAAGTGTTTCACAATATCTTTGCGAAAAATGTTAAGTATCAAACTCGACTATAAGCCACAGGGATTTTCTATTTGAAATTCCAACCTGATGTTCCTTTATGTACGGTTCGCACTAAACTAACTTGTTTTAGCATATTTATACATAAACCTGGCGATTGCGTAATGCCAAAAACAGTATTTATTACAAGTTTCCACAATACGTCCGCCTTTCTCAACAGTGAGAACCATAAGCCTGCCTTCTTATCACTGATTGGCACCACCTTATTCTGACATCCAAAATGTTCGTATTAAAAGTGAACCATTGCTTCGAATTCCAACTGCGTTAGTTAAATATCAAAAATTCAACATATAGAAAATCCATACCTTAACTAATGCCGGTGCCAGTTCTTTCTTCCTTTCATCTAAGAACTTTTTGAGATCTTCCAGCATAAATTCAAACGCCATAAACAGAGAATTGTCATCACTAAAAATGACATCGAGAAGAGCGACTACGTTGGGATGGCGCAGCTCCTTCAGAAGGCCGATCTCTCGGATTGTGGTTGACGGGATACCTTCCGAGTCACTGGAATATAAATATAAATACGTAAATAGATTTGGAACTGAAAATATATTTAAACTAGTTTGTATTTCATAGGTTAGTTGGGACTTGACACAAAGAGATGGGTCTCTTTGCTCCCCTAAAATGGCATCTAGAAGATAAAAAGATTTTGCTTTTTCAAAAGCCCCAGTCATAAGTTCTTCATATCAAAATAAATATAATGCATGGGACGTACCGCTCGTGGTTGGTTAGGTACAGAAACCACTTCTAGTCTACAGGGAACTTCCTTCAACCGGTGGTAACACTTCATAACCAATATGAAGAATAAAGTCAAAGGACGCCTCAGCCAAGTTTAGTTATTAACTGAGTTCAGTTTATACTGAAAGTTTAGTTTACAACTAACTGATTAGGGCCTGGAGCCCTCTCTATGGTACTCTGTTGTCTGGAAGAGAACCTGGTTCAACAAACATTCTGAACCATTAACAGGCCTCCAGTTTCAGGAGACTTCACCCTAAGTAGGATGCCTTAGATTAAATGGCGATGGAACAGCCCCCTTAAGTACGTCTCAATATGTATATATTATTCTTTTTAGACAATATTTCAAGTAGTTTAAATTTATTTACAGCTTCCACAACATCTCCACTCTCAAATTAGTTGTTAATAAAAACTTGTCAAAATAAATGAGCTTGTGCACCTGAAAACATCCTTAATACATGAACCTCATCGTTGAACCGAATGATAAAATGCCTGAATTGTTTTATAGTAGTTGACACACTTTCCAGGAATGAATTTGATTGGCTGATGCGGTTTAACCCTAACATGGTTCTCTCTCAGTTGTCAAGTCCCAACAACTTCAGCTTTAAATTATTTCCTAAAGTTATTTTTATCTGGCAAAAAGTGAGATTACTTATTACATTCAATGCGTACCTGAATCTATATTAAAAAAATCATTCACAGAAAAAATGGCGATATCGAACAATATTTTGTTTTAAAAAACTCTATTAATAACAATAAAAAAAAACTAAAGTTCAATACACGAAAAAAAAAGTCTTGGAACAGCATAACAATAAATGATCCCCGAGAAAAATAAATGTAAGCTGTTCCTCAAGAATAACACATTGAAAACTAAACAAAAATTGTCAACAAAAATATGCTCGTTATAAAACATCCGAAGTATGGAGCCATAAATTAAGAAAAAATACAGCACTTTAATCACAACATATACTTTAATAATAATTAATTGTATTAATAAAGTAAAAAGTCTAAAAAAAACTTACGCGTCCAATTTAATTCTTTTCAAAGCAACAATTTGCCCGGTCTCTTTGTGTTTTGCTTTGTATACAACCCCATAAGTGCCTTCTCCAATTTTTTCTAATTTAATGTACTTTTCCATTGCAATAAAATAACATGAAAAACAAAAAAAAAAGTTAATAACTGCCCCAAAACTATGTTTCCATTGCTAACACTTTTGCCTCCATTTGAGGGGGTGGTAGGTTATTCAATTCCAAGGATTCAGATTTTTCTTTCCCGCCAAAAATGGGCTACCAACATCTTAATCTGCTATCAAAATATTTTTAAGAAGTAACCTTTTAATCTTAATAATTATATTTATATTTATAATTCACTACGAGATATAGAATATCATTTATAATCAATATTTAAAAATATTAAAAAGTATAATTTTTCTATCAGATATAGTTTCCCCCCTCCTGAAATATTCAAAAACAAAAAATGAACAAAACGTATCTTTGGTGGGAGGCCATAATAGTACAAGTCAAAAAAGTCAACAATTTTTCAGGAGAACAGAAAAGTCTTTTGCCACTGGACAAATTTTTTTTCAACAGCCAAAACAATAGGTCTACACTACGTGAGAGACATTACCGACTTGCTCTCTTCTCACCACTTCTAGAGATTGACTTCACATTGTGAAATATGTAATAATACTGTTTTGGCCAAAAATGGACTTGTACTCTTTTTCCCTCCATCAAAGATATATTCATTCCGATTTTTAATATTATCTTTCTTTGATACCATAGGTACTTACTTATGTCAACATTTTTTTAAACTTCCTCTCCCCTATATATTTTCAACGCAAAAAAAGTAGGGTATTTGGTCAAATCCATCACTTTATAGTAATAATTATATAATATAGTAATTTGTTTCCGTGAACAAGCTAATAGAATACGGCATATATTACGGCTCCCACAGTAGAGTAGGGCCACCAAAGTGACGAAAACTTATTATGTAGTTCTAAATCTGAAATTATGCACTTTTGAACTTATTCAGAATACATATAGATAAATTACTTGTAACGCCCTTCTCCAGCGTAACATTACGTTTATGAAAGCAAAAATGTACAGATGAATGCCTAATTTATATGTGAAATACTGTACGTTCAGGTAGACATGCAGAGAATATATCTCTGGCCGGGGTGTAAAAGCACATAAGTCACATTTTATTTTGGCTTTAACGACATAAGTCATATTAGCATTGCTTCTGAGATAAAGAGAAGTGCGCCTGATAACCAACTAAAAATGTTATATTTTCTTGTTCGTGTGTAACCTATTTCCTTCTATTCTGAAAAATGATAAAAGTTGACTTACGTGTTTTTACACCCCTACCAGAGATATAGGAATCAAATTAAAATAAATGTTTCTTCTAAAAAATATGTTCCAAATTAATAATATTTCGAATTTTAAATGATGCAATTTGGATGAAAACAACATTAAGTTTGAAAAAAAAATTTACATAGTACAGAATCAGAAAGTTTTATGAAATGAAACAAATTGAATTAAATAAAAAATAATTATCCTAAACCAACCAAGCAGATTTGTTGCGGTTCGCTAGTTGCGGTAAAAGTTGTAATATAGCGCCCCTAACGGTGAAACTCCGAAACTTGGTTTTGAATAATTGCAAGGATCAGCAGAAAAATATGCACCTGGCAAACTCAGAAATTCACTGGCAAATTTCAGGATATTTTTTTCTTTATTTTAAGAGGTTGTACGTGTTAAAACATTATATATTGACGAAGATATACTTAAATGAAAAATTCACCTTTCAGACGTTTTTTGCACATGACCAAATAACTAGCAAATTTTTATTTTATTTTGCCAATAACTGGCTAATTCAGACCTTTCCAAAGAGCCCAAGAACATTAAAAAATATTAATTATTAAAAATACGAACGGCTAACTTCACTGTGCTCTTTTTGAGGTACATTTTGGGGTCGACTGTAGCGCCCCAGTGTACCTGATAATAACTACAAACAAGCGCCGCCACACTGTTATCAGTGAGTTTCACTGTTATCAGTGACTGCTTTTCTGACACTTGTTTACCTAGATATTGTTGGACTGCTCAGTGTCTTATAGACGTGTTTGTCATTTGAGTGGGATTTAAGTACTCAGAAAAAATTAAGAAGACAAGAAAATGGTATGTACTGGCATATTATGACTTATACAAGTATTTGGGAGAGTTTATTTGATCTGTTGGACTGGCATATTATGCAAGAAGAGGTTCAAATAAATAAAGAAGAAATCCACTGTTAGACCTTTTTGTACTATATAATAAGTGTTTATTGAGCCGATTTTAGATCTCAAATTCTTTATTGCTATTAAATTGTGTTTTAGCAAACGTTAAAATGATCGTTGATTTTATGAAAATAAGTTTAATTAACGTAACATTGTGTCGATTTGATTTATTGATGTATTTGGCTAAGTAAGAGTCGGAACGTTGTATAAGAAAAAATAGAGATTTAGATAAGTTAAATAAACTTGCATATAAAAAAAATAAACTTCTGGAAAAAAATTTATTTTTTTCTTTACCTCAAGGAGGGTAAATTAGACTCTCCTAAAGAGATACTAAGTTAAAGAACTTATCTATCTGGGGATTTCTTAAACGTTCTGATATCTTTGGGTAATTTTACAATTTTTCTAACTAATTTTTACAAGTTATTTTACAACATTAACTATTGTATTTTGTTTCGCCTTTCAGATGCCTGACAGGGTTAAAAGGTGTTCGGCAAAAAATTGTGGAGTCAATTCCAAGCACAATGCAGGACTACGGTTTTTTAAATTTCCCGCGGAAAGGAAAGGATCCCGTGCGGTATGTTTTTATATTTTTTATAACAATTAAAAAATAAAATAAAAATTAGCGAATCACGGGTAATGTTCTTCCCCATTGTGATTTAATCAACTACGTCATTGCTGTCGCTCTGACACCTATCTACTGAAGGGCGCCAGCAGCTCAGGGGTAGCTTGCTTGCCTAATGAGCTCAAGATCACACTTTCAAAAACTCAGCCGAAGCTCCTAGGGTTTTTTTATTTGTGAGGTGAAAAAAACCTCGAGCACGCCATCTTTTGGGTGGGAAGTTAAACTATGGTCCCGAGTTTGTATGATGTCAAATACTTGTTGAAGACTTTCACAGTAGTGTCAGGCTCATGTCCACCAGCGCGACAAAAGACCGCTCTGGTAGTAGGCGATATGACCTATGTAAAGTCCGGGCATGAGTCACAATGGCAGTTGTTACGGTTCTTGTGTTGAGCCCCCTCCTCTGATACCCCCCGCTCCCTTCTCTTTGGCCAATTTCGATGACAATTTCTGTATGTAGGGTGAGAAAGAAGAAAATATGTTTCTTTAGGGGTAGTGTAATAGATAATTGTATGAAATATAATATATTTGATGTGGTTAGGGAAGAGTGCACTCTTCTCTGTAGTTTTGGTAGTAATTAATAATGTGTACCAATAAAAATATATTTATTTCTTCAAAAGAGAATAAAGTATAACAGTTGACAACTTCTTCATCAAATTTTGTAATACAACCTTTTGATATTAACGCCTCCTCGAACACTCACTTTTTTAACACAAAAAAAACACATTAAACTTCCAAATACCGAGTTATGTCGGGTATTTCGAAAAAATAGTTTAAAAAAAATAAAAATTAAATTTATTGAATAATTACAGAGATATACACACTAGCGGAGTCTAACTAACAATGAGCTAGGTCTAAGAGTGGGGGTATATATAGTCTATTGAGTTCTGCTGATGCTGTTGGTGGTGATAGCGGCTGATTTCTTCTTTAACTCCTCCCAGGGGAAGTTCTGAGCTCCTGCAAAGAAAAGGTTAGGGTACATGGTAATGTTGGATAGGGTGAAGTACCTGGTGATGATGTCGTTGGAGAGGAAGGTTGGTTGGGGCCTGAAGTCTTCCTGATAAGGGCCCAAATCATTATACCAAAAAGGCAGAGCACCAAGACTGGAAGGAGGATGTACCAATGAGTGCTATAGGAAGATGTTTCTTCAAAATTGTCCAAGGGCTCCATTTTGACATTAAGTTTGTGGAGGTACTTAAAGGTAAAGTTGAAGTTTTGATGTAGTCCAGGAGGATTGGGGTTGAAGAGAACTTTTGTATTCTTATATGTATGAAGAGCCTGCTTGTTGAGGAGTGTTTCGTCTTCTGTTAATTGAAATAAGGAAGTGTTTCCCAAAAAGATGGTTTCGTTTTTATTATGTACCTGTAGAAAGATGAATTGATTTGGTTCTAAGACTAAGGTACATGCCTGAGATAGTAATATATTCTTAAAAAGGATTACTGCTAGTGTATAGTGATTTACAATTATTCTCAAAATACAGGTCTGTATCTGAGTAGCTTTAACTTCAGTCGGGAAAATATATTGTTATTTGATGGGCGGTTTTCAGTTGAGAAAGAAATAATATTTTAACTTTAAAAAAAATTAAGCTTTGTAAGAATTATATATTTTTTAAACTAGAAGAGTAGATTAGGTTTTAAAGGAAATTTCTTCAATGATAATGATGTAAAATGAACAACTTTCAAAATAAATATGTCTATTATTGCGATACTCAACGCCTCTTCCTTATCCTGCCTCGGTTGGTCGACCGTTGAGAGGTTGACTTCAGAGCTTGGAGTAAAAGCAAATTTTGGCTGAAATTATATTTTATAAAAATCCTTTAGATCGGATAAATCAATATTTTAAATGTTAGTCGCGATATGTAACTCTTTTGTAAAACTTACTTTATTGTAAATCACTACACTAGCAGTAATCCTTTTTAAGAATATATTAGTATCTTAGGCATGTACCTTAGTTTTAGCACCAAATCAATTCATCTTTCTATAGGTACATAATAAAAACGAAACCATCTTTTTGGGAAACACTTCCTTATTTCAATTAACAGAAGACGAAACACTCCTCAACAAGCAGGCTCTTCATACATATACGAATACAAAAGTTCTCTTCAACCCCAATCCTCCTGGACTACATCAAAACTTCAACTTTATCTTCAAGTACCTCTACAAACTAAATGAAAAATCGAGCCCTTGGACAATTTTGAAGATAATTATTATCAAGATTAGTATTTTTTACAACTTCACTTCTGTGTTCATCAACTTGTGTTGAACATAGATTATCTACTAATGTTAGATTTATACAATAATAATTGTTTTTAATATAGTTACACTGAGCATGAAATATCTCATGTCCAGATTTTAAAATAAGTGGGGGATGAACATGTGGGGTTACTACTTTTCCTTTTTGTTCTACCGGGCAGGACAGAAGGAAACATGGGATATCAATAAAATAATAAACGGTATTGGACCGAATAGTGCAGTGTGCCTTATTGAGGTACCATAAAATATTTAATTCGGGTGTGACAAAGGAGATATTAAAATCTTTCTGCAATGAGTTGAGGTCGTTATGATTTAGAATACTAGAATGTATACCTAATTTGCAGAATTCTATTGATTCTTCGATGTCACTAATATGGTTTCCTATTAGAAATAGATTGGATAGGAGGTTCAAATAGTACTGATTTATTTATATGCCATTAACTATTGGGCTCGATAAAAGGGTTTTAACTCTATTAGTATTTGATTCAATAATTTCCAGGTCTTTATTAAAATCACGAACCAATTGTTGATTTATAGCTAATTGGTCTTTTACGTTATTTTGTAGATGAAAAGAGTTTCGTTCTAAGGAAGAGATAATATTGTCATATTTGTCTTTGTCTCGGGAGTCCATTACACCAGTTAGCCAAGAGAGGGCTGAGTCTGAACCGTTTATTAGTCCTCTTTTTTGACGTTGTTTGTTGATAAATAAATTATCTAATTTCTCTCTGATATATGAATAGTATTGCATTATTATCTTAGATTGGTGAGGATCTCTGTTTTTGTAATTCACTCAATTTATTGCGTTAAGAATATGATGTAATTGTTCGTCAATATTCTTTAAGTTAATATAATGGAGAAATGTATATGTGTTATTTATGTTATAAGCATTATCTAATTGAAGGGGAGTTACACCTGGTCCGTGCAATAGGTCAGTTACATGAATAGCTGTAATTGGGTTGGTGAAAGGTGTCACGAGGATGATTGAAAATCTGATTGTATGTATGTAAAATAATTGGTGAGTTTATAAGCGGCTAGGCCCTGGCTGAGGAGAGCTATGAGGAGCGCCTGCAGGATCGCTGCTTTCATTCTGTCCTCTTCCCTGCAAGAAGAGGGGTGAAGGATTAGTTTTCCTCTTTTCAAACTTCCTAGGTCTCCTCATTTGACTGCAATGAATTTCAATGTTTTTATTTCTACACATTTTAGCAGTTTGTTTGTTCCTATCATAAATAATTCTTTTGAATTTGTTTTTAGCCTTATTTCTTACACTAGCAGTAATACCCGGCGTTGTCCGGGGAACTTTGACGTTTCTCATAATATCTCGCATTCGAATTTCTTCAACAGTACGTTCATGATGTTACATTTTTCAATTATTTAATTGAAATAAATCCCTTCAACGGTAGACACCCCTGCTAGTAAGTGCTTAAGACCGTTGGGCACCACAGTAGATACATAGTTAGGAACGCTGGGTACCACAGCTAGTATATGCCTTGCAAACGGCGGACCCCACAGCTAGTAAGTACGTAGTTAGGAACGCTGGGTACCACAGCTAGTATCTGCCTTGCAACGGCGGACCCCACAGCTAGTAAGTACGTAGTTAGGAATGCTGGGTACCACAGCTATTATATGCCTTGCCAACGGCGGACCCCACAGCTAGTAAGTACGTAGTTAGGAACGCTGGGTAACACAGCTAGTATCTGCCTTGCAAACGGCGGACCCCACAGCTAGTAAGTACATAGTTAGGAACGCTGGGTACCACAGCTAGTATATGCCTTGCAACGGCACACGCTCTAGCTAGTTCCTGCTCAAGAACGCTGGTGACCACAGCTAGTATAAACCCTGCAACGGTGGACCTCCTAGGTAATACATGCTTAGGAAACCCACCCCTTTAAACTTAGTGCTACAAACCATATTTAAGCATTTAAGCAAGCTACATGTGACATTCCCTCAGAATTAATGCACCTTCCAATTTTGCTTTTGAGGCTATAACATGTGAAATTTCATGACAATACGATTATCCGTGAATGAGTTAGCACTATTTTTATGCTTAGCCCCCTCTAGTTCACACCTTTTTGATGTCACACACCCTATTTTTCTACTTGACCTTTAAGAATACTACATGTGAAATTCCCTGACAATCATCCGTTAATGACCTATCCCTATCTTTATATTTAGGCCTACACCCACAACCCCCATTCCCTTTCAAAATTTGAGATGTCACATAGCGTATTTTTCCATTTGACCTTTATGCATACTACATATGAAATTCCATGACACTCCGGTCATCCGTTAAAGACCTAGCACTCCCTTTATATTTAGGCCTACACCCACAAACCCCATTCCCTTTCAAAATTTGAGATCTCACATAGCGTATTTTTCCATTCGGCCAAGATCATCTGTTAATGACCTATCAATATCTTTATTTACGCCTACCCCTACAACCCCCCTCCCTTTTGTGACGTCACACATTTTATTTATCAATTTGGCTTTCAAGAATTCTACAGGTGAATTTCCATTCTTTATATGAAAGCCCAGCCCCACAACCCCCTGCCTTTCAATATTTTGAGATGTCACGCAGCGTATTTTTCAATTTAGCCTTTAAGCATACTACATGTCAAATTCCATGACATTCTGATCATCCGTTAAAGACCTATCACTATCTTTATATTAAGCCTAGCCTCTCCCCCCCCCCCCCCCCCCCCATTAAAATTTTGAGACTTTTAAGAATACTACATCCGACCATTAGTTAATGAGTTAGCACTATTTTTATGCTTAGCCCCCCCCCTTACAACCCCCCCCCCCCCTCTCCCGTTCGAAATTTTGGGACGACTATTTTTCAATCGGGCTCGAAAAGTTTTATGGAAATCCGTCCAGCCGTTTGGGCGTGATGCTGGAACACACAAACCCCATTTCAGCTTTACTAATATGTATACATTATGCAAGTCGGTCGAAGGGAACGGGCAGATAAGAGCACCGCAATTCAAAAATCCCAATAACTGCCGATGTAATGAATGTATCAACATCAAATTTCGTATTTAAAATTAAAAACCACTGAGGACATAACCAGTCGAATTTCAGCGATATCAACTGAGGGGAGGAGGGAGGTCCGGGGAGGGGGCTCAATTCAAAAATCCTGATAACTGCCGATGTAATGAATGTATCAACAAAACGCAACTTTCAAAGACCAATATCTCGAAAACTATTGCTCGTACAAGAAAAGTAAAAATACCGGAAAACCTAGTTTTTATGTGAAGAATATGAAAATGCTAATTAAAATTTTTTAAAAATTTAATTTTTTTACGATTTAATTTTACTGAGGTGTGTGTTGTGACAATGTTTAAGCCTAAAGTATTGACTATAACTGGGGAAGTATAAAAGTACATAATTGGTTCAACATGAAAAGATACATGTGAAATTGACAGGGGCGTAGCCAGGATTTAGAGCAGGGGGTGGGGGGGGGGGGGGGGGGGGGGCACACTCTTCGCCCGGTTTGCGGGCTGAGATCTGTATGAATCCACACCCAATTGAGTTTAACTAAAACGCAACTTTCAAAGACCAATATCTCGAAAACTATTGCTCGTACAAGAAACCTAAAAATACCGGAAAACCTAGTTTTTTGTGAAGAATCTGAAAATGCTAATTAAAAATTTGTCAAAGTTAATTTTTTTTACGATTTAATTTCACTGAGGTGCGTGTTGTGTCAATGTCTAAGCCTAAAGTATTGACTATAACTGGGGAAGCATAAAAGTACATAATTGGTTCAATATGAAAAGATACACGTGAAATTGACAGGGGCGTAGCCAGGATTTTGAGCAGGGGGGGGGGGGGCACACTCTCAAGAAATTTGAAGAATGGAGTTTACCGAGCTCAGGATCGCCATTTAGAAATCTAGCCAAGTCACTTAGGTCAGATGTTTTAATCGGGAAGATAAAAAGAAATTTGAGCACGTCGTCCTTCGGATGGGCCTTTCCCGATACATCTGAATCTTTCTTTGGTCGACCATCTTCGTTTCTGGATGCTGCCTATCTGCCAACATAGCTGTATTAATTTGGTTTTCAGAAAATATGTCAAAACGGTTCCTCAAAGCCCACTAACAACAACACACTTTATTTGGACCAGAACATCTTGGTTCTTCACACAAAGTATAAAATGGAAAATATAAAATGAAATTAATTAATAATAATGTCTTGGTATTATCTTGGTTTGAGCCTTCTGTGGAGAGTAGGCTGGCCAAGATTGTAGTGGGCTGCTCCAGAACACAGGCCTAGTCTTCCGTGGTAGTTATCTACTAAGGACCTTAAATAGGCTGCGACCCGAGGATCTCCCAGTTCCTCATGGAGTTGGCTGTTTCGGATAAACCATGGTGCATTCAGAGACACACGAAGAATTTTGTTCTGAAATGTTTGTAGTCGTGTTGTGAGTGAAGGACTGGCGCCATGCCATATTGGACAGGCGTATGTTAACAATGGGAGAAGTAACGCTTTGT
Source organism: Aradus depressus (assembly GCA_963662175.1). NCBI lineage: Eukaryota > Metazoa > Arthropoda > Insecta > Hemiptera > Aradidae > Aradus > Aradus depressus. Next base: position 36,760,119 of record OY759223.1, read on the forward strand.
ACAGGAGCAGTTTGCAAGAGTGTTTGAGGGGTGTGTTGCGGGTAATGAGTGGATAGAGATGTTTTAAACGGGTGTATGCTTGTGTAAGTTTTGTGTTGATGTGAAGTTTCCATGTGAGCCGTGTGTCTAAGAATACACCAAGGTACCGGACAGCCTGATCTTTAGGGTTCCATGGAATGGGAAGTCCGTCAACCCGCAGCCTACTCTGGTAGTGTGTCGTCTGCGTATAGTTCTAGAGTGGTATTACATGGCTCGGGGATGTCGCAGCAGTATAAGCTGAAGAGGAGGGGACTGAGGATAGCTCCCTGTGGCACTCCCGCCAGAATACTACGCTTGGAGCTGAGGATGTTGTTGACCCGCACTTGAAACGTCCTGTTCTCCAAAAAGGAATCAACGATCTTTTCCAAGGACTGTGGAGCCCATGTCTTCCTCAGCTTATAGCGGAGACCTTCATGCCACACCGAGTCGAACGCGGAAGCTACATCTAAAAAGACAGAGGTTGTATATGTCTTCTGTTCGAAACCATTCACAATCTTTTCCGAGACCCTCTGTAGCTGGTGCACAGATGAATGATTATGTTTGAAACCAAACTGGTGAGCTGGAACAATTCCTGCGCTTTCCAGGTGAGAACCCAGTCTTCTCAATATTAGTCGTTCGAGGATCTTCGACAACGAGTTCAGAAGGCTTATAGGCCGATAGCTGTCCGGCTCTTGCTTGGGCTTACCATGTTTATGGAAGACAATTACAACCGCGTTTTTCCAATTTCGAGGAAAATAGCTGCATCGCAGGCATGCGTTGAACAGACCGGTTAGAAAGGCTATACTCTTGGGTAGCTTCTTCAGCACTATGTTCGGAATGAGATCCTCACCGGGGGCCTTGTTGTTTGCTAAGTTTGTTATTAATGTTGTGATTTCTGAGGGAGTGGTGAGCTTGATGAAATTTTCAACAGTTTGTGTCGGTATGGATAGATATGTGTGTACTGTGGTGTTCATGTCTGTGTTAGCAGTGTCGTGTGTGCGGTACTTTTGTTCGAGGTGTGTTGCCAGGATTTCGCATTTGTCTTCGTCGCTCGTCACTGTGTGATGTCCGTCTGTCAGTGGGGCAAGGATGTGTTTTGTCTCAAAATTCGCCGGGTTTCTTTCCAGAGACTACTATCGCCGGGGGTCATGTCGGTCAAGTAAGCCCTGTACTTACAAATTCTGTGGTTGTCGAGCTCCCATCTCACCCGTCGGGTCAAGCGATTGAGGTCTCTTTTATCTACATCACTTCTTGTTCTTTGCCAGCGTTTGCGAGCCGTGTTTTTTTCGTGAATTAGTGCTAGGATTAGAGTGGGAATGGAGTCATGTATATGTGGTCGTCTGTCTTTGAAGTGGTGATATGTAGCATTGTGAACAGATGTGTAAACAGTTTGTGTGAATGTCTGTATTGCCCAGTCTATGTCGTCTGTGTGATTGTAGTAGATTGGAATTTCAAGAGTTTGATCCATTTCCCATTGAAAAGTTTTCCAATCAATTTTTCCTGTTATAAGTCTTGGAAGCGGTTCGGTGTAGTGTTTGTGTGCTGTGAATGTGTTAAGGACGGGGACGTGCTCTGAATCGAGTTCTGTTAGTGTCTCGTTATATATTGGGAATGTGAAATTTTGTAGTGTGATGTCTAGGATGTCTGGATGATATCTGTGTTGTGACGGGTAGAAGGTTGGTTCGTCTGGGGCTGAGACCTGAACACCGAGGTTGTTTGTGGCCGACAAAAGCCTGACCCCATTGTTATTGGTTCTTCTGCAGCCCCTGATTGTGTGCTTGCTATTGAGGTCCCCGAAAAGTGCATTCGCGTCTCCTGTAAAAATGTGTTCTAGGTCTGTCTGTTTTATTCTTAAGTCTGGTCGTTGGTATCCCGAGATGATGTTGAGTCGTCTGTTGTTGGTGAGTGTCAGTTGAATCCCGACAGCCTCCAGGTGCTCCAGTTCAGGAAGAAGTAGATGGGAATGCTTTATTTTTTTCTTCACACAAACAGCTACTCCTCCAGAGGCTATTCGGGTTAGTCTGTCTCGTCTGTATGTCACGTATCCTGTCAGTCTGAATGTGTCTGTCGCTTTGAAGTGTGTTTCTGTTAGGCAAACTATGCCTATGTTGTATCGTATTAGGAGGTTACTGAAAGACTGTTGCTTTGCTTTCAACCCATTCGCGTTCCAATTTAGGATTGTTAAATTTTGATCAACTGTGGAATTAGGGCTGACCATAATTGGAAGAAAGTATGTTATTGAGTATTGTGGAAATGAAGTATTTGATTTTTGGAATGAAAGGTTTAATTAAATTTAGTAGTATGTCAAATAGGTTTGATGAGGGGTCTTGTTCGTTGAGGTTAGTTTGATGAGGGGTGCTTGCTGGTGTCTGTGTGTGGTGTCTGCTCCGGGCAAACCAAGGGTTTGATTTAGCTCCTGAGGGGAAGTTTTGCTGTGACTGTGGAGGATTTTCTGAGACTGGTTGGGGAGTAAGTCTAGATGGATTTGCATTTGTTGTGTCATGAATGTGGGTTGGTATGTGTTTTCTGTGTGTGATTCGTGATTGAAGTTTTAAGAAGGTTTCACAGCCTCTATAATTGGCGGGGTGGCTTCCACCACAGTTAGAGCACTTTGGGGACTCTTGGAGAGTACGTGATGGGCAAGCTGTGAAATGATGATCTCCTGCACACTTGACACATTTTGGGTCAAGGTGGCAGAAGTTCTTGCTATGCAATTCGTGCACTGCACAATGCGTTGAGACCTCTTCCGCGGTTCGACAGTCACTATAGTGTAAAAGAGACGAGATAATTGAAAAATCTCTTTCCCCTCCGGAGTATTCTGGAGCTCGACAGCACACAGTGGAGTGGGGCCTTTGTCCTTGTTCAGTAGCCTCGTTACACTGAGGTCTGGGTATGTCGGGGTTAGTTCGTCTTGTATTTCGGTTTCAGTCAGGGAGTATGGAACCCCTCGGATAACAACGGAAAGTTTCCTATCCTCGGGGTTCAGGAAAGTATAATATTTTACGTCATTTGTTTGGTAAAATTTGGTCAGTTTCCTAAAGTCTTCAGATGTCATAAGGGATATTTTAACTTTTTTGTGGCATTGTTTTGTTTCGAGGGGAGATGTTGTGATACTTTTAATGTCTGTCAGTACTTTTTGAAAATCGTCGGCTTCACAAAGGAAAATTGGGGGATTTTTAAGTTGTTTTTCGGTCTGTGGGGTGGTATCGTTAGTGTGTTGGTCGGTGATAAGTGCTGCGAGTAGCGCGAATGTGTTGTGCGTGGGTATAGTGGAATGAATTGTGTACCTGTTCCGCTTGGGCTGGGTGTGGCTGGCCCCCGGTGAGGGCTCTCCGTCTAGCTGCATGGCTGACTCCGGGAGTGCTGGAAACTCCATGTCTTCTTCTGGGGGACAGAGTCTCTTCGGCTGGCTCACTAGTCGGGGTGAGTTCGACTGATCTGGGTTACCTGTATTGTTCAGTCGTGCTTTGAGGTTATCCGTGAGTCCATTTTTCGTGTTGACCGGTTTTTCGGTCGAGTTGATGTTGGGTTTCATTCTCACCCGTAACTTGGGTGAAAAGTAAGTAATTTTGCTCATTTTTATGGGTATGAATAACTTTTCAAATAATAAAAAGGTAAATTTTCTTGAGACAATTTGTTTACGTGTTTAAACAAACTTCCTAGCATCCTTAAACGTTCTGCTCAACATAGGGTACGTGACATCACCCAACACTCCTGCCAACTTCCTACTACCATCTCCAAAGCCCACTTATATTCCACATTTCTTCCTTGATAATTTTAGTTGGAACCAAACGGTAACTTACTTTATCATACATATGGAGTCTATCGAGCTCAGGATCGCCACTTAGAAATCTAGCCTAGGCACTTAGGTCAGATGTTTTAATCGAGAAGATGAAAATAAATTTGAGCACGTCGTCCTTCGGATTGGACTTTAGGCTATGATCGTGGGCCTTTTTGTATGTCAGGTGCTCGATAATGAGTCGTATGTTATATAACTGAACCTAGGTAGCTAAAATTTCACTTAGGTTCAAAAAACCTTGAGCACGTCGTCCTTCGGATGGGACTTTCCCGATATATCTGAATCTGTCTATCAGTTTTAACAAATATTAAAGCTATAAACCGTTAAAAAGCGAGAAATTTGAAGAATGGGATTTAGCCCGACTTTTTTCGAAAAACATTTTTATTTCGATTTTTGTGTAGGATTCAGATAACCCGGTTGTTCATCAGTTTTAACAAATATTATATCTAAAAACCGTTTAAAGGCTAGAAATTTGAAGAATGGAGTCTACCGAGCTCAGGATCGCCATTTAGAAATCTAGCCAAGTCACTTAGCTCAGATGTTTTAATCGGAAATATAAAAATAAATTTGAGCACGTCGTCCTTCGGATTGGGCTTTAAGCTATGATCGAGGGCCTTTTCGTATGTCAGGTACTGGATAATGAGTCGTATGTTATGTATCTAAACCTGGGTAGGTGACGTTTCATTTAGGTTAAAAATTACTTGAGCACGTCGTCCTTCGGATGGGACTTTCCCGATATATCTGAATCTGTCTATCAGTTTTAACTAATATTAAACCTATAAACCGTTAAAAAGCGAGAAATTTGAAGAATGGGATTTAACCCGAGTTTTTTCGAAAAACATTTTTATTTCGATTTTTGTCTAGGATTCAGATATCCTGGTTGTTATATATCAGTTTTAACAAATATTAAATCTAAAAACCGGTAAAAAGGGAGAAATTTGAAAAATGGAGTTTACCGAGCTCAGGATCACCATTTAGAAATCTAGCCAAGTAACTTAGCTCAGATGTTTTAATCGGGAAGATAAAAATAAATTTGAGCACGTCGTCCTTCGGATTGGACATTAAGCTATGATCGAGGGCCTTTTCGTATGTCAGGTACTCGATGATGAGTCGTATGTTATGTAGTTAAACCTGGGTAGGTGACGTTTCATTTAGGTTAAAAATTACTTGAGCACGTCGTCCTTCGGATGGGACTTTCCCGATACATCTGAATCTTTCTTTGGTTGAATATATTCGTTTCTGGATGCTGTCTATCTACCAACATAGCTGTATTAATTTGTTTTTCAGAAAATATGTCAAAACGGTACATCAAAGCCCACCTACAGTCAGTAACAAAAATGTTCGGACGGTTTGATTTTTCAATAAAAAATTATAATAATTAAATGCACAAGTATTAAAAAATAATTTAAAAAAATAATTAAAGCCATTTTTCAATCAAGAATAAGAATTCAAAAGTGGGTTAGGATGAAGGAAAAACAGCTTTGATTAGAACAAATAAATATTTTAATTTAATAAATTTTATAACAAGTAATGTAGGTTACAAAAATTTTCGGACAAAAATGTAAACAACTATAAATAAATTCAATGTTTTTTTTTCGATTTCACAAATTCAAAAACCATAATGTTAATTAATATTTGGTTGGGTACCCTTTTTGTGTAATAACATCTTTCATTCGATTCGGCATTGATGATGAAACTAATTTTTTGGTGAAATTTGGAGATATTTTACCCCACTCTTCTAATAACTTTTGTTTCAATTCGTTTTTTGAAGCAATGGGTGTTAATCGAATTTTCCTGTCGAGCTCACCCCATACGTGTTCAATTGGGTTGAGATCGGGCGATTGGGGGGGGTTTCATAACTTTAGGGCAGTTATACAAAAGCCAAGTACGTACCAATTCACAGGTGTGTTTCGGATCGTTGTCTTGGTAAAAATGAAAAGTCCGTAAAATCCCAAGTTTTTCAGCACTCTTTTTCAAATTGCTCCTTAGTAATTCGGCATAAACTTTTCCAGTCATGGTGGTTTCAATGAAAACCAGTTCACCAATTCCACTAGACGCCATACACCCCCACACCATCACTGAGCCACCCCCATGTTTTACTATTGGTTTTAAATTTTTTGGATTCAGCTCCCCATTACGCCTTCTCCAAATTTTGTCGCGACTGTCGGGACTAAATATATTAAACTTACATTCAAAAGTATTTGCTTGCAATAGAACAAACCGCAATAATAAAATATTCTTGTATCTTGTAACTCTTCACAACATAAAAAGAAATCTCAGGTCATGTAATGTCAGAAAACTAGATTTTTGTGATATGACGTTGGAAGAGAGCGACAGCAGCGCTGACCCTCGGCAGAAACCGTCCCTTCCCCCTACTCCCCCCTGACCCTCCACCTTCCCTCTAAAGAAACTAAGTACCCAATTTTTCTAATTTAAACGTTTTTTCTCCGATATTTCGACAAATAAATGTTTCCAGATCATGTCCGTTTACTTCCATGTAATATATGTATACATATACTATTACTTTACTTTTGTTTACTTCCCTATACATATAATATATGTATACATAATAATATGTACTAAAAATTTTGTAATCGTGTGAACATCAGAGATCAATTGCATGCGTGTGTTTATGTGAGAGCTCAAACGCTTTGACCTGACATCGTACAGGCTCATGACCATCGCTTAACATCCCATCCGAAGGACGGAGTGCTTAAGTTTATTTTACCTCGCAGATGAATGACATTACTCCAAAAAATTTCTGAATGATTCTGGAACTCTTTTACGAAGCTCAATCTTTTTTTATATTTTTTTCACTCACAAACGGTTTTTGGTACTCTCCCATTATATCCTGCTTCTTTTAGAATTCTTCGAACATTTTGTGGGTGAACTTTCTTTCCCGTTTCTCTGTATACCTCGGCGACGATCTGAGGTGCACTCCTCGAGGGCTTGTTTTTAATTTTCCGGACAACGCTACACCTTTCTCGGTCGTTTAATACTCTTGGACGGCCAGAGGAAGATTTCAAATCTATCCGATCCTCGTGCTTATACCTTCGAATTACATCGGCTACGGTGCTTTTACTTCGGCCTACCATACCACCGATTTTGCGGACACTTAATCCTTTTTCATAATTAAAAATTATTATCTGTTGAACTTCAAAAGATGTTCGACCCATCTTGACAGCAGGAAATACAAATAACTACTGAATGCAGTAATAGAAGGATATAAACACATTTTATTTGTTCGGTATTAGCGGTTGGTTGAGAAGGGATTAAAGATCATGATCAGAGTCGCATTTGTTTACAAAACAAACAACAGGTGTCCAGAAAATTTTGTTACGTGAATTTCTTGTCTTCAATTATTAATGCAAAATTTCCTATTAGCTGTAAATGTTTAATTAATTGTTTTACGGCGTTTTGAAATGATTGATGATCTCGAAATTTAAAACTTTGCTTGAATTAAATATTTTGCCATATAACTATGTGTAACTGCAAAAGAAAAACAAAATTATAAATTGTCCGAAAATTTTTGTTACTGATTGTATATTCCACATATCTTCCTTGATAATTTTAGTTGGTACCAAACGGTAACTTATTTTATCATACATATGGAGTCTATCGAGCTCTGGATCGCCACTTAGAAATCTAGCCAAGTCACTTAGCTCAGATGTTTTAATCGGGAAGATAAAATAAATTTGAGCACGTCGTCCTTCGGATTGGGCTTTAGGCTATGATCAAGGGCGTTTTGTATGTCAGGTGCTCGATAATGAGTCGCATGTTATGTACCTAAACCTGGGTAGTTGAAACTTCATTTACGTTAAAAATAACTTGAGCACGTCGTCCTTCGGATTGGACTTCACGCTATGATCGAGGGCCTTTTTGTATGTCAGGTACTGGATAATGAGTCGTATGTTATGTATCTAAACCTGGGTAGCTGAAATTTCACTTAGGTTAAAAAAACCTTGAGCACGTCGTCCTTCGGATGGGACTTTCCTGATATATCTGAATCTGTCTATCAGTTTTAACTAATATTAAGCCTATAAACCGTTAAAAAGCGAGAAATTTGAAGAATGGGATTTAGCCCGACTTTTTCGAAAAACATTTTTATTTCGATTTTTGTGTAGGATTCAGATAACCCGGTTCATCAGTTTTAACAAATATTAAATCTAAAATCCGTTTAAAGGCTAGAAATTTGAAGAATGGAGTCTACCGAGCTCAGGATCGCCATTTAGAAATCTAGCCAAGTCACTTAGCTCAGATGTTTTAATCGGGAAGATAAAAATAAATTTGAGCACGTCGTCCTTCGGATTGGGCTTTAAGCTATGATCGAGGGCCTTCTCGTATGTCAGGTACTCGATAATGAGTCGTATGTTATGTATCTAAATCTGGGTAGGTGACGTTTCATTTAGCACGTCGTCCTTCGGATGGGACTTTCCTGATACATCTGAATCTTTCTTTGGTTGACCATCTTCGTTTCTGGATGCTGCCTATCTACCAACATAGCTGTATTAATTTGTTTCTCAGAAAATATGTCAAAACGGTACCTCAAAGCCCACCTACATTCCACATTTCTTCCTTGATAATTTTAGTTGGAACCAAACGGTAACTTATTTTATCATACATATGGAGTCTATCGAGCTCAGGATCGCCACTTAGAAATCTAGCAAAGGCACTTAGGTCAAATGTTTTATTCAAGAAGATAAAAATAAATTTGAGCACGTCGTCCTTCGGATTGGACTTTAGGCTATGATCGAGGCCCTTTTGTATGTCAGGTGCTCGATAATGAGTCGTATGTTTTGTATCTAAACCTGGGTAACCTTGAGCACGTCGTCCTTCGGATGGGACTTTCCTGATATATCTGAATCTATCAGTTTTAACTAATATTAAGCCTATAAACCGTTAAAAAGCGAGAAATTTGAAGAATGGGATTTAGCCCGACTTTTTTCGAAAAACATTTTTATTTCGATTTTTGTGTAGGATTCAGATATCCCGGTTGTTATATATCAGTTTTAACAAATATTAAATCTAAAAACCGGTAAAAAGGGAGAAATTTGAAGAATGGAGTTTACCGAGCTCAGGATCGCCATTTTGAAATCTAGCCAAGTCACTTAGCTCAGATGTTTTAATCGGGAAGATAAAAATAAATTTGAGCACGTCGTCCTTTGGATTAGACTTTAAGCTATGATCGAGGGCCTTTTCGTATGTCAGGTACTCGATAATGAGTCGTATGTTATGTATCTAAACCTGGGTAGGTGACGTTTCATTTAGCACGTCGTCCTTCGGATGGGACTTTCCTGATACATCTGAATCTTTCTTTGGTTGACCATCTTCGTTTCTGGATGCTGCCTATCTACCAACATAGCTGTATTAATTTGTTTCTCAGAAAATATGTCAAAACGGTACCTCAAAGCCCACTTGTATTCCACATTTCTTCCTTGATAATTTTAGTTGGAACCAAACGGTAAGTTATTTTATCATACATATGGAGTCTATCGAGCTCAGGATCGCCACTTAGAAATCTAGCCTAGGCACTTAGGTCAGATGTTTTAATCGGAAAGATAAAAATAAATTTGAGCACGTCGTCCTTCGGATTGGACTTTAGGCTATGATCGCGGGCCTTTTTGTATGTCAGGTGCTCGATAATGAGTCGTATGTTATGTAACTAAACCTAGGTAGCTAAAATTTCACTTAGGTTCAAAAAACCTTGAGCACGTCGTCCTTCGGATGGGACTTTCCCGATACATCGGAATCTTTCTTTGGTTGACCATCTTCGTTTCTGGATGCTGCCTATCTACCAACATAGCTGTATTAATTTGTTTTTCAGAAAATATGTCAAAACGGTACCTCAAAGCCCACTTATATTCCACATTTCTTCCTTGATAATTTTAGTTGGAACCAAACGGTAACTTATTTTATCATACATATGGAGTCTATCGAGCTCAGGATCACCACTTAGAAATCTAGCAAAGGCACTTAGGTCAACTGTTTTATTCGAGAAGATAAAAATAAATTTGAGCACGTCGTCCTTCGGATTGGACTTTAGGCTATGATAGAGGGCCTTTTGTATGTCAGGTGCTCGATAATGAGTCGTATGTTATGTACCTAAACCTGGGTAGTTGAAATTTCATTTACGTTAAAAATAACTTGAGCTCGTCGTCCTTCGGATTGGACTTCAAGCTATGATCGAGGGCCTTTTTGTATGTCAGGTACTGGATAATGAGTCGTATGTTATGTATCTAAACCTGGGTAGCTGAAATTTCACTAGGTTAAAAAAACCTTGAGCACGTCGTCCTTCGGATGGGATTTTCCCGATATATCTTAATCTGACTATCAGTTTTAACTAATATTAAGCCTATAAACCGTTAAAAAGCGTGAAATTTGAAGAATGGGATTTAGCCCGACTTTTTTCGAAAAACATTTTTATTTCGATTTTTGTGTAGGATTCAGATATCCCGGTTGTTATATATCAGTTTTAACAAATATTAAATCTAAAAACCGGTAAAAAGGGAGAAATTTGAAGAATGGAGTTTACCGAGCTCAGGATCGCCATTTAGAAATCTAGCCAAGTCACTTAGCTCAGATGTTTTAAGCGGGAAGATAAAAATAAATTTGAGCACGTCGTCCTTCGGATTGGACTTTAAGCTATGATCGAGGGCCTTTTCGTATGTCAGGTACTGGATAATGAGTCGTATGTTATGTATCTAAACCTGGGTAGGTGACGTTTCATTTAGGTTAAAAATTACTTGAGCACGTCGTCCTTCGGATGGGACTTTCCCGATACATCTGAATCTTTCTTTGGTTGACCATCTTCGTTTCTGGATGCTGCCTAAGAACGCCGGACACCTTAGATAGTATGCGCCTTGCAACTCCGTGCAACCAGGTATTAATAAGTTCTTAGGAACGCTGGGCAACACAGATAGTATGTATGTAGTTAGGAATACTGGGCACCGCAGCTAGTATGTGCCTTGCAACAGCGGATGCCCTAGATATTTTGTGCTTAACCATTTAGGTATATGCATGCCCTCTCAATACCCCCCTCCCGTTGACAATTTTGAGACGTCACATATCCTTTCTTTGTTTTTGTCTATTATTAATACTACATGTGAAATTCCATGACATTCCAAACATCCGTTAAAGACCTATCACGACCTTTATATAGGCCTACCCCACAACCCCCCCTCCCGTTCAAAATTTTGAAATGTCACGTAGCGTATTTTTCAATTTGGTCTTTAAGCATACTACATGTCAAATTCCATGACATTCCGATCAAAAGACCTATCACTATCTTTATATGTAGGCCTACTCCCACAACCCCCCCTCCCGTTCAAAATTTTGAGATATCACGTAGCGTATTTTTCAATTTGGCCTTTAAGAATACTACATGTCAAATTCCATGACTACCCGATCATCCGTTAATGACAGCACTATCTTTATATTTAGGCCTACCCCCACAACCCCCCCTCACGTTCACTATTTTGTGACGTCACACACTCTTTTTTTTTATTTGGCCTTAAAAAAAACTACATATGAAATTCATGATAATCCGTCCATCCGTTAATGCGCTAGAGCAATTTTTGTGCTTAGCCCTCCCCCCCCCCCCCCCCCCCCCTCAGGTTGACCGCTAGGAACTCTCTTCATAAGAACCTTCCTCGGACTTCAACGAATATTTGAAAAAAAAAAATTAGCCGAATTGGTCCAGCCGTTCTCGAGTTTTGTGCTTAGCAAAATTAGTCGGGCATTTTTATTATATAGATTTAATTTTTTTACGATTTAATTCAACTGAGGTGTGTGTTGTGTCAATGTCTCAGCCTAAAGTATTGACTGTAACTGGGGAAGTATAAATGTACATAATTGGTTCAATTTGAAAAGATACATGTGAAATTGACAGGGGCGTAGCCAGGATTTAGAGCAGGGGGGGGGGGGGGGGGGGGGTCGCCCCCACTCTTCTCCCGGTCTGCGGACTGAGGTCTCTATAATTATATAGAATTATATTATAGAATATAGAAATTCATCAAAGGATGCAAAAAGTGTCAGGGAAAAATTTTGTAACTACTTCTGAAGGAAAACTGCAGATACGTAAAAATGACTAAAATAAAAAACAATGTTGTTTTAGTAACCTATAAGAAGTAACCCAAAATAAAAGCATAATTACTTTTTTATTTTATGAGTTTGAGTTCATTAGAAAAATTATGAAATATTTATAATAACATAGCTTTAAATTAATTTGTGTACCTTATCTTAGTAAAAATATATGTATTTCTAATGAAAACTAATAAGTGTATAGATTCTTACCTGGGGTTTCTCAAACTTGTTCAAAAAATGAAGATATTCGAAGGTCCAACTCTTCCTCACAATGTGTACACGCCGAAGAGTTGGACCTTCGAATATCTTCGATGATGATGTCATCATCTGCCCCAACACCAGATCTTCTAGACTGTTCTATTTTTTTCAGATCCCGACGATAATTGGAGCGTAGAGTATTTATTTATTTTTTTTTACATCCTCTACCGTGGATGCCGGTTTGACTTTTTTTAAAATAACAAGCAACTTTTGTAGAGATTCATGTCTCTTATATTTATTTACATAAAACCTATGGGTTTTATCCCATAAGAGAGGCAACGATTCAAGATTTAATATAAACTCTTTCTCCGGTTCCAATGATGGAGGAGGTGTCGTGGCAGGATTAATTTCGCAGCTGGGAGAGTGGGACATACCGGAACCGTCCGTCTCCATCGCTGTCTCAGCTGTGACTGACGCCAGACTGATAAGAATGTAGCTACACGATCAGTCTTGCATCAGTTCAGTCAAGACTGATGGAAATTATCAAAATATTTAAAAATCCATCAGTTCAGTCCATCAGTCAACGCAATAAACGATCAGTTTCCCGTCAGTCTGACCAAGGTCACGGACTGAACTGATGCCAGATTGAACGTGTAACACCCTTCTATGAATCCACACCCAATTGAGTTTAACTAAAACGCAACTTTCAAAGACCAATATCTCGAAAACTATTGCTCGTGCAAGAAAACTAAAGATACTTGAAAACCTAGTTTCTATGTGAAGAATCTGAAAATGCTAATTAAAATTTTTTAAAAATTTAATTTTTTTACGATTTAGTTTTACTGAGGTGTGTGTTGTGACAATGTTTAAGCCTAAAGTATTGACTATAACTGGGGAAGTATAAAAGTACATAATTGGTTCAATATGAAAAGATACATGTGAAATTGACAGGGCCGTAGCGAGGATTTTGAGCAGGGGGGGGTCGTCTCCACTCTTCTCCTGGTCTGCGGACTGAGGTCTCTATGAATCCACACCCAATTGAAAATAAATATAACCCAACTTTCAAAGACCAATGTCTCGAAAACTATTGCTGGTACAAGAAACCTAAAAATACCGGAAAACCTAGTTTTTTGTGAAGAATATGAAAATGCTAATTAAAATTTTTTTTTAATTTAATTTTTTTACAATTTAATTTTACTCAGGTGTGTTGTGTCAATGTTTAAACCTATTTCTGAAATGTGTTTTTTTACCTCATTTTCATTTTGTCTCCCAGTTTGACTTACATAAACAAAATTACAAAAACTACATTTTAGACAGTAAACCCCGCTTTTTTCTTCTGTTTTTCTTTTTTCTTTAGTGCTGTTGAGATGTTTGTATAATGTATTATTTGTTCTGGAACCTACCCAACAGTCCTCTTTTTTAAGTACATCGCCTCTGAAGATGCTAGCAATACCGAAAGTACTCCCATATTATATATATTTTGTGAAATAGACAATATATATATATTTTTTAAACATAGGTTTTTCTTTGTTTTTTTATTAAGTGTTATGTAATTTCATGACCATCCGACCATTAGTTAGCACTATTTGTTTGCTTAGCCCCCCCTTATAACCTCCCCTCCCTTCGAAATTTTGGGACGCCACATAGCCTATTATTCAATCGGGCTCGAAATGATGCTACATGTATAGTTTTATGGAAATCCGGCCAGCCGTTTGGGCGTGATGCTGGACAAACAAACAAACACACAAACCCCGTTTCAGCTTTACTAATATAGATTATGCAAGTCGGTCGAAGAGAATGGGTAGATAGAGCACCGCAATTCAAAAATCCCAATAACTGCCGATGTAATGAAAGTATCAACATCAAATTTCGTATTTATAATTAAAATCCAGTGAAGACATAACCAGTCAAATTTCAGCGTAATACCCGGTGTTGCCAGGGGAATTTTGACATTTCTCCTAATATCTCTCATTCGAATCCTATTCAATACTTCAGCAATACATTCATGATGTTACAATTTTCAATTATTCAAATGTAAAAAGGTTTATAATCTTTCAACATCAGACACTCCAGCTAGTATCTGTTTGGGACCCCTGGGCACACAGGGAAAGGATAAGAGCATTGAATGCTTAGGTCCCTAGGTGAACACAACAACTTTCCGAATATATCTAAAAAATTTCTTTGGTTGACTATCATCGTTTCTGGTTGCTGCCTCTCTACCGACATTGCTGTCCTAATGTGTTTTCTTGGTTCTGAGGGTTCTGATACACTTGTTGGTATGATTGTTCAGCAAAAGAGTTTTGGGGACGTTGTATTTCCCTAACTTGGTACCAAGGGTTCTGATAAGCTTGTTGGTAAGATTGTCCCGAGAATGATATGTTTGTCCTAGGAGGAAGTCTTTGTGTTTTGTTATTTTTTTTATTTTTTTAGAGTACAGTTGGTTGATGATGAACATACATTTATTTAAGTATTGTTGTTAAGTTATCCAAATCTTGAGGGTCGAATGTCGAATGTCATGACATGATTTGCTACTGTCATGAGAACATTATTATAAAAATGGTGTATTGCTTCCTTATCTACTTTTGTGATAAAATGTTTTAGTGTATCACCGCTAAGTCCTTCTAGTTGTAGTCTGACTTAAATTAAATTGATAATTTCATTTATTCTATTTAGGAAATCGATTGGGGATTCTCTATGATTTGGATTGATTTGTCGTATCTTCTGTTTTAACAATTCATACGAACGTCCATCAGCTAAATGGTCTTTAGGAATTTGTAGCAACTCAGCTACTGTGCTGATTGGCATTGTAAGGATCAAAGATCTAGTAGATCCGTGGAGTTTTACTCTTATTTTACTGAGAAGGATCTCATTATTTAATGCTCTTTCTGTTATACTATCTGCGCATACTCTACGAAAAACGAATTCTACCGTATCACAGAAGAAAGTTAAATCTATTGGATTGCCATCATAGAAAAGGATGTGATCATTAGGGCTCGGATGTTTATGCAATTAAAAATTTAAAATATGTGCATAAAATATGCATTTATTTTTGATAAATATGCAGGTAAAACAAAAAAATACGCACAATCAAATAAATTATTTATTATAATAAAACACAAAACTAACTAGATTAGGTTATAAGAAAAAAGTTATTCATTTTTAAAATTGTTGGCAACAACATACATCCTCAAATTTTCAAAAGTAAAACTTTGCCGATCGGACCTAAAAATGTTTTTATATCTACTAAATGATCTCTCAACGTCCATTGAAGTCACCGGAGAACGTTTAAACGTCGCTAATTCAGAAGGGCTGAACGGCATATCTTCCTACTCGATGGTTCCCTTAAGAATGTTACTAATCCTTCGTAAATTTTCAAGTCCCGGATTTTTTTTTAAAACATCCTCTACTTTTTGATGTATTTTTGAACTGTAAGGTCCTTGGATATTTTTCAGTTTTCTTACAGCATCCTCTACCAATGCTAAGGTTTCTGACAGCAATACATTTTGTGTTTCCAGGGTTTTTATGGTTTCGACTTTTTAGTTGGGTTTTTACCCAAGGTTTGTCAAAATTAAGCATAAATTATTTTTCAAAGAAGTTTTATGGAGTACATTTTTGGCTCTTTGTATTGACACCGCTGCTGCATCATCCAGTTTAGAAACCACATTTTTAATTTTGTCGAAATTTATTGAGTAGTAATGGGCTGCGTCTAGCCGTGTTCCCATCTTGTGATAATAGGTTCAGGAGGTAAATTTAATTCTGGGTAGGTCTCTTTTAATAGTTTTACTCGACTCAGCGCTTTCAGGAAGATTTTTTTCACATTGGAAATGAGTGCATCAACATCTTCAAATTAATTTCTGACAGTTTCTACAACTCTGTGAAGAGCATGTGCTAGGCAGGTTACGTGAATCAAATTAGGGTAGAATGTTTTCAACGATTTGGCAGCCTTGACCATATATGGAGCAGCGTCAGTAAGAAAAAGAAATACCTTGTTGTGTAAAATTCCGTTTGGCCAAATCAAGGACATCGAATCATTAAAGAATCGGGCAATCGTCTCGTGGTTGCATTTATCTAGGAGTTGTAAATTTAGAAGATAGGGTTGAGATGGTTCTTCAGAGAGCTTTCCGATAATAATGTTAGCTACATACCTTCTAGAGCGTCAGTAGTTTCGTCCACCGACAACCAAATTGGACCGTCTTTGATATGGCCGCGGATTTTCACCATTGTCTCCTCGTAAACATCGGGATATCATTTTTCCGAATGGTACTCTCGTCGGGCAATTGGAGGCCAATGTTCCTTTCCAAAAAGTGTTTTAACTCGCGGTTATTAATTTTATTAAATGAAATATCCGCACTTACAAATGCGCGAAATAGGCCTGAAAAACTGGTGATTTTTACTCTGGTTTTTCTCTTTAGTTTTGGCATCTTTCCTGATGCTATGAACGATGTGGACTGAACTGAAATAATTGCGTTTGTTTACTTTGTTTGGGAATTAAAGGAAGGGGAGGAGCTTTTCAGAATTTGAACATCCATCAAACTTCCTAGAAAATTAAAGCCGCGGCTTTTCTTGGTGTTCTGCGTATCTCACTCAGCATTAATTCTTTTTCGGCTCTAAACCTTTTTTTATTTTTTTCAATAAAAGAAAAAAATTGGCGCAACATAATATGCAGTTAAAATATGCAAAAACCACTGAAATATGCATTTATGGTCAAATATGCAGACCTATGCAAATTAAAAGCTGCTTTAATCGAACCGTTTTGATACAAAACATGTTTTAAAAGTCATAATAGTGATGTAAGAAGCAGAGATAAAAATATGCAAATGCATTAACAACCGAGCCCTAGTGATCATAATCCTCCCTCGATATTTGGTAGCTCATGTTGGCCATAGTTACAATAAAGGGTGGTTTAATGACAGGAGTACTTCGTACCTCTGGTATTTCGGTGGAGCTTTGCGAGTCCAGTTCGTCCGTTAATAATCCAAGATCTGTGTTTCTTAGGTTCTTGTTGCTGGAGAGAGCTCCCTGGAGGAGACAGATTCAGATATATCGGGAAACTCCCATCCGAAGGACGACGTGCTCAAGGTTATTTTTAATCTAAGTGAAATTTCACCTACCCAGGTTTAGTTACATAACATACGACTCATTATCGAGTACCTGATATTCGAAAAGTCCCTGAATCATCGCTTAAAGTCCCATCCGAAGGACGACGTGCTCAAGGTTATTTTTAACCTGAGTGAATTTTCACCTACCCAGGTTTAATTACATTAGGTACGTCTCATTCACGAGTACCTGATGATGGTTAAAATTAAGTGAGATGCTTAGTTATCTTGACTCATGCCCGGGCTTCAATTACGAGGGACAGCGATCTCAAGTGTTTTCTCTTCCCAGTTACATTGTCTAAGAGTCTTCAAAGTGTACCTGATGTCTAACTAGTTCGTTACATCACATAATGTCCGGCCCGAAGGACGACATGCTCAAGCATATTCTTCACTTCCCGGTTAAAACAACTAAGGGCCTCGGTCTAGATCCGGCGCAATCCTGAGCTGATTAGGCAACACATGTAAAGATAAAATATGTTTCTCTTTGGTTCCAAAAAAAAATTGTCAAGAGAGAAATATAGAATATAGGTGAGCTTTGTGGAACCGTTTTCACATATTTTCTGAAAAACACATTAGGACAGCAATTTCGGTAGATAGGCAGCAACCAGAAGCGATGATAGTCAACCATAAACAGATTTAAATATATTGGGTGTCCGTCCGAAGGACGACGTGCTCAAGGTTATTTCTCACTTTCTTCAAAACTTATCCCCTATGAAGGAAAAGTTATATCGATAGTTACTTGTACTACACTTCATGAATCGATAGTGATATCGCCCATCCCTACTTCGACCTATCTTATTCCATGTACGAACGTTCAGCTCGCCTCAAATCAATCTTATTTCGGTCAATTAAAGTGAGGGAAATTTAAATTATGTATTTTTTTATTTAAATTATCGATGATAAAAACGGAGCGGTTGCCATCAAGTCACGTAAGTATTTTCAGTTTTCCTTGAACACTGAATTGTTTTAATTCTTGTATAAAATCAAAGATATTTTCATTTGCCAAATTACCAATTTGCATCTTTGACTATTTTGTTGTAGCAGCAATTTTTTTTCCGTTTTAACGTTTATTATTAATTTCCAAATTGTTCTAATATTTTATTAAAAATATTTATACATGATCTCAATATTAAGGTTTTGTCATTTTCAGAGTTATTAAAACAATCCGAAATCACCGAGGTACTTCTACTTGAAGTCGCTAATGGATCTTCAAAACAAAAAGTAAGTAAGATGAATAAAAATTGTAACTAGATGGAAACCTCATTGAATGCAAATTATGGAAACTTCCTTTTTTGACTCATAAAAGTTTAAATTATTTTTGTAGTCCCGCTTGAAATATAATAATTGTGCAATCAATGAGGTTTCAATGTAGTTGCAATTGTAATACTGTTTGTGCATAATAACAAAATGCGAATTCTCCTGTAATTTAATGTTTGGGTTTTTCCCCAAAAAATAGGACCAAGCGTTTTTTTAACTTGGAATTTTTTTTTTTTTTTTTTTTTTTTGTTAGGCACATCGACTTCAGAGGCCATTAGCGCCAGCACAACTAACATTAAAGTACTACATAACAACAATTAAAGTACATAGGGTGACATGATATAACTTGGAATTATTTTCTCTTTTTTTCGCAGTCTTTGAACGAAATTTGCGTATATCCTCTAATATTAAAGTAATAGAGTAATATATTTAAGGTGTTAGTTTTAGTAATTTTCAATTATTTTATATATTTGTTACCTGACGTGAGTAGATCGTGGTAAACTGCCGGTATCTGATATTGACGCTAACGAATTTATCCATGCCAAGGTCTGTCTTTACTTAGGTAAAAATATTTAAGTAAACAAAGATGAACACCATTCTCTCCTAAATAAAACCACATTTTTCCTTCTCCCGTTCTAAGGAGATTTCTCTCCTAGCGGACGAATTTCCTTCTAAGTAGAATCACTTGATAACTCAAGTTGGCTTCAGCCATCTTGGATCAGTTTATTAAAGTTACAGATAAGCATAACTTTATGAGCCCACTTCAGCTGTGTACCATGTCTGTCGCTATAGTTATTATGACTCTTGAACGCTCTTTTGTCACTCTGGTGGACATGAGCCCGACTCTACTATGGGAGTTCTAAATTGTTATTCACCTAGGAAAGAGGTCTTTAAAGAGTACCTAGCATCGTACAGGCTCGGGACCTTCGCTTAACGTCCCATCCGAAGGACGCCTTGCTCAAGGTTTTTTCACTTCCCAGAAAAGATAAACTAACGGCCTCGGCCGGGTTTCGAACCCGCTAACTTGAGCTCAGTAAGCAAGCACGCAGACCACTGAGCTACCGGCGCCTTCGAATATCATATTTGTTATTGGCGACAGACAGACCTGATCGATGTAGCTAAATTTAAGGAATTACTTTTAAGTTGACTAAGTGTGTTGAGTTTTTTTTGTTCCTGAATTATTTTCTAGTTTCATTTTCAAATTTAATTGAACTCAACATCTCGTTTGTAGCTCACATTTTACTTCAGCCATATTTGTGAATGTTGGTCGTCAGTGTAAGTTTAATTCCTTAGATGTCGACTGTATCTAAAAGTGAGTATTTATTTTACCTTTTGCAGTATTTTTAGTTCAAATAAATGCACTTAATCACTTTGTTGAGTTCAATTAAGAAGCCTACTAGATATGCAACTCTCAAAACCAGAAGTTTGTATACGTTGAATTTGACTGGTTAGGCTTAACCCTCAACTTCGGCTACCACCCAAGATCTTACAAAGCTAGTGAACTTGAAAGAAATAAAACTTGTTTATTTATGATATTCTAAGTTGAGAAACGCGGACATATTGTGGAAACTTGTAATAAATAAATAAAACAAACTTATTTTTGAAATATTGTCTATTCCACTAAAGATATATATACATATATAACTACCGGTTTCGGCTTTATACCATCGTCAGGTCTAGTTATGAACTAAGTCAGTTTGCAGAGAGCGACCCTTCAAATACATCTCAGGTCAAAGGGTGCTATTAGAACTTGGGAGTCCCCCGGCTGTACCGTTAGCTAACTCATGAAATATTTCTTAACAAAACCTAGTTCTAAATTTACATAAAACAATGTCACTAGACTAATACATGTTTTATGTAAATTTAGAACTAGGTTTTGTTAAGAAATATTTCATGAGTTAGCTAACGGTACAGCCGGGGGACTCCCAAGTTCTAATAGCACCCTTTGACCTGAGATGTATTTGAAGGGTCGCTCTCTGCAAACTGACTTAGTTCATAACTAGACCTGACGATGGTATAAAGCCGAAACCGGTAGTTATATATGTATATATATCTTTAGTGGAATAGACAATATTTCAAAAATAAGTTTGTTTTATTTATTTATTTATGATATTGTCTAATTTCACCAACTATATTTACATGGGAGTACTTTCGGTATTTCTACCATCCTCAGCCAAAAGCATAAGAGATAAGACTGAATAATAAGATAATGCTTTTGGCTGAGGATGGTAGAAATACCGAAAGTACTCCCATGTAAATATAGTTGGTGAAATTAGACAATATCATAAATAAACAAGTTTTATTTCTTTCAAGTTCATTTGAATTATTTCACAATATCTCTGCAATAATGTCAGTTTTCATTACAAAGCTAGACTTTCTAGATTTGATTGAAAGTGGCAGTTTTAACATAAATTATATTTATTTTATTTAGCTGTTTTGTTTTAATGTTAGAATGACAGGAAAATACAAACATAAGCCGGGCAGCCGGTATTATCGGAATTACAAAGTGGAGGTTGTTCTGGAAGCTTTGAAGGAGAATAAAGAAAAGCGATCGACCATCCGGGCAGCAGCTGAAAAGTAACTTTTTTCTATCATATTGTTTTATTCAGCTTGAATTAACCAAACAGTTATTTATTTAAGAAATATATGGGAGTACTTTCGGGATTGCTACCATCTTCAGGCACGACTTGACAAATACTGTATTACTTGACTATTTAGTAAGGCGTGACTGAAGATGGTAGCAATACCGAAAGTACTCCCATATATTTTTATAGATCTTGTGAAATAGACAATATTTCTGAAAAACAGACGTTCTTTATATTTTTTATTTAGTGTTTCACAATATCTCTGCAAAAATGTTAAATATCATTAGTTATTTATTTGTTTGAATTTTATTTCAGATTTGGCATTTCTTCAAATATTTTATGGTACAAACTAAAGAAAAAACGCCGTCGAGGGAGCAGTGCACTGGTTGTTGTAACACGGAGGAGACCAGGATTTTTGCTACGTTCGACCTCCGATCTTCAGGTAAAAATGTCTGCAAACGTTTAAAGGAAATATTTCCCCATAGGAGAAGAAAGAAAGAAAAAATGTGTTGAGTGAACTGAGCTAGGCCATTTCTAGCGAGGCTATAAGATCTTTTTAAGCCATTGGCTGTACAGAAGCATTAGAGCCTCATGCGGATCTGAGGTGAACTGGAGCCTATCGTCCTGCAGCTGCGGTTGAAGCATTACGTAACTCTAAAAGGAGCCAAGATATTCTGGAAGAACCTGAAGAAGATTGCACATGATATGCAGTTGATAAGTCGTACTGAGAATTATTTATATTTTGACGTATAGAGGGGGGTTCACCACCGGAAGTTGATGTTCCTAACTCTCCGCAACTTGTTGATCACATGTAAAACAACACTTGAAGATATTATTAAAAACAACTGTTGCCCTTTTACGGTGTTCGAACGTTCGTTTGATTGAAACTGTATACCTGTTCACTTTCTGTTATTTGTACTCCTTATATGTAACAGGTTCCCTAGTTATTAACTTCAAGCAAGCTAGTAACGTCATCTGCAAGCTAGTAACGTCATTTGCAAGCTAGTAAGTGTAACAGGGCTCATAATGATGTGACTGGTTAAGTTTCATGAAAATCCGATCAACCATTATAGAGCTAGCGTACATTTCCTTTCATTGATTCCCTCTCCATTGATCGTACAGGGTGACACAATGTGACAAATACATAGTGTGATAGTATACCTCATTTGCAACTAAAAGCACTATACGAACCCCTGTCGAATTTTCAACTGTTTCGGAGTTATGCATTTTCTTGTTTGAATGCAATGTTCATGGTTTGACAGGAAGATCGCTTTCTGCGCTTCTCATCATGATAACTCCCTTTTCATTCGTGAAATTTAGGTTTAAACCTAAATTGAAATTTTTAGAAAGATTCTATTTGTATAACTACTCCTAATCGCATAACGGTAAAATCTCAAAATGTTCCTACTTGGTGATCTTTCAAATAGTGTATCATAATGCATGTTGTTGTTAGTGATTGTTATTATAATTTATAATATTAATTAATAGTTTTTTCAATAAAGATATATAGTTAAATGACAAACATTTTAAGAAGAAGAAATGTTTTAGAGAATAGGACGGGGTTCCTGTATTGTTTTTGTTGCAAATAATCTGTACTACACCCCAACATTTATTTATTTTCATTATTTTGCATTTGCCATTTCTTTTCTTCATAGATATGTTTCATGTGTCTTTCATTTTCAGCCCCCAAACATGAAAGAGAGTCGTCGGAAGGCATCAGTGCAACGAATGGATTGCTAGCGTACCCTGCGCAGAGAAACAATGGTAAAGGAATACATTTATTTATTTATTAACAATATTATTATTTATTTTCAGTGGCCTCCTTTGGCTCCTTACATCTAAACACAATTCTCAGAATGTTTTGGTGTGTTATTTTATACTAAATCCTATTGAACCTGTTTTCCTAAATCAATTTTTGAACATATCTTCATGATGATATCCCTAAATTAAAGAAACCAACTCGTCTCTGCGGCTGTTCTTTGTGGCCTCAGTTCATTTCCCTCCTTTTGTCGTTATCACTTCGCCATTTAAATTTTTCTTATACGTTTCTTATCATACACAGAGGGTGTCGCAATTGTTTAAGATAAACGGGTTTTTCACAGAAAATATTTTTAAATATATTTTATTTGCTTCCTTAATTTTTGTCAAGAGATCTAAATTCACTGACAACATTTTTTACACTGTACACATTTTTCTGGCATATGGGATCTCGAACTTAGCTTTCTTATTTCAAATTGGATCACATATTTGTACCCATTTGATATTGATTATTTTTGATCTGATTCGTTGGAAACTTGCGGAGATATTCGAACGTATCGTAAAATAATAAAATAAAATACTGTTAAGAATAATGTTGATTTTAGTTGTCACGATATCTCAGTGATTATACGACGGATTGTTCTCGTTCAAAGCTCATTTTTTATTTTTTAAATACTAGCTTTAAAACTCGACATGGGAAATATACGATTTCATTTGAAATAAAAAGATGAGCTCGATCGAGGTTATTATTACTTTTCAGAGCCTATTTGGGCGAAGAAAGCTCAAAACAGTGCCGATTTGAGTGCCACAGATGAATTACTCAAATTTCTAATGAAGGACAAGAAGAAGCTACTTGTAGAAAGAAAAGGTCGGAAGACAAAGATCTGGGAAGAAGCAGCGGAGTACCTACCTGGAGCGGGCTGGGGTTGAACCTGGGAGAAACACAGAAAGAGAGGATGATGAAGTGTCATCAGAAGTGGAGGAACCTGCGCCAGGGTTATCTGTCCTACAGAAGACATGCTGAGGGAACAGGAGGACTTCGGAAGAAGCGACCAGCAAACTTCCGTGTGCTCCACCAGCTGCTAGACAACTATCACAGGTATCAGTTCCACATCTGAATCAAACCAACTTCTATAACAGGGTCAATCCACGCCAAATCAGAAACTTTCTTACAAGACCGCTTCAGAATGCGGTGACATTCCTTCCAATTTGTTGAGTAAAAGACTAATTACTATTTTTTTTTTAATTTTGGTTCTATTGTCTGGTTAAAGAACCTTACTTTCCTTTTTACAAGAACGTTTTTTATGTCAGTGCACAAACTCAGCTCTAAATTCACACAGAACTTGTCAAATCTGCTCAATAACTTCTCCGTCAGTTAGCTTCAAATTGACATCATGTCCCCGAACGCTCCATGATCTCAGTGGCCAATTTAATTTACAGTCAACATTTAAACTTTATTTAATAATGAATGTCGAAATTATTTACACTTTATTTCACTTTTGACTTATATCGAAAATCCCTCTGCTAGTAGGCGATGGCATCACATCGTTGAAGCCCGGGCATGTCATAAAAAAACGAAAACAAAATATATGGGTGTTACAAGCCACGTCAACACTACAAAACACCTTATCATTCCGATTTTGACAACATTTGGTGGAATTGTGTGTTTCAGTGTCCCTTAGGGCTGCACATTTTTTTTTTTTTCTCTCGCTTTTGGCTCTATCTTTTAACTTGATTTGTGAAGCGTTTTATGATTTTTTGCCTTTTTCAATATCCTTGTTTCTCCAATTATAAATTGCTCATTTCACAGGATGTGATTGACATGTTTTTTCTGTTTCGATTTGGCATTTAGCCATTGCCAAGAGGCAGTGGAAGACTTCAGTCTAAGGGCCCTCCACCGGTCATGATGCAGCACTTCCTCAACCTCCTTCAGATTAAGTGGGAAAGTAATTTTCGGAAGCTCTTACAAAAAGCTTTCAAAGAAACGTACTTTAGCACAACCGCTAGTCATCCTGAAACACACACCTCCACCAATCTGAGACATGAAGTGCAATTTAAAAAAAAATACATTGTTTCGAATTTTTCAACACAGAATATTGACGATTGAAAAATATCTTTTTAAATCGGAACTTTTAGTTTGTGATAGCTAATGATGTGGCACTTTCGAGTTACGACAGTTTGCTTCTAAATATGTGAACTGTCAGTTTAATAATACCATAATTAAACTAATAAAATCAACTGTGTATTAACAGGTCTAGTTCGGAGCCAGAGGATTCTCAGGATGTGTGCCAGGAGGAGGGGGAAGTTGGAGTCCAGATCAGGATAGCAGCATCGGGAGGGAAGAGAGCCTAATTCTGAGCAAGCTGGACGAGATAATGAGGGCGGACATGGCGAGGTTCGACAGTCTGGAGGCGCTCTTGAAGGAGAACCTACAGGAGAGGAGGTGGATCAACGATACCATCATCCGGAGTTTGGATAGGAAGGGACGCGGCAAAGAGGATGGACCCTAGTTCTGGAATTGTGAAATGGGACAAGTCAGGATCCACTTCTGTGTGGAGGCTCTGACATGGAAGTCCTACTTCTCGTTCCATAAGTATGCGGATGACTGATTAACAAATACTAAGTGGAAGGTCAACAAGTTTACGTACCTAACCCAGTAGGGCCTGGAGAAGGCACCATTCAAAATGTAAACTTGTTGACCTTCCATTTGGTACTTGCTGTACATGGCAGCAATATCGAAAGTACTCTCATATTTTTTTTATATTTTGTGAGATAGTCAATATTTTGAAAAAACATGATTCGTTTTTCTTCATTTTTTATTGTGTACTGTGTGATGTAAAAAAAAATACACACATTAAAATGATTAAGTTATTAATATTAAAAAAATTATTATATTTATTTTCCAATAATAAAAAACCATTGCTTTTAAAATGAGTAAAAAAAAACGCGGCCTTCAGCTGTTTTTAGTGTGTGGAGAGACGGGTCGAGGCCATGGTTCAATGGTGAGACCGTCTGAGTGAAGATAGAGAGTGGTGTTTAGGCTTAAGATATAATGAACTAAATAGGAGTGAATTGACGGTGAATTGATCCAAAGAGAAGATACTGTTATTTGTTTATATATACAGAATATATGCCCAGAAATATATAACTTAACCCTGGAATCCATGTGCTCACTTACTCCCCGTCATTCCATGTGCGGCAGTCAAATTGACTCCTCTACAATTTTTTTCGTTTTTTTACTTTCTTAATGTTTTTTTTTCATTAGCACAACAAGGTGTCAATGAGATCATGATTCTAAAAAGTAAGTTTTATGGTTTATGAGTATCTACTGACAAACCTCGATAAGACGAACTCTCAAGGGACCGAAGAAAAGTATGATTTGTATATAATTCGATTTATCTATGTTCATTATATTGAGGTTTCAATATGTTATAAAGGTTGAGGACTGAAACTCCCAAATAAACGAATTAAATATAAACTTATATTTTTTGAAAACCAAGCATTTTCTTTATAGTAGGCACCTACAATTGAATAGATAAATTCAAATGTACGAGGTAAGTGAAGAAGTTTCTTCAACAGAAAAATGAGAAACTTCAAAAAACAATGTCATAAGTCAATGACATATGTATGAGGTAGATACATTATGTATAGTTAACTTTGGTACATGAATTTATTTTTTAGATAATCAATAGAAAACAGACCTGAATAACAGCCTTTTTACGTACACAACTCTATCTCTAAGGTATTAAACATATTGACAACATAAATTTGCTTGAGAAATTAAAAATTCAAGAACTTTGTCGAACATAAGAATAAGAAAACGTCGTTTTTTCTGTATATGGGATCCACATATTAGGCGTTCACATCTAAAGCCCTCCGGTTGCTTGTTCTGTTTGTGGCACAGTTGTGGGTACGGGTGGTTCTTCTACCTCTGCTGGGGGCTGAGGAGGAACTGAAGATCGAGCGAGGGTACTTACAATGAGAGATTTGTGAATATTCTTATACTTCTCCATTCTCATTTTCTTCCAGTTGTATGCAAGTTGTTCATGCAAAGTAGTCATGAACTGTAAACGGGTCAGAGGCTCTCTCTTCTGGGCCGTTTTGGGGCTCTCCCTCCTGACTTCTTACTCTTTCTTCTTTTGCCGGTTGACT
Source organism: Aradus depressus (assembly GCA_963662175.1). Lineage (NCBI taxonomy): Eukaryota > Metazoa > Arthropoda > Insecta > Hemiptera > Aradidae > Aradus > Aradus depressus. Next base: position 36,787,064 of record OY759223.1, read on the forward strand.
CTTTCGTTTTGTTTTCAGTGTTCTGATTCTCTAATACTGTTCTCGATCTGTCCTTCTGCTTCGTCAAAATCAAATTCGGCTACTTTATCTTTACTTTCTGAAGAATCCTCTGCTATATAGTTAGGATCTCTCTCCAAATACGAGTCTTCTTGAAGCAACTCATCCATTCAATTTCGTCATCAGAACTTAAAATATCAGTCTCATCAGGATCATCTTGATAACTTTTTTCAAGCTCCTGTCTGATATCCTTAACGGTTAAATAATGTCTGCTCATTATTGTTCTGACAAGAGTAAATAATCCTCATTAATCAGGGCGTGATTTAGAGCTCTGAAAATAATTGAATTTAATTCAGCAAGTCGGAAACAATGAAAAACTATACGAAACACCGGGATTAAAAAGGCGTTGAATCCATGTGAGTGAGTCAATTTGACTCCTATTGGGGGGGCGTTACTCCATGTGCGGAGTCAAAGTGACTCCGCTCTACCTACTTTATTCCATGTGTGAGTCATTTTGACGCATAGCATTGTAAAACTTCCTTTGTGAGGAAGACGCTGGAAGCCGTTGATGGTTTGCACCACATTAGGAATGGAAGGGAATCCCTGGGCATAGTATATCTGGAAGGGGGAGCCGCTGACCTATTTCCTGTAGCCCTACCACCTCCTTAAAGTCGCCGCGGAGTCAGAATGACTCACACATGGGGTCCAGAGTTAAATTTTAAAAAAATGGCCAAAATATAAAACAAAAAAAGATTGAATTAGTGTTAAGGATTTAGTTTTTAAGATTTTTCTTTTGATTTTTGTTTGTTTCAATGTTTAGTTTTTTTTTAAATTTTATAATAGATAATTTTAAAAAATAAACCCAAACTATTTGTTCTCGTAAATTATATTCTATTCATTTTCCCTGTTGGCCCAGTAAGATAATTTGAAACCCTTTGGATTAGATTTAATATTTTTGCATAATTTAGAAGACAAGATGGCATTTCTTTAGAAATCCAAATGAAAAGTTGGTTAATTGAATTTTTTTTAAAATACATGCACTTTCTTTAAAATTGCACGTCTTGTACTTTTGATATTTTTAGGGCCCTTTTCGGAAACTACTGTGGAAATCAAAATTAAATAGAAGACCAGTTATAAAATTTCTACAGGAAATGTGGTAATTTATTGTTTATTATATATTTAATTATTATTGTTTCATAATTATTATTTATTATTAATTTCATTTATTTAAGATTAACACTTAAAACTTTTTATTATCACAACTGTTATGTTGATCTTATTATATTCCTGTTGTAAATGAATTGTATATCATTTTAGATTTTTTTTTGTTAATTTTAATAGTCATGTATATATAAATTGCCCGGCTCGGATCGGGCGCCGGTAGCTCAGTGGTATGCGTGCTTGTCTTTTGAGCTCAAGATCGTGGGTTCAAAACCCAACCGAGGCCCTTAGTTTATTTTATCTGGGAGGTAAAATAAACATGAGGACTCCGTCCTTCGGATGGGACGTTAAGCGATGGTCCCGAGCCTGTACGGTCAGGTACTCGTTAAAGACCCCTGTCCTAGATGAATAAAAATTTAGGGTAGGCAAAATTTAGGACTCCGACAGTAGAGTCGGGCTCATGTCCACCAGAGTGACGAAAGAGCGCTCTGGTAGTAGGCGATATGACCTCGTAGTTAAAGCATGAGTCATAAAACCTAACCTATTTCTTTCGTGTATTATACGTTTTGTTGTTATTTTATCATCTGGTGGTTATCGTGTATAACTCCAGCTCTACTCCAATTGAGTGAGTGGGTACATATGTAGATTGCTTTGCTTTGTATGTAGATCAGTCTTTGTTTGTTATTTTTGTGCTTTTAGTTTTATTGATTAGAAACTGAGTGGTTTCTTTGTGATTTGTGCTTCCCCAGCTATAAGAGGTTTAAAACAAAAACTCTAATATCTGCCGTTGAAGAATAGTTTTCAGCAAAATCAGTCGAAGGAGAGGAAGAGGGCTCAACTCAAAAATCCCAATAACTGCCGATGTAATGAACTTATCGACATGAAGTGGGGTTTAACTCGAATATCCTAATGAATGCATCGACACAAAGTTTAATATGAGGATTAGAAGCCACTAAAATATTAAGTTTTAGACCTAAGGTCGATTGGCTTTGGAGGGAGAGCGGAAACGTAATTGATTAAATCGTACTGGGGAAGTAATTCTTGTGATTTATACAGCTTAATTATTTTTTTATTTTTAATATCCTTTTTTTGTCCATCTCGTTGAACATTGGTGGTCATTAACCAAAGTATTTCTCCAGCGCGAATTAATCAACTGTTTCCTCTCCTCAGAAACACAATCTATCGATTTGTTTGAAAAACAAAAGGTGTTGCATTCCGGGACATTCCTCAAACTAAATTCCATGTTGATTACATTTATTCATCGATATTTATTTACAACCGATTTCGCTGAACCTTAACAGATGTCCTTATCGGGTTTTGGATTCACATAGACATTTTTTTATGACGAAATATCAATTCTATCGGATGTTGTGCTCACAATTAGATAGGATTTTTTTTTTTTTTTTTTCTGATTTTTGGAATAAGGTATTTGTAAAACATGAAATTCCGGTCCAAACTCAACAAAACGTTTCTGACCTGCTGCATAACTTCGTATCGCTGGTGAAGTCATATTAGAAGATCGTATTAAAAGGTTTAGGATTGCTTTTTGAAGTTCTGACGCTTGAAAATGTGTTACAAACATATTTTAAACATTTTTTTACACGAACATCACTCTAATGCGTAAGCTTAAGATAGAGATGAAGGATAAGGATAAAGATACACTTTTGGCCTCTCAAATATCCTAAAAATAAGTTATAATGTTATGGAAATACATTATTATGAAACTTTCTTATTTAATTCAATTGAATGGACAGTTGACATAAAATAGATTAAGCAACATTTTTGTAGGTTTATTTTTCTACAATTTGACATGTAATGCAATTTTAACTTGTGCGAGGCCTGAATTATACATTCGTTTTTTCGTTTCTGGAAACAGGCGACTGATAATCTGAGCTTGCGCATTACTTACAATAGAATAGTTTTCTATCAAATTAATCAAACTGGGAAGTGAACCTCCACTTCTGTATCCATTTCTATTTCTCCCTCATTCACTTGGAAATTATTCATCACTGTGGTTACGAAATAATTTAATGATAGATAAATATAACCTCGTGGCTCTGTAGAAGGCAGGGAAGCAATGCTACAGAAGTTCTTGTTCAGACAAGGCTTGTTTTATGTTGGAATGAGCTATGCCGAAATCCATTTTCAAGCGTCTGCTAGACAATTCAAGAAAATCTGTCTATCATTCGGGCAAACAATTCAATTGTGAAATAAAAATATATGTTTGGAATCATTTTGTAATATTTATTCATTTGTATGTACTCAAATAATATTAAAGGCTTGTGTCGTACCCTTTTTTTCTGTACTTTTCGTGGGAATAGTCTCAATATACCAGATATTCATTTTCGATTTCTACAGAGTAAACATTTCAACAATATTTATATTCAAGTTTCATTATGTATTAAGCTTTGCAAAACAAGTAACGATGAAGATTTGAGTATACAGGCTTCTTAGTATCAGTGTAAACAAAAAAAATGGAGCAGGTACACCAAGTTCATATTTCCCTTAATATCAAAAAAGTTTCCTCAATTTTTCGACTTTTGGAAAATATTGTTTTTCAATTTATTGATATGATGGATCTAAGTGTAAAATCTAATGTAATTGGTCCAGTGGAAGTCAGCATCAGCGACACTTCAAAAGAGACGAATATTGTGTGGTCAAAAGTTGTAACAACAATATTGAATCTTAATTATCTGCAATATTATATTTATTTCAATGGGAGCCAACTGTTAGACTCCTACCTACCCTAATTAAACCTCGCTAGGGGAAATTTAGGACTCCCAGAGTTGAGTCGGGGTCATGTCCACCCTTATCTCCTAAGAGACAAAATGATTTCGTAGATAAAGCCCGACCATGCGTTACTAACTGTACAACTAAAATCGCGAACGCAGATTCTCAGATTGTATTTAAAAAAAACATAATTTCTCTGCATCGGAAAATATTTTAAAGACAGGCCTATTTCTCTACAATAACCAAACTTTTTTTTTTTTTTGTCAAATATTTTTTTATTATGTACACTTACAATCGGTCAAAAGAAACCTTAAGTAAATTTGATGTCTTGTATAATGTAATACATGTATATATACAAAAAAATAATAAGGAAACCAAGAACAATATATAAAGTATATAGAAATTAATACAAATACACAAAATAATTAAAAATTAAAGAAGAATAAGAAAATAAGACTAAATTAAATAAATGTTGTGGAAAAAATAAAGTACATAAAGAAATGATAAAACAAAATAAAGAAAGTAATATGATAAATGGTAAGAAAAACAACCCTTGAGGTGAGAGACCCTCCGGAACAGGATCACCCCCGAATGGTACTCCCCTCAATCCTACAGCTAAATGGAGGTAGAGAGGGTCACGGGGGCGCGGGTAGATCTGACGCAGTGGAGGCACACCAATAATAACCAAACTAGAATATGTTGGAGGAATCCCGAAGAATCAATTTGATTTCCGCAGGATCCGATCTCGTCACAAATTTTATATGTACCTAATTCATTGGATTCTGATTTAAAAAAGTGCCATATTCCTCGGTATAACAAAAGCGTTATTTTGTCCCCCAAACGTTATTAGACTATCTGTAAAGGTTAGGAATCAAAAGTGTAGAAACCTGACCAGGTTCAGCTACTACCTTAATAATCGCTTCCCGCAATGTAAATAGGAAATACAAAATGTTATCTCCCAAAGAACAGTATTGGCACCAAACCTGTTTACATTTTACGTTACATTACACGACAGAACTTCGAATTCCTTCTACAAACAAATTCTACGTAGGTCCTTACAGATTCCGGTCAAAGTAATTCTAGGTGGGACTAACATACCAGCGGTACGGAACCCCATTCACATTATAGGTGACCAATTATGACATCTTGTAAACTAATATTGTTATAATTTAATTTATTATATTTTTTATAAAATAAATGTAAAAATATATAATATATATATATATATATATGATGACCAATTCTACTCTTGATACTAGTAATAGTTTGTTCATTGCCAAAACGACACCTATAGTTATTAAAAGTATCTACATATTTATATTGTATAAATATATTATATACATGTACATTTATATTATATATATATATATATATATAATGTTCATAGGGAATACATGATCTCATTCCTTTTCTGTTGGCCTAAGAAGTCTCTAGAGGAGACTTGGTCCGGGTTGGCCATGGGAACCACTGTAGTGTCTGCGAGCAGAATACAGAAGTTGTGGAGGACGCAGCAGGCGAGGATGATAGGAGGAGCGTTGTCTATTGTTGATACATGCAAATAGTTGAGTCTTTTCCACCGATTTAGGAGAAGAGCAAAGGCAGTGTCGATAACGGCCCTCGTGGCACTGTGCTTGACGTTGAACCGTTTCTGTTGTGTGGTCAGATGGCCAGTGTCCCTGAAGGGAGGAAGCAGCCATGCGCTGCAGGGGTACTCCGTGTCCCCGAGCAGGTAGTACTTGCCATGGAACAGCCTATCAGGGCTGTCCTCAGCTATTGTCTGGTACAGTTCTGTTTTCTCCAGTATTTTTGCATGTGGGACTTTGCCGGAGGGAGGCAGACAGACGCTGACGTCTGTGAAGAGACGGTCCGCCGTGCAGACGCCCTGCAGCCGCAGACAGCACATGAAACGCCGCTCGTCAATGTAACACTCCTCTATATCCTGGTTGATCTTGAGCACGATGTCTGTCTCATCTATGGCACCCAACACACCTGCACAAAATATAACTCAACTAATTACATCGGCTAAACAACAGAAGTTACATATGCAATAGAATACTGCACAAGCCCCCTTCAACACAATGAGAAGTATATAGACCCATGAGCCGGGTTGATTTTTTTCTAGATCATTTTTACTGTTTACTCATATGTTATTTGTGCACATCCTTTTCAATGAGTGTGGTTGCACGAAAAAAAATAATATTTATCTTATTGCAGGTGCAAGTTTGCCACCATCCTGGGAATGAGACGACTATTCAAATAGGACCATTCCCAAAAAGGTGATATTTAGTAACGAGTAGGTCAGCTTCTAAGTACAATACAAGACAATTTACTAGTTTTCCTAAATGTATCTCACCAAATGTGTTATTACATAATTCGCAGTATCTATGTATTGAAAGTAATGATTGAAGACATATCCTTATTGTATCTTCCAAATCATTTTGTACAATGTTTTACGATTTAACCACTGAAAGACCCCCTGATGTGACATTATTATATAGAGATATTATATTAATTATTATTAGGTATTGATATCTTACCAGGAAATTTAGCCTTTTGATAGAATTGTTCAGAAATCATCGAGCACTCCCTTTGCTGGGGCCATCTTATGAATCTGTCAGCCATTTCTGATATTACCTTTAAAAGAATACAAATAATATACATAATGCATAACCTACAGGTTCTACAGCACTGATATTAAAATGTCCGGCTCAGAAATCGAATCTTAAAAGATTTTAAACGAATCAACCTACTTTTTTTGAAAATAATAAAAATAAAGTAATAAAATAGCTTATTATTGAAGTGATCCTGGAACTACACTATAAATCTACCCTGTCCTTGTTTTGCTTAAAAGAAAACCCATCCCCTGGTAAAATATTATTTTTAATTTTCATAAAGAAAGTAAAAGTGGTAAAAAGCATTAGTGCAAGTAGTAAATCGGGAGGCAAAATGTAAAGAGCCAGGGATCAAGCCCGGAACAAGGAATAACATTGTCTACATAGAATGTGGAGCTATCATGACAGGTCCACGTTCCTCTTTCACTCAAAAATTTAATGAATCAATAAATATGACTTACTTCGCAACATTGCTTTACAATTTTGTTGACAGTTGTCTTGCTGACACCAAAGCGACTTGCGATTGCTGACATAGGGTCCTCATGAGCTAAATACCATAACGTTATATGCAATTTCAGTTCTAAAGTATTAGGTCTGTGACCTCCATGATATTTTTCTGTCTGCAGGGTCCCTTTTTCCCTTAAAATATCCAGTAAACTCTGAAAAGTTTTGTTTGTCATACAAAACTTACTAGGAAATTCCTCCATACAATAGTCATGATCTGGTATCTCCCCAATGACCTGTTGGGATGAAATCTGCAAACTTTTGTCAAATAACAGAGGGGCTACAACAGAGGGAACTGTACATCGTGATGTATACCTTTCAGATATATAATTTAACAATAGTTCTTCTTCCTCATCCTGATTAAGAATGTGGTACAATATATTTATCAAATCCATTACTAACAATAGACTCAGGAGTTAGAAACAATATAATAAGACACTATAATAGAGAGAGAAGAAAAAAAATAATAAAAGCTAAATACAATTTTTAACAAAGTGTATTAAATTGGGGGACTCGTAAGGAGGTCTACTGTGGCACTGTCGAACGGCCCAATCAGGTACTAACACTAATATTGGATACTTTCCAGAATACACAGATCGGCTCACTAGTTGAACCGAGACGAGCTGCGGACATGAGCAGTAACGATTTCAATTCTGTCAACTCATAAATCCTTGAGTATTTCATGTAATTTTATCATCAAAATAAATAACTATAAACATTACCTTTCTATTACTATTTGATTCAAATAACAAAACAAAATTAAATTTATATATGGAAGAAAAAAATTTTAAAAAATGAAAACTTTCTTACAAAAGTAAATTTCTCTCGAATAAGTGATTTTGAAATCCAATATACTATAAATCTTGTGGCTCCCCCGTGGGGTGCCACAACCTATTCCTGAAACGGCAGATTCAAAATATGAAGTTTGGTTGAAATATATAGAACAGTCTTCAGCGAAAAATTGTAACGAACAAAAATGTTCAATGTGAAAATGTCTCAATAGAAATTGAAAAAATATGTAATAACTATTTCTGTCTCCAAGTAAACCGCTCATCTATTCAGGGTTTTTGAAATCATATCCTAAATGTTAGATTCCGATGTCCGATTCGTGTTAGTGAATCATAAGCGAAGATTAAAATTTGTTATGTTTTTAAAGAAACCAACCGAGGAGGAAATATTGAATCTAAGGGGACCTTGTGGCAGAGATTCTTCATATTTTCTGAAAAACCATTAATATAGTAGATAGGCTTCAACCCATAGGATGTAACAAGTTAGTTAACCATAAGTAACGATTACCAACACAGCCAAAGAAGAAATATAGAATAGGTGATCCTAGTGGCAATGATTGTTCATATTTATCAAGAAAACAATAATACAGCAGCAATGTTGGTGAGGAGATACAACGAGATACGATAGTCCATTAGTGAAGCTGGTAGACGGTTCCGGGTGAATCCTGACCATAGCAGAACCGGGTGTATGAATTTTCGGATAAGAGAGTAGTTGTCCAGCAACAAGTTTATTTGGGAGAGAAACGTTTCAGTCACATCGACCATCTTCATTGCCAACTGGTTTAATAAAAGCAGAGAGCTATAACAGTGCCAGGCAGTCCGTGTTGGGGAACAGACTCTACAGCTCTCTGATTCAATTAGAACCGGAAGATGGACCAATGCTGGCACCCTGTGAACTAACCTCCGCTAGTATTCGACTCACCTTAGTCATAATGTTACATGTTGTGATTTGTCCCTGTTTAGATTCACTTTAGGAGAGTTGCACCAGCTCTGTCTGAGTGAGACGGTGCAATAATGTGCATCAGTCATATAGGGCAGACGGCTGAGATGTTGATCCGTTGAAGATAATGCAGCTTCTTGAACATTATCTCTGTGAAATGTTCGATAACATTTTCTAACTCCTCTCTTGCTTTCATTGTTGCAATAATTACCAATCTTTGAAGATTATCTTATGATAGATGGGGTAATGATACAAAAATGTCTTTGGGTAATGATAAATAAATAAAACTAAATATTCTTTAACCTTGCTATATTCTTTATTTGCCTTACAAACTAACATAGATACAATTTTTATTTAAATATACGAATAACAGAGAAATAACAATATCGACAGATCAGGAATCATCGACTATTTTAGTAATTTAACTTTTTCCTTATTGTTTTTTTTTTTGTCATTTTATTTATTTTTTGTTAAAACAAAAACAATACTTTTACATATTATACTTAGACAACACTGTATGGATTTTCGATTAAAAAAAAAAAAAAAAACATTAAAATCAAGAAAAAATCTTTCCTAAATAAATAAAATATTGATTCAATCGAAGCCATTTGCGCAAAAATAGTCCAACTCATAAAGTTATCAGAAAAAAAAAAGTTTTAAAATAGAGTTAATGTTCATATATGCCAAAATTGCCAAATTTGAAAATAAGTATTTCTTTCTATGCTTTATAGTAACGAAGTATATAACAGTAGATAATTTTTTGTTTTTTTACATTTCATGTCACCATGGCCATTAGTTATTCTCATGAAAATGCCACTTCTGAACCACCCAATATAAATGAAACAGACACCAGGTCACTCTAGAATAGAACTAGGCCAACACGTTTTTATACATTTTATGACAATCTGTGATATGTTTGTTAGTGAATCATCATCATCTAATGTGTTTCCCAACCTCTGAAATTGTTTGAAGAGTTAGCCACAGAAAGGTCCCCTCACTTGGCTCAAAATGAACAGATCAATCCAACCAAGGCCCATACATTAAAATATAAGACTATTATTGTTGGAAAAATAAATAAATAAATATAATAAATAAATGAAATTAATAATTAGATATACTAAGCACTTTATTTACTTTTTCGTTATAATAAGGGCTAATGAATTGATTGATCAGTCTATCGGGAGTTATCTTGTCTAAAGACAAACAAAGCAGACAACATTTAATTTAATTTTGTATCCACCAGATCGGCAACATGATGAAATTCCGGCAAAAAATGAAAACATTTCATAATAATGACATATTATCACCAATATTTAGTAGAGTTGGGGAGGTAACGATGAACCGCTTTAGGCGATTCATAACACAAAATAAACCTGTTTTTTTATCCAAGTCAGTAGAGTTGTTATGGCAGGGTACAATTTGCAGAGTTTAGGCCGGTTTTGCGCCCATGGCTAAGAACTATGGTATTATGGTGCTCAATGTGTGGGGTGTGAATGTAGCCTGACCGTGAGTGTACAACCTACGTTCACGCCCCCCCTCGGTCATCCACCACAGGCCAAACGTTTGGGACCACCAAATTAATTTGATGTTTTTTTTTCTTAAATTATAATTGTCCTACTCTTGAGTCACATTTAGCTGAAGGTGCCTCAAGAAAGGCAAAACAAAACTAGCAAAATTGGTATTCGCTTTTTGCACTTCATGATCTTCAAATTTGGTCTGCAGTGTAGATGGAATCTGCTGAGGTCTCCTTACTTAAGTACGCTCTCTCCCTCTAGATTCAGTTGTCTATCTGCAATTTATTCTTCGGTTGAGGATGCTGCCTGTTCGAGTATTACTTCAAATGAGAACGGTTGGAATGTATAACCAAGGCCTCCGTAAAACTTACTTTGAAATTCAACCCTGTCAACAAAAAAGAACCTTTATTATATGACACCTAAATAAAACAAGGATTAAAACTATAACACAACAAGAATAATTCTGATAATATATCAAATTATTAATTCCATAGAGCCACTAATGGAAAGATGTGAGTTTTGAGAGAAAGATAGAAGAAACACGAAGAAAATAAGAGATTTTGGCAAAGTAAAACTGTCTGTATTCACATAATCATTGAATGATCTCATTGCCAAATGACGGCTTCCCCAACGATGTTCTCTCATTGAAAAGGAAGTAGTACAAAAGAAGAAAAGGGTGTTCACAGAACGTCTAACGCTAGTAGCAGTATGAGAGGTTACGACTAACGCCAGTAGCCTAAAAATAATAACATAAGAAATAGTCAAAAGAGTATAAGTATCGACCCATTGAGACAGAATAAAAATAAAAGAAAAGAGGTCTCCAGTAATAAATATTAAATGTTAAAGAGAGGCAATGACTAAAACAATAAAATAAACTGGTGAAAATTAATGAAAAAAAATAAAAATATATATAGTAATAATAAAATAAATAAATAAAATAAAAATAAGAAAACACAAAGTATTAATAATAATGTAAAACATAATAACAATAGTGAGTTATATATGAATTTAATCGGTAAAACTGGACAGATGAAACAGGAGAGTGACAATCTGTCCAGTGGAGTGAGAGACTTATAGGAAGACGAGAACTATCTCATAGGAGCCAGCCTTAGGAATCAGAGGTTTGTTGAGTTAGGAGATAATGGAAAAGTAGGGACTTAAATGAATGAAGAGAAGGAGCATGGCGGATCTGGAGAGGGAGAGAGTTCCAGAGGGAGTTAGCCTGGATAAGGAAGGAGTTGTGGTAGGTTGTTGTTCTGTGGGAAGGGAGGTAAAGATCAGAGGGATGGGATCTAGTGAATTTCTGGTGGATATGGAATTTAAATTGGAGCATTTGGAAGATGTAGGAGGGCTTTTGGGAAGATATGGTTTGATAGAGGAAAGAGCCTAGGAAATATTGTCGGCAAGAGGACGGGAAAAGCCATTTTGGGTCGGTATAGGAACTGGTAATAGAGGAGTGTCTGGGAAGCCCGAAGATGAATCTGAATATCTATTTTGGAAAGAAATAGTGCGGAAAACGGTTAGACAAACTCACAATAGTTCATAACCATATTTAGTTCATGACCTTTCATGATTTCCAACAGTCTGAGGTGGCTTCTGCGCATACCCCTCCTACCACTGGAAAATGGAGAACATATCAGTCTCCTCATTTCTGGACCAGTTTCAATGAGTCACTACTGTCACACAACTTGGTTGTAACAATCCATTTAAAAATCGTAACACTTTAATATTATGGCGATATAAAATATAATGTTTCTCAGAGCGCACAAATAGTAATCAAGTAAAAAAAACAAGCGCCGATGCTAATTTAAATTATGAAACTATATCGCATAATGCCTGATGTTCTTAGCACATAGTGCTACTTGGAATCTAATTTTCTCTTATAGCAATATTACGATGAGAGTGGTGTGTAGTTACACCAAACTAGGGCGCTGACTGCAGAGACTGTTCATTTCGAACATTGGATATTTATGCCATGCTTTAAGCTCTGTCAGTCCAACATTATTCTATATTATTTTTTATTTTACAAGTTTTTTATTACACATTGTCATGGCACATGTCGCATATAAAACACGCTACAATGCACATTTGAATTAAAGGTTCTTAGCCAGTTCAAAATCTGAAATTTATACAGTTGAGGTACTACTTCACTCAGAAAGACCTAACAATTCACACACATCCACAACTTACTAGTCAATATTTTCAGTTTATTGGTTCTGACCATTCAACACAGACGAAACTCTCTAGCTCAGAAATGAAATTCTAGACGAGTAACAACGAGAAAAATAATGAGGAGATATTAACTTGTAAGCTGTGTATATTCTTAAGCCCATTTTCAGTATTTCCCTCCAAAAAATGAGCCACTCTACTCCAAGGAGAAGAACCTTTGAAGCCAAGGAAGGCTCTGTCCTATCCAAGGGAGTCTCACGTCAGGGGTACTAAGATACCCTTTATATATAAGGACATGGTCTTTACCAGTGAAGACGGAGGGTGTGTAGAAAGGCGGAGAGCCCTTCCATAAGGACGAGGATGCCCACGGTGAGGACGGACCAGAAGGCGAACACAGCCCAGAGAGCGAACCCTCCCAGCCACCCCTCAAACTTCAGACCTTTGCTAAGGACCATCTGCCACAGCACCTCAGACAGTTCTGAAACAGAAGAGCAGAATATTATCAGATGACCGCAGGACACTTGGGCTGGAGCATCGCAATCCAAAATATAATAAGTCCTCGATGAATCAATAACATTTACTTCCCCAGCTCAACTCAAAGCTATTAGATTAAGTTTTTCATTCCCTCTAAACTACATCCTTCTTCTCCGTTGCCCGATTAGCCTGAAAATCAAAAGCTGTTTTACTTACGAATTTGTAAATCCACATATACACTTTTCTATCGAAGTGGCCGTTCTACGGAAAACTGTTGGGTTTTTTAAAGTTAATCCCCTCCTCTCTTGCACTGATTTGGCTAAAAATGAATGTGTCCTAATTACTCTTTAACCTTACAATAGCCTTATATTTCGTCACTTGCCAATGACCAGTTTGTATCTGACTCAAAAGTCTTTGCGACATGATGAGGTTCGAAAAATTGCATAAAATATATATTTCTTCGATTCCTATATTTTAATAATCATTAATAATTTTTACCACGTCTATATAGTAAAATATAAAGAAAGATATATTTACTCTTGAATTGTAATGTCTGCATTGCGGGAAACACAGTTATATCTGTATTGTTGAGTACAAGATGAGCAACAAATACACAACTTTTATTATATGCATCTTTCCCGAGAGCAGTAAAGTGAAATAAATCCTGAATCTCGATGAAAAGGAACAGTATATCCAAGTGACCCAAAATAAAATATATTTTTGTATAAATTAGGTGAACAGACTGTCCCTGAGTTCAAGCCGACTCTCTTGAGACTGCTAGGCTAGTGTTTATGGGGGGCTCTCTTATTTATTTAGATTTAATGAAGGGTGCAAGCAACTTGCAATATCACTCTAAGTCAAGAAGTGGGACCGGCCATCGGGGGAACAATCTGCGGCGATCGGGTGTTCTCTAGCCCGTCTTGTACTGCTTGTTTCTGCTCCCGCCAGGAGCCAACAAATCGACGTCCGGAAAGTTTGCATAGGACAAATAACCTGCAATGAGTAGCAGGGTACTCTCAATAAGGCTGAGGTACTCACGGGCATGTGCGAGAGAGAGGGCCCACAGCCTTAGATAGGAGGCGGTGTGTGAGACAGAGCCGAGCACATACTCAATGGTGTGGATTCCCTGGTGAATGAACATTTCTGTCATGTCGTTCTCCTCATGTTTTCCTCCACCCTCCCCTCCATGGGGGGGATGAGGCGGGGTCGGCGTTATTCCGCTCTCGATGTCACCATTCTCCGAGCCCACGTGGTTGTTGCTCAACTGAAAATAGAAAAGAAAGGAATTTTAGAAGAGTATGTCTCTTATTGAAGGCAGTCGGTTTATTCGTAAAGAGATTCGAATCAATGATCTCGCGGAAAGTTATATAGAAATAGTGGGGTTTGGACCACCATACTTGAACAGTGAAACAGATCATTTTATGAAAAGGCCTAATTTCATTCAAGGTTGCGATGAGTTCCCTAGTCTAGGGCGACCAGAGGAAGAAATGCAGAGATCAGAAGGAAAGTAGGGAGATAGACGTAAATCACTTGCCCACCTATCAACTCCGTCCACCTCTAAACCATTCATCTCCATTGCTCCATGTGGCTGATAGATGTCTAGGATGTATGCAAAGCTAATACATTTTCGAAATCTCACAACCAATTTTCTGGCACTAAAATAATAATTTAATTTTGAAAGGTATGACGTGATAGTGTAATAACAAAACAAGTTACCAGCTGGTGTTCCTTCTTCTTGCTTCTCATGATTAGCACTGGTTTGGCGAAGAGCATCCAGGGAACACAGAGAAGAGCGCACACCACCAACAGTTTCTGGATGAACGGCTGCAACAACAACGGAGTACTTCATGTATACCATAGGGAGTAATAAAGGCACTGTTTCGTAATTCCAACAGATATTGAGATATAGTTAGTTGAGCAAGATGCCTGGTCCTCACCTGTCCTCCGTACATGTCAGGCTCGCAGCCAACCAGAGGCTGACTGGCTTTGAAGAGGACCATGTTGATGAAGGTGATGAGAATAGAGGGGGCACAGTACGGCGAGGTCTGCACGTCCTCTGCAATAAAACAGTACTAACCATTATATATACAGAATTACTGAAAATTACCTTATTTAACTGAGTATTTACGTCATATCAGGTTCACAATGTTAACATCAGTCGGATAGCGTAACAATCAACAGTATTCAGAGTTGCAGCATTTGACGATTTTTTCTTAGTGATCTCTACTTATATTACTGGATATCTTCTGTTCACTTATCGAAATTTAAGTTAACTTCAACATAACAGAGAGAGAGAGAGGTGGGGCATCCAGCCAAATAAGGTAATTTCATTCATTTCAGTATCGGCCGGCTTCAGGTGAAATTACCAGTTACACTATTTGACACGATGTTCAAATATTTGCTAGAGTCGGGTCCCGATAAACTCAACATCAGTCTTGTGCATCGGATATTAAAAAGAAAAGTGAGAAAACCCTCAATTTCGTCACAGAACTCGACCAGATCACAGAAAGATTGAAAGATTTCCCCATTATCCTCTATAAAATTAGCTTTGTATATCTGGAGAGAGAGGTCTGACGTAGCAACAGTGAGAAAAGTCAACAAAAATATTACTCTAAAGACAATTTAAGTTAATAAAGTATGATTGGTGACATCTCTTTTCAATTTTTTCTTTTCCTGTAATCTGGTGCTAATGATGGGAACAACTCTTGGTAATCATTATTTGGGACTACAGGCGCTCTACTGTAAATGGATAGGTAGATACGTGCCACTCTCAGGGTAGTATATGATCCACTTCATGAACATGAGGAGGACCATGTAGCAGAAGAGAAACATTAGGAAGATGAGTTGAGGGATGAACTCGCAGAAGATGGACAGCTGATTCTTGAAGTACCTAATAATAAAAAAGAAATTGAAGCTGTTACAATCATTATTAGCCACTGCCATTTTTTAAATGTAGAAAATGAGTTATTCACGTGGTTGCCTTCTGCATTAAGTGAATATGATACACCCCCCCCTCACACAAAGTTGGCTATCTCCAGAACATATATGCATATATTTTCAAATTAGAAAATATAAATTGTTAGACAAGTTCTCTGTTTTTAGAGATGTTTTCGCCAGAGATCTTGTGGAAGTTTATTGTAAATACTACTGAATAAAACACTTAGAACGAGTCGAAAATTCCACTGTACTTATATCTCTGTTTTTATTTCAGTGAGATAACTTCTAAGTTTCGAGAAAATACATTTAGCAGTTTTCATGAGATGCACGGGCAAGCACACAGACAGGCATAGTTTTATTCCGCTTTATTAACATATATATGTCACTATATCACTTTGTCACATTTTTTTAAGATGAATTTAAACAACCTTCTATGTTCAATGAATAATTTATACAAGACACCAAATCGGGCAAGAATCTACTGCAGAAAAATAACAGAACAAAACCTACTTAAATGTATAAAGTTGAGATCTATCGCAACTGCCTCCACATGGTCAGTTCAAAGCCGACTGTCTCCACTCTTCAAATAGAATTACCTCCTAATTGAGGCATCGCACTAAATAAAATAGTTGAGATAGAATGCACCTGCTCATTATATCGCCCGGATCAACCCTTAAATAAGAGGATACCACAACTCTTGATGGTCGCTTCAATACCCTCAACTCGTCAATTTTCCCTCTTTGTTCTTTCTCACTATAATTTTACATTGTCTATGATATTATGGCTTATGATTTGACCGGGAATATTTATGGTATTATTATGTTATTACATTAAATAAATAAATACACATTTCTACTTACTTGTAATTTTTAAGACTCAATGAGACCCCAAACAACATGTGAAACACTCCAATTATAATAGAAATTTTCATTTTATAAGCGTTCAAAAATACTATCTTATTGTCAGCCATCTGTGAACAAATAAAATGGTTGTTTATCACTGTATTATACTAATGTAAACTATTTCGTCAATAAAACAGCCAATTTTTTATAATTTATATATCATATTCAGGGTGTCTACAATTTCAAGGTTTGAAATTTGCTGTCAAAAACAGACCGAATTGAATGATTCTTGGATCTCATTTTCAATGTTCCTAAAGTTAATAATAAATTACCAGGAGACAGTATTATTATAACGAAAGTGACAACAGAATTGCTCGATCGTGACGGTAGCCTGATCGCTCCATATGCAAAGTCGTTCATTGTTTTGAAGAGTTTAATATCTGAGTCTTAGTAAGTCGAGTTTGTTAATAGCGATGAGAGGACGAGCGTGCGGCGTCAACAACTGTCGGCAACCGTTGAGACACAGCAACATGAGGTAACCAACTAACCGCCAAACTTAGCTACTTTCTATTCTATTATAATTATTTTTTACCAACAAAAACTTTATTTTCCCTGACAAATGTACTTTGTTTCATGAAAATACCTGATAAAAGATATAATTCCTAAAAGGTATGTTTCCCTGTCTGTGGACGCCCTACACAGGAGAAGCCTAAGTGGGATTGTTGCAATACTGATGAAATTCACCGGGATAATTAACTATGCGGGAAATTGTCAACCTGAAAATTAAAGAATTACACTTGAAAATAATAATATTTTACGGGTAGGTAATTTATTGGATTAGATGGAAGAAAAAATGAGGACATTATACTCTAATATATCTATTAAGATAGGATTACAAGAGCTCCGTTAAAAGCTATCCTTTCTTCACTTGGATGGATCTAAAAATATTGGACTAAAAATAATAATAATAAGAAAAGGATATCAACACATCAGTTGGTACCACTGCAGACAATGGAAACATTTCTGGCTTTTTTCTGATCAACTGTCAGAAAAGTAACTTTATTTTTTTTTTTTTCGAGTATCTGTTTTCAGCTTACCTTATATAAGCTTGTATTATGGAACGGCTTTCACAAAATTTTATATTTAAGAATTTATCTACATTTTATCGATCCAATTTAATTTTAGATCGAAAAGTGAAATCTATACTATGCCATTCTTAATCGAGTCCTATTTTTATTATTTCAAAGTCCCTAACAAGAATGAACACTTTCTGTAACGATGGAAAGTGGACTAATTAAGTAGTATGGTAACCGGGTTTCTACTTTCAATCCCCTCCCTCTCCAGCCTCAGTTATCCGTGACTGTTGCATACCTGCCAGACAGGATCGATGCCAACAGGGTAGGGTGACCTCTCATAGTCAGCCCCTTTAGGGTCCAACTGAAGGAACTTGTACACGATCTGAGACTCGTTGTAGTTCACCTTCCAGTGAGAGGAGAAGAGATTCAAAGACTTGGAGAAGATGTCGTTGTAGATGAGGCCCGTGTACATAGAGAAACAGCCCATCAACAGAATGATGTACCGACCACCGAAGAAGATATTCCAAATCTAAAATCAAAGAAACGTATTGGAAATATTACAATAAAAAAAAAGTTCACTTCAAAGTCTAACAGATCTTCGCTAATAGGAGCTCTGCGATGTATCCACCAGCACTTCTCTCATAGGCGCCCTATGATATAACTAACTAAAGTTTCCAGAACATATTTGGGATGTAAACATTTTTAAAAAACTTCGGAAAATATCACATACAGAAACCACGTTTTTCTTTCGAATGTTTCACTAAATCTCTCGAGATTAGTGTTTATCAGAGCAAAACTTCACAACCAAATAATCTTGTAAAGGAAACAGAAACAGTAAATTTGATGTCTTTCAGCAATATATTTCTTCAACAACTTCTAAGATGAAAAATTCCGAAACATTGTGAAAACTAGTAATAAATAAAACCTACTTTTTAAAAATATTCCACAAAACATGCAAAAATAATCTTCTGGTTTCGCAACACATCGTCGTCAGGTTTAGTTATAAGCTAAGACAAGTTTGCTGAGTGCGATCAATTCTTATACATCAGCTAGGTGAGGAAGGGGTTGGAATTCCAACTGGAAACAAACTCCTAACTGTAAAGCCACGGGGATGAAATTCCAACTCCTCCCTTAGCTATAACAATGGTTCGCACATTTTATGTATACTTTTTTTTCTGAATAGACAAAATTTCAAAAACTATGTTCGTTTTATTTATTTCGAAATTTTGCTTCTTCCTCTAATGCTGTAGCATCGTTTTTTTCGGGGTAACTACGTCTTCATACGAAGTGATTTGATAAGTGAAGGGGCAAATAAATACGATTGTCTGTCTTGAAGGCAAGGATATTATAGGAGATTAAATAGAAAAAAAAACTATAATATATTGTCGTACCTCGTTGTCTGTTTTTTTGGCGGCCAGCGGTTTCTCCTGGAGGACCATCCAGGCTGCGAATATTGTCATAAGAGCGCCATGGCCCAGATCTCCGAACATAACGGCGAACAGGAACGGGAACGTGATGATAGTGTACGGAGCTGGAACATAACAGATCCGTTAATAACAATATTGATAGTAAAACATAAAGAAAAACATGTTTTAAAAAAATATAGTCTGTTTCACAAAATATATGCCATTACTTTCGGTATTGCATATATTTTGTGAAATAGGCAATATTTTTTAAAAACATACGTTTTAAGTGTTCATTAAGTGTTTCACAATATCTCTGCGCAAAAAATGTTAGGTATCAATATTCGTATTGATAGTGTTAAAGGGCTTTTTGTTTTTGTGACTCCATATCCAGGGCTTAAATACGAAGTATATATATCGCCTACCACCAGAGGGCTTTTCACCGGGATGGTGGACATGACCCCGACCCTATTTTGGGAGTCCTAAAGTTTCCCTATCTAGATAAAGATAGGTTAGCGGTCTGTAAAGATTACCTATGGTTGACAAAATACAGGGAGTGTTCCGGAATTCAGTTTTCATCTCAGAAACAGTTTAATATAGGAAATAACTTTTTTTTCCCCCTTAATTTTCATTCCCGGAGATTTATCATAAAGATATACGTTTGTCGGTGGGCTCCTGGTGTGCTGTACACTTATCGTCAAACATAATAGGGCTTCTATAAGCAGAATGCAAGAGAGCATGTACCGGTCTGTGTGCTAGCTCGGGGCTGACTAAATGAAGTTCTCAAACCCCCCCCCCCCCCCCCCCCCCCTCTCCTATGAAGTATGGAGTGTGTTACCAGGGTTGATCTCCCTGTAGGATGCCACTCCGTATGCGTCTATGAGTGCCTGGAACCCATTGGTGAACTTGTTGGTTCTGTTGTACGTGGGAGGGTCTTCGAAGGTGTCCATCCGATTTAGGATGGGAGGAACCGAACTTCCACTTCTCTCCTGAAATATAGAACAAGGAATCACTCTTCTGTACAATAACAACATGTCTGCAACTTATTTTGATTTTTCACCTTAACTATTGATTTTTTTAATTAACTTTTGTACATACAGTTTTGGATATCATTATCGTAAGTAAATATTAAATTTTGTTGTTTCCAGCTAAAGTGCACTAGAGATCTCTTCTTTAAATAAACCTCTTGAGGTTTTGGCAAAAAGTTAGATCATTAGTTTCAACATTCAGTTAAAAAATAAAATTAAAATTTCAAAAACCATTCTCCAAAACGGCTCTCAGGAAATAAGTAAAATTTGAATGTATTGAAGAGGTTGGTCCCCAATACATGCCTACAAATTTCGATTAGAATAGATTCAGCGATTAAATTAAATTTAAAATAAATAAAGAATAATAAAATAAAGTAGACAGAAAAGAACTGTTACGTATAGCAACTCTATAGGTACGTGACTCTACCATAGGTAACTGAATCTACGTAGGCAATATTTAAGACTCCCATAGTGAGGTCTCATGTCCATCTGGGCGCTTTACGATGGCGAAAGCCGAAACCGGTACACTTTATGAAAATACTTGTGTGGAATTAGACAATATAACAGTTAAACAAGTTCTTTGTTTTCATTTACCTCTTCATTAGGTCATATCTATCCAATTATTATTTATGATTAATAAATATAAGTTCTAAGTCCTTTTATTTCTCACATATCAACTTCAAATTTATATGAAACTGAAAACAAATAAAATTCAAAAGAATCTCTATAATTTAATCTTCTGTTTATTTTACCTACGTTGTGTAAAAAGGGGAATTTAAGAGAACATTCAACAAGAATGAATTTGACGTTGAATGGCAGAATTAAGTCAAAGACCCTGTTAATGAATGTCTAACGTCTATCCATCTGTCTGTCCTACCGATGTCTGAGGAACTACTGAAACTTGGCAAGGGTCAAACGTAGACCTAGCAAAAAAATTATTTGGTAGAAAGTAAATATTAAGCAACACAAATACGTTTTTTTCAGACCATAAGATATAGCTATGATGGTGCTTCAGAGATCCCAGTAGGTTATGCAGACACATGTTTCAAGTAACATTTATATTCAATTATTTTGTATAAAGCTATATAATGTACTAATTTCAGATATATACTCACACATTGTTTCAAGTACATTTTTGAAAGGAAATAAGAAAATATTTAATTAATAACATTTTCCTGTTATTTAACAACTAAGATACTCGTACAGTAGTCAGATGGCGAAGGAACTGTATTAAAACCTCATTATTATTCCACAATCAATATACCTGTAATGAAGGAAATTCGAAGTCATGAAATATTCCAATTTTCATGACTGAATATAATGGCATAGGTAGAAACTAATTCAGAACATTATAATTAATAAATGTATATTAATTAGTACATTGACGCAATGTTCATCTGCGGAACCCTTTAATGTGTGACCTGGTGATACTTCTCTGTGCTGTCATAATGATGGAGAGTTGTGGTTCAACTTACAGTTCCCCTGCGCAGAGCTAGCTGTATCGTCTCGATGTCCAGGACAGGGACCCAGCACTCTGCTATCAGACACTTCTGGGTCACGTCCAGGTTGAACAGGTTCAGTGTGTGATAGATTGCCTTGATCTTCCGCACTTTGACAAACCAACTCTTTATATTCTTCGCAGCGGCTACTAATACTCTGTGGCGATGATCCTGGGTCTGCCCCAGAACCTGAAAACATAAATATACATGCATTACTTAATTAAACAGGTCTATTGACTTCTATGAGAAAATGTGAGTTATTACCTGTAATATAAACAAAGCATCACCATAGTAACCCTACCACGGAACATTTTTTTGATTATGAACTTGATTTATATTAAAGAAGGGACCCAAAACACATTACGAAGGATTTTAAGCATCAGAAAAAGAAAATAGAGTCAACAAATAAACAGTAAAAAGGGAACAAGAACCAAATTTGAAGAATGAATACAACAAAAAGACAACTTATAACCTCAATCCTCATAAATATGTTTTAAATTTTCTTATTATTCCCTATTCTTTCTCAAATAAATTTAAGAATTCAGAACTTACAGTGATCTGCGGACTCATGCATAAGGGTAAGTGTCAATGCGCGGGACATATGAGTCTTATTTCAATAATATTAAAATCGGGAAGCCTTTTTGATTCATTGGTGCAGTCGAGTAGCTTCATATTTCCTCAGAGTTATTTATACTAAAGTTTCTTGGAGCATGACTCAAATATATTGCATACATTTTCTTTTAACATTGTTAATGATCTTTTTTTATCTTATTTAGAATCTTTTTAGTTAATTTTGTTAATAAATATTTTTTTTTTTAGAAAATTCATTTAGGCAGAATATTATTTAAATTAACTTTTATTATTAATAGTCCTGTAATTTGTGTGATAAGGAGTGAGATATTTTTGCGCTCAAGGTGAATCAATCATTTGGCCCATTTTACTAAATTTAAGCTAGAAGATAGTAAATAATTATAAAAAATACAATCTGTCATAAATGCTAAATAAAGTGTTCGTGTCTGGTAGACAACAGACTTTTGGTAGAGAAGACTCTTCTTAAGTTCTCTATATTATTATATATCTGTATAATTTTATTTCAACATTTAATTTTTTTTTATTATTTATAATCATTTTAATTTAAAAAAATCTTTCATACCTTAAGAAAATAATATTAATATTTTAGTTAGTTATTGTGAAACTACAAAGTGATGTTAACTACTACCAGAGCGCTCATTCGTCGCTCTGGAGGACATGAGCCCAACTCTACTCTGGGAGTCATAAATGTTACCTATGGTAGGGCTTTAACTACGGTGGACGCATCGCTTAACGTCCCATCCAAAGGGCACCGTGCTCAAGGTTTTTCACCTCCAAGATAAAAACCTTAGGCCCTCGGCCGAGTTTCGAACCCACGATCCAGAGCTCAGTAGGCTAGTTAGAGCTACCGGCGCCCTATTTTAGTTGAGCCCATTGTTAATTAATACAAATGTTTTAGTTACTATAACTTCCTTTGTTTCACATTTTAAATAGTATAATCAAAAATCCTTACTATTTACTTAAGAAAATGAAATGAAATTTTAATTGCCACCATTGCTGCTAAGGCTGATTATTTCTGTCTCCTTTACTTGAACCAGAAGCTACAAGTGCTTTACTCAGTTTATTATTATTGATAGTTTCGAACAGTGGCCACTGGAGTGCTGTCCCCTTCAATGGAAGAAGCTCCTCAACAGAAGCCAAATGTGCGCTCCTAGTCCCCCTCAAGGTCCTACAATAGACTCCAACCTCACCAATTACCAATTTCTCCTTATATTGAATACACAAATGTAATAAAAATTACTTATAAATCTTAATTACTAATTGTTGAAACAACCGACATTGTGAAATGGCAAACTCTAACCAGTCTTTTTGAGAAGGACAATAAAATGTTTGTCCATCTCAGCCAGATTATATTTTAAAAAGTAAAGAAAAAAACGTATGATTTAAAAAAAATATTGTCTATTTCACAAATATATATAATATAGGAGTACTTCCGGTATTGCTACCATCTTCAGCTACGACTTGACAAAAAAAAAAAAAAAGTGAACCCTCTTGGGCGAAAATGACCATGCGGGCGGCCAAACGTCAACGAAGCATCAATCATGAGGCTTTATACTGGTCAGTTTTTGTCAACAATGAAAGCTCCAGTAAACGGATGGAGCGGTTTTTTGTAAGGAAAAGAAAAAGTTATCTTTGTCTGCGAATTAAAAAGTAATCCGTTCTGTTGAAGGGTTGTTAACCCTTAATAAGTTCTCACATTCACTCACTATAGATTTAGATTTAAAAAAACAAACTTCAGATTGTATCAAGTGTGTTTCCTTTCATACCCATAAAAACGAAACAATTCAAAAAGTCGTCTGCAATCTACTTTCCCAATAGAAATTAATCAATTAACTTTTCGCTCCCTCTCCAAAACAGTCGACCGTTTGCGCTAAAATTCAACAGTTGACTTACATGGGGGCTCCTAACTCCGCATACTAAATTTTGTGTCAATCAGTTCATTACATTCGCAGTTATTAGAGTTTTTGAACTGAGTCGTGGCTGAAGATGGTAGCAATACCGAAAGTACTCCCATATTATATATATTTGTGAAATAGA
Source organism: Aradus depressus (assembly GCA_963662175.1). NCBI lineage: Eukaryota > Metazoa > Arthropoda > Insecta > Hemiptera > Aradidae > Aradus > Aradus depressus. Next base: position 36,811,366 of record OY759223.1, read on the forward strand.
CAATATTTTTTTAAAAAACGTACGTTTTTCTTTACTATTTATTAAATGTTTCACAACACATCTCAGCAAAAAGTATCATTCACATTATATTTTGTTCCTCACATTCACTTTCGCTTTCTTCTCGCAACTTTTGTGTGTGGTAAGAGCTCAGCAAGCATAAATTTTCCTCAACTGGTCTCTAAAATCCATTTCTAACTAAAATATTGAACGAGGGACAGAAGGGAGAGCGGAGAGGGGAGTTTAACAATAGTGGAGACTTGAGGCTTCAAGGGATGTATCGAGACAGGAATTATCTCTCCAATATTCTAGATTATTCATTACAACCAAATATTCTAGATGAAACAACCCTCAAGAGTACACCAAGATTCCGTATAGCTCGGCCTTCAGGATGGAAGATACTTTCAGGCCTTCACTTTTTTTACGCAGTAAATTCTGGTTTTCACGGAATATTTAATAAAAAATGAAACGTACAGTGTTAAGATCTTCGATTCGGGTCATGACCCCCATGGCCATCTCTCGTCTGTCGGCGGGCGCCTCCGGACAGGGGTAGAGGGTGGCTCGGAATCCTTCGCAGATTTTCTTTACCCGGGTCTTCAGCTGGTCTCCTTGAAAGAAAATGATGAACACCGACTTGAACACTTGGTCACCCTGAGAAACGAAGAAAATTATAATAATTAATAACAGCACAAAAATTATCTTCCGTAAGGCCAAAAATAAAAAATATATATTTGTCTTACTGACCGAAGAACATGAATAAATAAAACAAATAGATTTTTTTTTATTATTATTTTTTCTTAATATTGTTTATTCCATAAGAAATGTATACGTAACATTACACCAGGGTCAGGTTTAGTAGAATCTAAGACTTAGCGTATTTTGTATGTTAGTCGTTTTGTTCTCTGCGTTAATTTAGACCTTTTGTCCAGTAGTTTCAGTAGCCATTTGTATGTCGGTTCATTTCTTGTCTAGTGCGCTCTCACCCATGTCATTCGTTTGTCAAGTATGAGGTCTAGGTGGCCAACTTCCTTTTTTGAAGGAATGGGATTGTTGTTAAGGAATATGGCAGGACACGAACATAACCCAGGTAATCATCTTAATGTGAATAATATAATGAATTAACATACTTTTTTCTGTATCGATAGGAAAGAGTTGTAAAGTTCTTTAACGTACAATTTATTGCTTAAAATTGCAACTGAACATTTTTCACTACTTACGTGTATATTACGAATCTCTAAAACTCTAAGACAAAGAGAGGTAATACAAAAGTACACTTACTGTTGACGGATCCTCGAGTGGGTTCTCTATCTCAGCCTGCCTGAGGAAGACGTTACCTCGACAGGCTCGCCACAGCATCCGTTCAAAGGCAGGGATCCTCTCTCTCAGGATAACACCAGCCACAAACCTGACAGAACATAGTCACATATAGCTAGAGATGTGGCACAAATATCAATAACATAGGAAACAAACGACATATCAGCAAAAACAGGAGGATGGGCCAGCGTGTATGCACAAAACTGCGGCAACATAGTCAAGAAGTGAAAAGAAGAAGACAACTTTCTATAAACAGGGCTCCGGAAACGCTACGTCAAAAAGTTACAGACAACGTACATTCTAGCAACATACTTCCATTGATGTTCATATAAAGAAACATTTTGATAAAATAAAAATAAAAAATAGAGAGAAAAAAGTATTTATGTAAAATATTACACGCAGCATAACTGAACAATAATAGCAAAGGAAAAACGTCTGGAAAGGACAGAGCAGCTGAGCCCTGTCGCCATGACAAGCACCATTCCCCTCCAACGTTTCAACTGCAACACAAGTAATGCACTTCAACTCTTATTCACTCAAAATTCAATGTTCGTCAATTTTTATTGTAGAAAAGTTATATTTTTCAAATGAAATTCATGGAGAAATTCAGCGTTTCCAGGCACACATTTATAGACTGTTTATTTCTTATTTTGACTTCTCAAATGTGAATCGAAGCTTGGTGCATATGTTAAGCGCTATGTTCGAAATCGCACGAATTTAATATTGCGGTTGCTAAAAAAAAAACCCAATGTTTTACGCTGTGCGATTTCGAACTTTAACACATACGCACTGGACAAAAAGGAACAAACACAACATCAATTTTTGGATCTTTAACAACATTTAAAACAACATATGATTAGTAGTCACATCTCTCTAGGGCTCTTTTTATTTCAATTTCGGCCATGCTCTTGACAAAAACAACAATGTGGAACAGGGTTCAATGATCTTCAAAACTGACACTTGAATTCAACATCTGTCAAATTATGTTTTATATATATTGTATATAAAACAACCATGCAAATTATCGGCAAAAAATGCAATTCAAAGGAGAACATCAAAAAATATAGTCTAGGGAGCTCACCTCATCATCAATTTACGCGCTCCTTCCAAGTCAACGCTTTAGTTGACCAAAATGTAAGCAAACAGAAAAGAAAAAGCACAAAAAAATATAATATACAAGAAAATTTGTCAAAAAAAAAAAAAAACATCACTAGAAAGAAGTCAGAAACCACCACATGGCTGTTCTGTGTGTTCTGGAAAAATGTGAGATCCCTTTATTTCATAAATATGTAAAAAAAACTTATTTTTGAAATATAGACTAAATCGCTAAAATATATATATATATATACTACCGGTTCCGGCATTACGGTGTATAACTAAACACCATGTAATGCCCTATACATGTTTTTTGACATATTTTAAAAATAAGTTAATTTTATTTATTAATATAAGTTGCACGACAGGTCTGCGTTCAACAACTTAGGAAGTCCCTTTATTTCGCCAAAATAATAATATTCTCCCAGTTTTGTTACACTTATTTCATGCACCCACTCTCATATATTAAATATATCAGTAAAATATCAGTATATTTCTTGAAATTAAAAAACAAAGTTATGAAATATGTAGACTGCAAGAAACTACATATTCATTATTAACAAAATTGGTTGGTTCATAATTCTTATTATATAAATTTGTTTTAAATTGAAAAACTAAATATATATATTATCTTTCTCCACAAAATGTTTTGAAAACCAAATCATTTTTATATGAAATAAATTATATTCCCTAGAATTGAAAATAAATATTCCACATGCTTAAAGGCGACCAATCTATCGAATCTAAAATTTTGATTTACCTGCAAATCAGAAAATCAAAACAATGACTCACAAATGTTTGTGGATGGCGAAGTATTTTTAAATCTATAGAAAATAATAATAACTTACAATGATATAATAAAAATAACTTACAATGATGATAAAACCAACATAAAATAAAGCCAAGCTATTGTGAATTTCACCCATAAAATTAAGAATCATACCCTATGTGGCTCTTGGAATTTTTCAACAAATTAAGTAAATGTTTACGGAAACATCGCAAAGTTGGGATGTTTAGTTAGAGGAGATACTTTACACTCAACCCGCAGCATCCAATAACATACATTGTGGCATCATAAGTAACCTTGCTACCAAGCACAACAAATAATTTGATTGGACGATATAAGTTTGTTTTTTAGTTTCTCATCCTTCAGATAGAAAAATTAGATATTGAATTGTCAAGAATTTAAACTTCTATTTTAGGGCATATTTAGGACTAACCCGATTTCTAAAAAATGAAAATACAAAAATCTCAATGTTGTCCGTTCGTTCTTTCGTTAGTGAAAAACTGTGACCAACTGATTTACGCAATTACAGAATGTTCAGTTTCGCATCCCATCAGTGGTAGAATCATTTCAAAATGAATTAAGTTGTTGCTTTTCTTATTTTCTACTTTGATCACTTTTGTATATTTTGTTTAATTTCTCGAGAGCTACTTTAATGGGTTTAATGTGTTTCTACTCAAATTGTTCATTACGAAATTTTGAAACTATTTAATAATTTTACCAATGCTTACGGAAGCACGTTAATTTTTTAAACTAGAAATCTAGAAGTATTTTAGGTACACATTTAGAAGGCTAGTGCTAGTATAGGAACAATATCGAAGTATAGAAACTAAAAGGATAGTCGATTGATTGACACAATTTTTTTTGTAAATTAGCTGGAGCTGTTTAAATAAATCTACACTGAAGATCTCATGCCTTTACAAAACACTCTGCTTCTTCGTATGTCGTTGTTTTGTAAAATGGATTTTTTAATAGGAAATAAATCACGTTTTGTAAGAAAAATTGAGCAAAATAAAAGAAAAATTATAATTAAAAAATAGTATAGATACATACCCGAGCTGTACGGGTCCTGCGGGAGTCTGTCGTACGATGGAATCGTCAGAGATCAAAGCGCGGGTCATTGATTCTGTGGAATTTAGCCCGCCTTCCTGCTGTAAACCCACCACACGTCACCAACCACAATTCATACAATACAACAGACCATCGTATAGTCATACAACAGAGTACAAATACAACAGCGTACATAACAAACACATCTAGCGCCAAAATAACAATGTCACAAATTGCATTGAAAAAATTAATGATCGCACCTTAAAAGAGCTTTTCATTGGTTAAGATAGTACTTGTGTGCAACGCTTTACCGTAACATTTTTCATGTCCATCATTCTTTTTTTTCATTTTTATATTACGTCGCATCAGCCACAGCGGCCATTACCGATGGACTACATGGCATCACCCGGCTTTCTTTGAGCTCAGAACATCCGCAAAGCAATATTTATGGAGTAAGAAATATTAATGGGCGCACTGTTGAGGCAATGAAAACATATGTGTAGTGAGGTAATTTCACGTCAACTCAAACAACTGAAAAACCTCAACCTCTCAGAACTGCTTCACAATCCGCGATCTGGTAGAGGTAAACACACACACATACACAAAAGACCAATTTGAGGCGTTACCAATACCTCGGGATTTACAGTTATTTTAAATTTCAGGATATAATCAATAAGTCAACTTCTGAATAACAGACAGAGGTCTGCCTGAGCTTAAATTTAAGGTGAAAGTGTGCGCTAAAAGCAGTTTATGAACAAAATGTATTTCAGTCAATATTCGAATTTTGGCGAATGAACATCTCGAAAACCTATACTTCAATTTTGATAATTTTCTGTGTAGGTATATCTTTAGGACGTGTCCTCACTAATTTTCATGAGAGGTATCCAAAAAGCAAGGAAGAATTTGTTGAATTGACTTGGAATGATCAATAGAAAATAAGAGATGTAAAAAAATAAAAAAACATTATATTATAAAATAATATTCATCTTCTTAAAATGAACCTAAATACATATATTGTATTTATTACAGAAAAGATTTCTGATGTTTAAGAATATTGTGCACAAAAAATGTGGTCTTCTTACTAGAAAATATGTATATGTTCTCTAAGAAGACATTTTTCAGATAAGCAACAATTTCAAGTGGAGAATAATAAATTGCCTTTGTAACGGAATACAATTTTGTTGAGACTCGAAAAATAGGTCCAAGGCCTTGATTTTCAGAAATATCATTAATTACGTACGAATCAACGAAAGCACTTTGGAGGATTTCATTATCAATAAAGTTGTATATATTTATTTAATTTGAGGAGAAAACAAAAATACTTTTTAGTGTCCAGCCAACATTCGTACGAGTATAGTTGTCGCTCCATCAAACAAATCGGAAACAAATTAATATGTTTTTATAAAATTTAGATTCAGATATGTTAAAATTACATATGCGTACATAGGTAATTCCGTCCATTAAAAAAAAAAAAAAGAAGTGTGTTTATTTGAATTGTATTGTACAGATGGCGCTTTAAACAAATGGCATAAATGTCCATTACAAAAAACTTAGAAAATGGATTCATGAAATCTCCAAATTGTTAGAATGTTTTGAATGAAATAACTTCCATGGAAATTCCAAACACAAAGAATTTCAGTTGTATTTTATATTTTGTGTTTTATTATATTCACTGAAGATCATTTTTTTTCCCCCTCCTTCCATCTTTACTAACTAAAGAAATAACAAAACCAGAGTTGGGACATTACCAGTAGATATTTTTTTATATAAATACACGCAGAAAATATCCCAGAATATATTAAAGAGTGTATGTTTTTGTTTTAAAAAATAATAGTATAGATAATTATTATTAATCCATTTTGGGTCTTCAATAACTTAAATAAGAGAAATAAAACTGAAACTTGTGTTCTGTTCGTTAAAGTTAACTCCAGAGGGCTGGTTCATTTCCTTTTCCTTATCGCCAACTAAACCATTGCACAAGGAACCGAGGATATCAAACAATGGTGGAGGCTTCAAGGGATGAACTGAAACAAGATTTTCTATTCTACGAGTGGACTATTCCAGATGATATCCTTCACGTACAATATATGCGTAAACTCACTCAACAAAACCCACTGACCCAACCCTGGTACTTCAAATTCTTTATACTCAAATCGCAAACTTATAGAATAAATAATGTTTTCAAAAAATATATGATTCTATAAAGAAAGACAACTTGCTTGACCTAAGGCTAAGTAAGGCATCAATATGTTAACATTTTGCAGGATCTAAATATGATAAAATGAAAACTTTAACTTGTGCTATTCTTCAAAGTCATTAAATGTTTAATTTAATAATATTTGTTTCAAGACGTTAGTTACCTTTCAATACAATGCTAACAATGGAATACCTCAAGAAATATGCAATAAAATATACCCACAATGGGCTTATTATTAAATAATAATTAAATTAAATGTCTGTACTAAATATTCGATTCATATGGCAGGTTCAAGAATTCGAGTGTTATTAAGTCCCTATAAGACCTGAAGAAACAGAATAAATAAATTTATGTGAAAAAAAATTCATGAAATATATACATAGAGAAAAATTAATAAAAGTATCAAGCACAGGCATAACCAATAAATATAAATTATAAACCAGATAAAAATGTTCACATGCAGAACTAACACAATCTCATGCATAAAATGCAGTTTAGAAACCACATGCAATAAAATACATATATTATAGTTAATAATAGAAAAAAAATTAATATAAATATAAGTAAATAAAAATGTTTGGTTTTTCCGAAACGGAAGCAGCAATTAGCAAGAACCCATGGCCAGAAGTGAAATAAAGAGAACCAGAAGAGGCACCATAGGAACAGCCATCACCACAAAAGTGTTAAGTCTTAATAAATAAATAAGAGTTACATTTGATATATTAAAATTAAAATAGGATATTTGATGATGAGCGGCAAAGAGCAAAATGAGCTACAAGAGACTAACTAGAGGCCACCACTTAATAAGAATTCAGATGTCAAAATACATAAAGGGATGGTTCAAGTAACTTTCCTTTCGAGTAGTTAATAATTCTAATTTATAGAAAAAAATAATAATCATACAGGCATTTGTAATTTTCAAACACAAATACTATACTTTCAAAACGTACAGAAAATGACAACGTCAATGTTTTCTATTTAAATTTAAATTAGCTTAACTAACACTTTGTTCATTCCAAAATGTCACCTAACCTATTTTTCCTTTAAGTCTCTCATTTGTAAGTTATTATCCATCAATTTTGAGTAATAAAATGAAAAATGGATAATAAATAATTGAGGTTTTTGATAGCTTTAATTTTGAACTATCTGTCCTTATATTTTTCTGAATATTTAAAAGCTAAATGAAAAAAATAAGGTCAGGTAAACATTCATGAACAAACCAAACTAAGGCTGAATAGACCAATCAGGCATGTAAATGAGATGCTCGTTGCTCAGGTAGCACCAGGCGGAGTCTCTTCGAGCTCTCTACTCCTATGTACCAATCACACTATTCATAGTTTTTATATAAAACATATTTAAATAATATTATCGAATTAGGATATAAAAAAGTAATAGATATAGATATACCCAAGTTTGAGGAACTGCCCTCCTGACTTGATCCAATCCTCACTGAGCAGTGTTTGTTCCTCCTCATGGCGTGGGTCGTTCATCTGTGAGATAGGGGAAGCCTCGAAGTGCTGGCTCTGTTTCTGGCAAACATACACCACACACACTGTCCTATAGCCCCCCGGTGGATACCCAGAGAGAAAGGAGAAAGGACTAGGAAGAAGGATGACTACTAGGGAAGATGAGACAGGAGAGATGTCGCAGAAAGAAGGCACAGTCACAGGAGGAGAGGAGTAACTAAAGAAGGTTGGCTACTAGGGGAGATGAGACAGGAGAGATACCGCAGAAAGAAGGCACAGTCACAGGAGGAGAGGAGTAACTAAAGAAGGTTGGCTACTAGGGGAGATGAGACAGGAGAGATGTCGCAGAAAGAAGGCACAGTGACAGGAGGAGAGGAGTAACTAAAGAAGGTTGGCTACTAGGGAAGATGAGACAGGAGAGATGTCGCAGAAAGAAGGCACAGTGACAGGAGGAGAGGAGTAACTAAAGAAGGTTGGCTACTAGGGAAGATGAGACAGGAGAGATACCGCAGAAAGAAGGCACAGTCACAGGAGGAGAGGAGTAACTAAAGAAGGTTGGCTACTAGGGTGATGAGACAGGAGAGATGTCGCAGAAAGAAGGCACAGTGACAGGAGGAGAGGAGCAACTAAAGAAGGATGGCTACTAGGGAAGATGAGACAGGAGAGATACCGCAGACAGAAGGCACAGTCACAGGAGAGATACCGCAGAAAGAAGGCACAGTGACAGGAGGAGAGGAGTAACTAAAGAAGGTTGGCTACTAGGGAAGATGAGACAGGAGAGATACCGCAGAAAGAAGGCACAGTCACAGGAGGAGAGGAGTAACTAAAGAAGGTTGGCTACTAGGGAAGATGAGACAGGAGAGATACCGCAGAAAGAAGGCACAGTCACAGGAGGAGAGGAGTAACTAAAGAAGGTTGGCTACTAGGGGAGATGAGACAGGAGAGATACCGCAGAAAGAAGGCACAGTGACAGGAGGAGAGGAGTAACTAAAGAAGGTTGGCTACTAGGGAAGATGAGACAGGAGAGATACCGCAGAAAGAAGGCACAGTCACAGGAGGAGAGGAGCAACTAAAGAAGGATGGCTACTAGGGAAGATGAGACAGGAGAGATACCGCAGAAAGAAGGCACAGTCACAAGAGGAGAGGAGCAACTAAAGAAGGATGGCTACTAGGGAAGATGAGACAGGAGAGATACCGCAGACAGAAGGCACAGTCACAGGAGAGATACCGCAGAAAGAAGGCACAGTCACAAGAGGAGAGGAGCAACTAAAGAAGGATGGCTACTAGGGAAGATGAGACAGGAGAGATACCGCAGAAAGAAGGCACAGTCACAGGAGGAGAGGAGTAACTAAAGAAGGTTGGCTACTAGGGAAGATGAGACAGGAGAGATACCGCAGAAAGAAGGCACAGTCACAGGAGGAGAGGAGCAACTAAAGAAGGTTGGCTACTAGGGAAGATGAGACAGGAGAGATACCGCAGAAAGAAGGCACAGTCACAGGAGGAGAGGAGTAACTAAAGAAGGTTGGCTACTAGGGAAGATGAGACAGGAGAGATACCGCAGAAAGAAGGCACAGTCACAGGAGGAGAGGAGTAACTAAAGAAGGTTGGCTACTAGGGGAGATGAGACAGGAGAGATACCGCAGAAAGAAGGCACAGTCACAGGAGGAGAGGAGTAACTAAAGAAGGTTGGCTACTAGGGGAGATGAGACAGGAGAGATGTCGCAGAAAGAAGGCACAGTGACAGGAGGAGAGGAGTAACTAAAGAAGGTTGGCTACTAGGGAAGATGAGACAGGAGAGATACCGCAGAAAGAAGGCACAGTCACAGGAGGAGAGGAGCAACTAAAGAAGGATGGCTACTAGGGAAGATGAGACAGGAGAGATACCGCAGAAAGAAGGCACAGTCACAAGAGGAGAGGAGCAACTAAAGAAGGATGGCTACTAGGGAAGATGAGACAGGAGAGATACCGCAGACAGAAGGCACAGTCACAGGAGAGATACCGCAGAAAGAAGGCACAGTCACAAGAGGAGAGGAGCAACTAAAGAAGGATGGCTACTAGGGAAGATGAGACAGGAGAGATACCGCAGAAAGAAGGCACAGTCACAGGAGGAGAGGAGCAACTAAAGAAGGATGGCTACTAGGGAAGATGAGACAGGAGAGATACCGCAGAAAGAAGGCACAGTGACAGGAGGAGAGGAGCAACTAAAGAAGGATGGCTACTAGGGAAGATGAGACAGGAGAGATACCGCAGAAAGAAGGCACAGTCACAGGAGGAGAGGAGCAACTAAAGAAGGATGGCTACTAGGGAAGATGGGACAGGAGAGATACCGTAAATGATCTGATTGTTGATGATTATTTTTTTAGTTTTAAGAAATAAATGAATTTAATTTAAAAAATAACAAATAAATATAAACTATACCTTTTTACGATTATTTTGTCTATGTTAATAACATCACAAGATCTGTAGATCTAACATGTATATTTATGAAAACATAAATGAAACCTTCTTTTTATTTATATTTCCAAGAATTATTTAGTAAGTTATCTTATAAGATATAATCGTTAATAGGTTAATGACTACTATGGCAAGGGCTAAGGACGGTGCAGAGATGGCTACTTGGATAGCAAACAAACATGAGAACAGAGACCGTGCCAGTGTATGTAAGACGTTGCAACTGTCTTCAAAAGAGATTCCACAAATATTCCTTTAATTGTTGCCATTTATCGTAGCTTTTGTACAAAAAACACTTATTTAGTCTGGCCTCCTATCATAAATAAAATGTCAACTCTTTCTGGTGTTCAGGTCCAAAATTCGAGACGCTCTATTTATTAAACTTTTAAATCAATTTTTAGCCATAAAATTACAAATAAACTTCGAAAATGCCCTATTTAATTGTTTCAAGAAAATAAACTTAGAAAATGCCCTATTTAATTGTTTCAAGAAAATAAACTTAGAAAATGTCCTGTTTAATTTTTTCAAGAAAATAAACTTCGAAAATGCCCTACTTAATTGTTTCAAGAAAATAAACTTCGAAAATGTCCTGTTTAATTTTTTCAAGAAAATAAACTTCGAAAATGCCCTACTTAATTGTTTCAAGAAAATAAACTTCGAAAATGTCCTGTTTAATTTTTTCAAGAAAATAAACTTCGAAAATGCCCTACTTAATTGTTTCAAGAAAATAAACTTCGAAAATGCCCTGTTTAATTTTTTCAAGAAAATAAACTTCAAAATGCCCGCTTTAATTTTTTATAGCTAAAATTTGTTTTTTAAAAAATAAACTTCGAAAATGTCCTGTTTAATTTTTTATAGCTTTAATTTAAAAACAAAAACCAAAAAAAAAAGATTCAACTTCAAAAACGACAATTTAATTTAATTGGAAAAAAAAACTATCATCATGGGCTAAAATGATCCGACCCAATTAAGATTTTGAATCACTTATATGGAGGAACACAGCTGAGGATCCTGCCTAGCAAATCTAAATGTCAAAAATAACGATTTGAAATCCAAAAAAACTATCATCATGGGCTAAAATGATCCGACCCAATTAGGATTTTGAATCACTTATATAGAGGAACACAGCTGAGGATCCTGCCTAGCAAATCTAAATGTCAAAAATAACGATTTGAAATCCCATGCCAGAGTCTCAAAAACAACAAACATCAAAACATTTTGGAAATATATCATTTAACATTCTATGTCCAGTTGGTAATCCGAGTATAACAAACATGTTGAATGTGTTTAATTTTAAATGATTAGGTTAGGTTATATGACTCATGCCCGGGCTTTAACTACGAGGTCATATCGCCTACTACCAGAGCTCTCTTTCTTCACTCTGGTGGACATGAGCTCGACTCTACTGTGGGAGTCCTACATTTTGCCTACCCTTTAACTTTATTCACCTAGGGTAGAGGTCTATAACGAGTACCTGACATCGTACAGGCTCGGGACCATCGCTTAACGTCCCATCCGAAGGACGGCGTGTAATTTTAAATGATTAATAATTTTTAGAAATATTGTTTTTTCATTATTCTTGTTAGGTAAATTATTTGCAGAAAAAAATAAGATATTTTTGTATAACTTTAGTGAAGAAAAATGTATTATACTGCATTCTGAAAGCAGAGGGCTGTCCGCGTAATTTAGATGAAAAGATCCGACTCGGTAATATGAGGTTGATTTCGTGGTGGTTGTCAGAGACCGATGTCCGAGATCCAGGATGGGGACTACTGTCTACATTAGCAGAATGGACAAGTTAATGTCGGAAGTGTGATGATCTCAACTTTGTTTTCCTCTTTATCCAACGTCCCGTTAGCTGATGTCCACAACAGCAGCCCACCACGTTTAACGTTGGAAATAAGATTTTAATTTTCCATATATTTTACTTCAAGAACCGATGGGAGGATTAACATTGTATCCTTTCGGATACATGATACATATGAACAATTGTCCCGATAAAGAATCTTCACATATACATAAAGAGACGTAATGTCTTATATAAACTATTTTCTAACAACATTAACAGAGGCCGATATTACTCAAGAAACCAAGCAAATCAATGAATATAGATATTAAAATATTGTAATTATTTTCCACAAGATAGTACTGTATAAATGATTTATTTCGACACCTCAGGAACACTCGGCCCATTTCCTATACATTGGTGGTTTTCGAAATAGGAAAATTTAGGTGAAGACTCCATTTGAACAATGTCCAATGAGTCCAAGATTTGCGGGGTTGATAGCGATAGACGGACAGCACCCCGGGGTTGAGGAAGATAAGGAGCATCAGAAAGAGAGGAGAGGAGAGAGCGGTAGGGTCTTTATAATTGTTGTTTTGTGAACAACTACAAAGACAATATCAGTGAAAATAAACAAAATTATGCTGAAATTATAACAAAAAATTAATAACTATATACAAAAATATACATTGCTGTTCTATAAAACAAAATAAATTAAAGAGAGGAAAGAATGTCATATTAATAGTAATAACATATTAAGAATACATTTTAAAAAGCAATAAACTATAACAAATAATAAAATATGGTCGAATGATATCAATGAATTTGAAAGCCTAAGTCCTTGCAGCTTATGACACCAATCCCGAAAAGTATTGGTTCATCAAAATAGAACAGCAATATGGTTAAATAAATTAATGTAAAAACATATAACAAATTATTAAGATAACATACAAGTAAGTGAACAAACAGACAGACAACTGAGAAGGCATGCGCAGTACTCTTTTTGAAAAGAGGATAAATATTACGAATAAAAATATATTACTAAGTTATAGCAGATAAATGTAACTACTGGGATAGCACTACTCTAACAAAATATTTAGACCATCACCAACCATACAGATTAAAGGAGAGAAGTGTTTTAAAAAAAGTTCACACAACATTTACTAATAATAATAATAATAATAATAACTGAAATAAAATGATCGGGAGCGCTAAACAAATCAACAAACTGCGAGAAGGGGGGCCCAGCTATCTTCCAGCCGAGGGGAAAGTTAACTCTATCGGATTATAGCCCAACATAAGTACTGTTACGAAATATTAGATTTTTTATTGAGCTGAGTTTACGAAGCTCTTTCTTAGGCGACTCATGTATTTCGTTGTACTCGTACTCCTCCTAAACCCCTTTACCGATTATATTGAAATTCGGGCGAAGCCCATCGGACACCACTTTTTTTGAGCCGTTTTTTTCAGTATTCTAACGTACAAACTTCTTTGAAAACTTTTTTCAATAAAAATATTCTTCAACATACAAAGAACACATAGTAAAAAGAATTTTGTGCAAAAACAGCTGTTGTTGTCTACAAAAAGGCTAGAAAAAATCCATTGAATTCAATTGAAATCTATTTAAAGTATTAATATATTCATAAAGAACATACAAGGTGAGAAGTTACTGATAATTATTAAAACATTAACTCATTTTTTTATACAGATATGCCTGACTCAGCTCAGTTTTTGCAAACAGCAGAATGTATTGCACACCTAGTTAAATTTTAGGGCTAGTCAAGATTATCTCCTACTGTATTCAAACATGAATATGTAATCCATATATCTGAGTACATTGTGTGTTTGGAAACTTTCCATGGTGTTAGAAAAGTGTGAGGGACAAAGTGCCAAGCTTTAGTTGTAGTTAGCTTATTTTCCAACATTTCTGTTAATGTATTTCCGATTTGGTGTTAACTTTTTTCTCCTAATGTCTTAATGTTGTCCTGGGTGCTCAATGAAACAGACATTGAGTAGAGACAGTCCATGACGTATCAACGAGGACCTCTCCCTTTTCGTCATTTTATATGTATAAGTTATACTAAGACTACAGAAGTACATCACTTCATGTAAAATGCCCTCACCGAACCCTCACACCTGCAATACATTCCGAGTAATAGCCATTTGAGCTGCACACTTATGAGCTTTACTTGCTTTTTCATAAGTATCCTCTAATACGATTGCTCCAAAAAAATTGAAACTTTTGATTATCATATTCTCAATACAAACTGTATATTCTAATGTTGATCCCCCTCCATGTATGAATGAAGGCCTTGATGATAATTTGAAATACATCGATCGACCAGTGGTCCATTATTTTCTCTAGACTGAACCTCCATACTTCTAGAATGACGTATATCACAGCCTCCTATAGAATATTTCCACCGAAACTCTCTTACGGGATGATATTCTTACGAAACATAATGCACAACAATGATAGACTTAACTTGATTTGTTTTGTTGGATATGCAAATGGATTCCTATTTTTTGATTTCTATCTTTCTATGTTTAGGGATAAGACTGGGAAAAATTAAGGTTAAGGTACGTATAATAAAAAAAAAAAAAGTGTGGTGCACAATATTTGCCAATAACAGAAACCAACAGATTAAAGTATTTTCATACAATAACAATATTGTAAGTGAATTTTTTTTTTATTACGTCTTGATTTAAAAAATTTATTATTACCTATGAGAGATTAATGGAACAAATATAACAAATCTTTAGGTTATAGAAAAAGAAAAATTGTCTTTCTCTTCTACATACTGAGCAGATAAAATGCGAAAGAAAATGCATAACCCATAATTATAGGACATAATCAGTAAATATTATAAAGTGTATTAATTATTGAAAGTGCGTGTACAAGTGGAATCAGTGGAATGCTCTGTAGGATAACATTCCATAATAACTAACGATAATATCCAGAGTAGTCATCTAGGGAAGTCTTGGGGAAAATTAAATAAGGCACAAATAAAAATAGAAAAACAATAGCGTTGCTGGGCAGGTAATGCGCTTCAGGGGAAATTAAATAAGGCACAAATAAAAATAGAAAAACAATAGCGTTGCTGGGCAGGTAATGCGCTTCAGGGAAATTATGTAAATTGAACATTAACTATTTGTTGAGTGTTCGAAGGGTTATTACATGTTTTCCTAATCTTGGAAAAAAAACCAAAATTGACAAAAAGCAAGAAGAACGAATGACTGTAGGAAACTTTAACTAACGACAGAATGAAAAGATCTATCGTCACGAAATTTAACATTTTCATTTAGAAGTGGGTTTTTGAAAAACAGCGCAAAGGAAAGGGTCACTCTGAGCCGAAATTTCATCAAGTTTAGTTAGGGACGCTTGTTTGCCCCGAATTTCATGAAACAGTCCCGAAGAAAGTTGAAGAAGGAGGAAAGTAAACAACTCGCAAACTCAACATCTTACGGTGTCTGGCACTGTTACGTGATCAAGTTTAGTACTTTAGTTTTCTCATTTTTGTTTCTTTCGTAAATTCAACCTAATCCTAGTTTAAAGTTTATCGTTTAAAATGGATTATTTTTATTTTTAAAATAAACATCCTTGTAAATAATATAATGTAACAATATTTTCAATGTGAATCATTTTTCAATTTCTAAAACTGAGTATTAAATTTGAGTAATACTAAGTACAGTAGACCCCCCCCCCCCCCCCCCCCCCCTATCCGCGGTTTACTGCTCCCCGAAAATATTAAATGGAAAATTTCAGATAGCGGCGGAAAACATAGCGGCGAAATTAAAACGAGACAGCGTAAATGTTTGTAGGAAAAACTCATTAATGGTTTAAAAGAATTCCCGGCTATCGAAAGCAATTATTCGTGTAGCAAGACAACTTGGTGAAGAAGGATTTTTGTCGATATGACTGATGACGAAGTGGAAGAACATCGATTCATTTTGAAGAATGAGAAGTTAGGAACCTGTCAAACCATCGACAGAGGAAGAGGAAGAAGAAACTGAAACAAATCCAGCTATGACATTGAAAAAAATTGTGATTTTTTTAGGATTGCACAGACTTTAAAGAGAAAAATCGTAGATCAGGATCTGTAAGCAACGACAACATCCTGTCCCGATGTTTGTCTCCAAAAGGCGGAGAAACAAACCATGTACTCTATCGACCTTTTAAGGTACTGTTTTATAGCCTTATCATAGGTATGTATATAAACGAAATGTTACATTTATAGAGTTCGTTACTTCTTTGGAACGCATTACTCGCGGATATGGGGGGGGGGGGGGGGGGGGGGGGGGGATGTATTCTGATTAGATTTATAATTTTTTATGCTATTATTATTTAAAATGACAGACAAATTAATTTGTAATAATAAAGCTATGTTATAAATAAATACATCCTTATTCTATTTCCCACTCCCTCATTAAGTGCCCCGGGTCCAGCTGCTGCAGATCTAGTCACTACCAAAGAAGAATGTTTACACCAAAATCGCAGTTACGCCCCATGAAATGAATATTTCGACTTGACATTTATAATTGCGATTTAGAAGAAAATAACTGACACAGATGTTTAACCAAATCGGCCAAAAAGGAGATATTAAATGCTTGCTAACCCCACCCATCCATACATAAATATATTTGTTTGGAATGAAAAATTAGTAATTTGAAAGTGCACAATATTCTTACACATTTAAAAATTCAATCTACTAGATTGAAGTGCATAATACATGAACCGCAATGATGCAGATTTAACTCAGAAGAACAGCTCATGATAATGAATATTTAAAATTCCTGCAAAATAGAGGATTCGGGCGGAGATTCTCTCGACATTTAATAACTTTATTTAGTCTGCCGAATAATCTAAGCATTTACTCTCCTTGAGATGCGAGCTGGAGACATGAGGTGCAACCATTTTATGGTCATGAGCCACAATAGTGGCACAACATAATTCATTTTTGGTTTTCGTTATTATGAATTTTGTGTTTAACATCTCCTAAAATAGTGATGCTCACTAAAACTTCTCATTTTCCAAAAAAGAGCTAAATTAAAGTATGTTCAGTATTTTTTTTTTTACAGAGAAAAAAAATACAATTTTGACAAAAAAATAAAAAAGATAATAAAAATTGGTATAATTTACCTCATCAAAGAATACTTGCGTTTTTCTTAGAATGTGTTTGAGTTCTGTTAGTTCCAGGAAATTTCTTTTCAGAGCTTCTGCATTCTGGTTCACCTCTCGAAGTTCATTCTCCAGTTTTTCAAATGTAGCCTGTTTCAAAATCATATTAAATATTAATAGTGAAAGTTACAGAATTTAAATGAAATAAGAACATTTGATAATGTTGTCCAAAAGATACCTATGTTAAAAGTTCAGAAGTTAAAACATTAAAATAAAATGTTTAAATTAGTTTTCATTTGTATACGAATAAGTACAATTATGGAAGAGTTGAAGGCACTTAATGGAGACAGCCCCGTCCAAGCCAAGTCTATTGGCGGAGCTCAGGCCAGCACCCACAGCGCAGCGGCAGAGGCAGTACGATAGGCCTTTATACGAGTTGAAGGCACTTAAAGGAGACAGCCCCGTCCAAGCCAAGTCTATGGGCGGAGCTCCGGCCAGCACCTACAGCGCAGCGGCAGAGACAGTACGATAGGCCTTTATACGAGTTGAAGGCACTTAAAGGAGACAGCCCCGTCCAAGCCAAGTCTATGGGCGGAGCTCCGGCCAGCACCTACAGCGCAGCGGCAGAGACAGTACGATAGGCCTTTATAAGAGTTGAAGGCACTTAAAGGAGACAGCCCCGTCCAAGCCAAGTCTATGGGCAGAGCTCCGGCCAGCACCCACAGCGCAGCGGCAGAGACAGTACGATAGGCCTTTATACGAGTTGAAGGCACTTAAAGGAGACAGCCCCGTCCAAGCCAAGTCTATGGGCGGAGCTCCGGCCGCCCGCAACTACAGCGGCAGAGACAGTACGATAGGCCTTTATAAGAGTTGAAGGCACTTAAAGGAGACAGCCCCGTCCAAGCCAAGTCTATGAGCGGAGCTCCGGCCAGCAACTACAGCGCAGCGGCAGAGACAGTACGATAGGCCTTTATACGAGTTGAAGGCACTTAAAGGAGACAGCCCCGTCCAAGCCAAGTCTATGGGCGGAGCTCCGGCCAGCACCTAGAGCGCAGCGGCAGAGACAGTACGATAGGCATTTATACGAGTTGAAGGCACTTAAAGGAAACAGCCCCGTCCAAGCCAAGTCTATGGGCGGAGCTCCGGCCAGCACCTACAGCGCAGCGGCAGAGACAGTACGATAGGTCTTTATAACCCTCTGGGCTTGCACCAGAATCACTTCATGGGGCGATGCAACCACCTGGGGTACCTTGCTTCAGCCTCAAATACTAACTTGTAGACTTTTTATATGTGCTACAGGCTCTGGTGCATAGCCAGGAGCTGCTCCACTCATTTATGGCTGGGTCTACATATCACCCTGCAAAATTTCAGTTATATGGCTTCAATGGAAAAGGTTCCATGATATCTATCTGGGGGGATTCAGAGTTTCATACCTCGAGATCGATCATTTCGCGGGGTTGTGGGGCCTCCGGGTTCTCCCCGGTGTCCAACATGGGAATCCCGTCTTTCTTGATCTCCTTCTCCAAGTATCGCAGCTTCCTCTCCATCTCCGCACATCGTCGAACTTCGTTGACAAATTTACGTTGAAATGCGTTCACGTCTGGATTCAACTAAAACAGAAATATCATTTTAAATAAATTTCAAAATGTAAAATTTGGACAGTTCATTAGAAAAAAATCACACTTCTGTTGAAGAGATGATCAAAAATTAAGTCACAAATTCCTTCACTAAACATTCTTGAAGCGAAGTTGCTTAAGTTAATGTAATTTTCGGCGATTTCATCGGAAGTTTAGGTTTTTTTCTGTCTCTGGAACCAACAGAATGGATATATCGATGTGGAATTCAAAATTCTGTTAGAAAAATCTTGAGCGATGGAAAAATTGTAAATCATTTGTTCTACTCGCGAGTCTCACTAGTATATAACGGAAATAGTGTAAAGTTCAGAGATCTTATAGGGAAGAGAAAAACAGACATTTTCCACAACGGCCCTTTCATACATATTTGCGTAGTCTTAATTTTTTTTTCTTCTAACCATTATGGCCATCTACGAACTGAGAATGTACGATGTCAGACGCCGTGAGAGACTCCTAACTCCATAGTGGGTAGGGCACATGTCCACCAGAGCCTAGTAGTGGGCGATATAACCTCGTAGTTAAAGCCCAACCAATATTATGCATATCAGCCATACCACTTTGTTATCTAGTTATTTACATCATCGAGAGAGTGGAAAATGTGTGTTGTTCCCTTCCCTATAAGATCTCTGAACTTTACACTGTGTACTAGTGAGACCCGCGAGTAGAACAAATGATTTACAATTTTTCGGGTTTTTTTCCGATGCTCAAAAAAAATATATATATATATAAATATATATTAATTAAATTGAGTTTGCCAATAAACTCAAGATAAAATAGACTATCAATCTGAAAAAAAGCAGAGTAATTGTGAAATACATCTTCCATCTGGGTCGAGAACATAAGGACATTAAACCCAGACGGAAAAAATAAAATTAAGTTCCACCCGACAAGAATCCTAACCTTGACCTTCAAAGTTTCAACATGTTCAGGTTAAAATCACATGCAATCATATGTATATATATTTTTTTTAAATCTCATAAAATATATAGAAATAAATAAATACAATTTAAAATGACAACAAGATGGAACAAGTTAAGGTAAGAAACAGTAGCATTTAAAAATCATGATGTAAAGGACAATAATTCATAATAAAAACAAAGCATTCTTCAGAAATCAAAGAACTTCTTATTAATCCATAGGCAATGTTTATCTCTTTGACAAAGAAGTAAATATACCCTACATCTATTTAGGTTAATTAATATTTCAAGAGATATTCTCATTTTACCTTATAAATGGTTTCTGGTGAATCTTGTTTGTTTTATTCTGGCTTGCGGATACAACAATAACAATAAGCAGTTAAACTATTATATTTTCCCCACAATACAATTTTCAAATTCATTTTAATAGTTTACTCGCACAACCATTTATTTTTCACTTTAGATTTACCAAAAGTATTTTTGGATAATTCTAGCCTAACAAGGAAATTTCATGACCTGCCTATGAAGACGATTATATTGACACTAAATTTTATATGTGTATCCAGATCTTCATAAGTACAACACCTAATGATTTTCAGTCAGATGGACCGAAGGGAAGGGTTAGAGGGAGGATGTTCAACTCAAAAACTCTAATAACTAATGTACTGACACAATATTTAATATGAGAACTCGAAGTCCATGTGTTGGTCATTTATCGATGTCTAGCCAAGGGAGAGCGGAAACTTATTTGATTAATTCGTGCTGGTGAATCCTCGACGATTTTCCCAAGTTGGGCGGCCGTCCTTGGGAAGAGACATACAGACCTGTACCCTGGTAACTAAACCTCAGGTAGGATGCAATATGATCTCGTTTAACTAGCCCGGGCATGAGTCCCAAAAATAAACAATTAACCCTTCAGCAGGAAATGGAAGGTTTTTACACTTCTTAAGACAACTGAAAATGTTTAGGATTAATCCCTAAATAATAAATGTCAGATCGTAGATAGTTCGAAAAGGGGGCGTGGTCCATTGGCGTAACATATATTTAAAAAAATAAAAAGACAAACACTGAAATATTCCCCGTAAAACTATAAAAAAATAATAAAAATGTTTCTAATGGCTGGATTTCAACCAATCCCAATCATAGTACAAACAATATAAAAATATTTAAAAAACGAACAATTAGTGTTATAAATTTCATAATGGCACAAGCGTAAAAGTCTCAATTACTTAAATTAAATAATACTTGAAAAAGTAAAATAGCGATGTTTAATAATAAGAACTGAACATGAAAATTTTAAATCTCGAAATCATGTTTACAAAATTTTTAAAAGTTTGAAAGTCATCAAATAACTGAATAACACTATCCAATTACCAGGCTTA
Source organism: Aradus depressus (assembly GCA_963662175.1). Taxonomy (NCBI): domain Eukaryota; kingdom Metazoa; phylum Arthropoda; class Insecta; order Hemiptera; family Aradidae; genus Aradus; species Aradus depressus. Next base: position 36,832,555 of record OY759223.1, read on the forward strand.
GTTCAAAATAAAACAATTGCCGAGTTAAATTACAACTACATTCTTCAAATATTCTTTGGAACATTTTAAAAATATTCTTCAATATAAATTGATCGTTTCAACGAATGAATGTGGTAGAGATGGAGGAATATAATATATATTTAAAATCAATACTACTGTAATATTTCACAGCATCATTAAATATGTGAAAACCAAGGGAAGAGCTGTTTAGAACGATATCGTAAGAAATTATCATAGATACGTAAAAACAAGGTTGCATCGGTTAGGTAACCTACCTTGAGAGCTAGGTCAAGCGAAACAGAAAAAATCGTGTACAAAATTCAGCAACTAATTACAAGAAAGTACTTCGTTAAACAAAAATATCTGTGTAAAAGGGGTATGCCGAAATATCAAAGTTATTGAAAAACATAATATTACTCCTCAGTTAACGAAAAACTAGTGAAAGAAGTGGGGAAATAAGACCATCTACTAGTTTTGATAATTTATAAATAATAATAATTGATAAGCAGCTGTTTTTCAATAATAAATTTTATTAGATAACAACTTGAGAAGCACCAATTCGCGAACAAAGAACAAATATTACTGCATTTGAATGTCCCTTTATTAGTATGGATAATACTAATAATAATGAAAGCAAACAGTTCAATAATAAATTTTATTTTGCTTTCAAAAAGCATAAATTGGAAACTTACATCTCGAAATTGTACAAGTCCGAGTTCGCCCAGTTCAGAAACACAAGCATATGCGGCCTCACTTTGAAGAAACAACTGACATAGAGTCATTTCTTCACTTCTAAAAAGAGACCCCATTTTAAAAATGGGATTTTAAAAATCCGACTAGAGTTCAATTAAGAAATACGCCTCTTCCACTTATTGATCTCGCCCCATACACACCCACTAAAAATTGACGTCAGGTGGTCACCCTGTGACGTCATACAGGCGCTTTCCAAAAATCCAATGATACACATAGAAAAATTCACCTAAATTTCAAAATAACTATCTCTTTAATTAATATTTAATATTAATTTAGCTTGGTGTATATATACATGCCTTCTTAGATATTTAAAATGCAAGGTCGCCAGACTACAAGGATGGATAATTTCTCTAGTAAGCAGTGGACTGTATAGTGTGTTGAAAAGGTTTTTTCGCTTATTTCAAATATTCTGAGAGGTTTCTTGAATTTCGTTCGTAGCCAAAATAATGTTAATATAATATTATCGTAAACATTCTGCGAGTGCATGATATTAGTCGCAATTTATAAGTATCCTAAATAATACAGATAATGAAATACATAAATATATGTACATCACAACAAGAAACATAAAAATTAGACAATATCATAAATAAACAAGTTTTATTTCTTTCAAGTTCATTTATGTATATATAAGATTTGTAAATAAAAATTCAATTTTGTTTTTCTTTCTTCATTTTTTTTTCTTTTGGCCTTATGTTAGATGCATATTAGCCATGTCACTGTGTTGTCGAAGAATTACTACTAGAACCTGTGAACAAGGCTATGTCTATAAAAACTGTTAGAAAACAGACAAAAGTTCGAAATATGTGGTTTACCCGAGGCCTTAAAATCATATCGGATAAAATGAAATCGCTTCATGCCATCAAATCCTCGTCGAGTCATTCAGATCCTCTATTACGAGAGTACATAAATCAGTAGAAAAGAGTCTATAGAAAAACGCTCAGAGCAGATAACAGTTACATTTCAAAAAAACGGTCGAAAAGTCAGAAAATAAAACTAAAACAGCCTGGAGTCTAATAAATACCGAAATAAAAACAAAAGATGATACATTAGAAAAATTACAAATAAGTAACGGTAGAACAGTTCTGATAGAAAAAGAAGAAGTTGATGAAATAAATAAATACTTCGTAACAAATAAAGATCAACTGAAGCCTAATGGCTTCAATATCGATACGTGTAAATCAATTGAAATACTAAACAAAGTTAGTAAACCAAACGTTAAATCCATATTTCTCTATCCAGCAACGAGTGAGGAAGCTGTTAATACTATCCGTGAAATGAAAAATGAAGCAACATACGACACATATTATTTATCGAACAAAATAATCAAAAACCTTTCCAAAAATATCGCAGAGCCTCTGAGTGTCGTAATCAATCATTGTTTTGAATCAGGTTGTTTCCCTAACTCATTGATATTTTTTTTTTTTTTTTTTTTTGTATTTATTTTTTCAAGCCACAACTGTGCAAAAAATGCACAACCGGCGGCTGGACTGACATATGCTAAACGAATATAATACAAATAAAACAAAATAATAAAAAAGAATAATGAAAATAAATATGACATGAAAGGCTTGAGAGAGGAAAAACAGCGAGCGGTGAACCCTCATGACATCACTTCATACCAGGAGATCTCTATGCCAAACTCTCTTTAATCTTCTTGGGGGATTGTGGGGTAAATTTGTATTTAAGATTTTGCGAACTTCCGGATTGGTGTGTAAGTAAATTTTGGTGTAGAAACGTTGGTATAAATGTTAAATGGTTGTGTCTATGGATGTGATGTTCAAGTCGCGGTGTAAAGTCTTGTTGCTAACGTATGGTGGGCATTGCGTGATCAGTCGGAGAGTCTTGGATTGAAATATTTGTATTCTTTTGATGTTCGAAGTCTTGGCTGTACCATATATTTGTAAGCCATAGGTCCAGAGAGGTCAGAGAAGATAGGTATAACAATTTAGTTTTTGTCGAGTAGATAATTTAGAACGCCTATTCAAAATACTGTACAATAGTCTAAGTCGCCGGTCTAGTGTGAGTCGTGTCGTCCTAGTGTGAGGGTTCCAAGTCAGCCTTCTATCGAGGGTTAATCCAAAATATTTTACGGAAGAGGTATGAGGTAATGGTTGGTTTTCAATGAATACTGGGGGACAGTCACCACGGCGAAGAGCGAATGTTACGTGTTGACATTTTGTGGTCTTAAATTTAATTTTCCAAGATTTACTCCAAACTTCAATTTTGTTGAGGTGTTGCTGTAGTATGAGTGAAGTGGTGTGAGGATCTGTGTGAGAGGCTAGAATGGCGGTGTCATCTGCGTAAGTGGCTGTTAATGTGAGAGGGTCGGTGGGTAAGTCGAAGGTGTACATGGAGTATAATAGGGGGGCTAATATTGAGCCCTGAGGCACGCCGGCCAGTATGGGGTGGCAGGAGGAAATAGCTGAGCCCTGACGGACGGCGAAATACCTATCCGTTAAGTATGATTGAAGAATAAGATAATATGTATGGGGTAGGAGGGGTTTAAGTTTATATAGAAGTCCCGCGTGCCAGACCCGATCAAAAGCCTGAGATATAACCAGGAATGCCCCGACTGCGTAGAGTTTTCGCTCTAATGCAGACGCTGTGTAGTCGACAACCCTGTGCAGTTGGTGGGTGGTGGAGTGAGAAGAACGAAACCCAAACTGGTGATCGGGAAGATGATGTGAAAGGATAGAAATGAGGCGTTTATAGAGAAGTTTTTCAAAGATCTTGGAAAGAAAAGAGAGAAGACTGATCGGTCGAAAGCAAGAAGGGTCATGCTCAGGTTTGTTTGGTTTTGGGATCATGGTGATAACAGAGTACTTCCATTGAATGGGGAAGTATGTTGTATGAAGAATGGAGTTGTACAGAGTTGTCAGAAATACAACAGCTTTCCGGGGCAGCCACTGGAGAATCTCCGCTGTTATCAGGTCGTAGCCCGGGGACTTCCTTCTGGGGAGATTTTTAATTTCGTACTTAACTTCGGAGGGTGTGAACGCTTTTGGTGGGAGGGAGATAGGAAGGGGTGTGTCTAAGAAATGGTGAATATGTGATTCATGATGGATGTCTGAAAGATCGTGATGAGGTCTGAAAGTAGATGAGAGATGAGCAGCAAACAAATCGGCTTTCTCGTCGTCCGTCACGGCCCAGGATCCGTCGTTCTGTCGCATTGGCATCGACTGAGATTGGTGTCGGAGAAGTCTACGAGTTCTCCTCCATAGGCTGCCATCCTCCGCATTCAGATTGGAAAGGGAGGAGTCGTAGTATTCCCTGTTAATCAGTCTGATTTGCGTCTTCAGGTCATTGCTTAGTCTGTTGTATGTCCGTCTGTCTGAAGGTAATCTCGAGGTCTGGCATCTTTTTCTCGCTCTCCTCTTTTCTCCGATCAGCTCACGGATGTATGCAGGGTAGGAGGGGAGAGTCGGATGAGGACCAGTGTTTGTTGGGAGGACTGCTTGCCAGGCAGCCTGCTGTACGGATACGGTAAGAAATTCCACAGCCTCCTCTATTTTCTCTCCCGTCTTCAGGGAATATGGCACGGACATTGTCGTCTCCAATTGCTGTTGGAAAAGGTTCCAGTCCATAACTCCTGGTGTTAGACTTGGTCTCTTTGATTCGGTCTCAATCTCCGCCCAAAGCGTGAGATGTACTGGTGAGTGATCCGAGGAGAGATGAGAGCAAGATTTAACATCATATGGCACACCTCGCAGCCCCTTCTGTATGAAGAAGTCTAGTAAGTCCGGCAATTTGCGTCTTGAGGATGGCCAGTAAGTCGGTGAGTTTGTCGAAATAGTGTCTAATGAGAGCTGATTAACAGAAGAATACAGACTTCTGCCCCTGGGGGTGCAAAGGCGCGAACCCCATCGCTGAAGTTTGGCGTTGAAGTCGCCCCCAGCGAGGAAACATGCGCCCAGATCCCTAAAGAACTGAACGAATGTTTCCGGCCTTATGGCGTGCCTCGGGGGACAATATACGGCCACGAGTGAGATTTTTCTGTGTCTGGTGTGTAAGGATATAGCTGCTGCCTGTATGTGTGGTGTGGTATGTGATGGTAGTGCATAGTGTTTGAGGGATTGTTTTATTATGACAGCCACACCGCCGTGGCTCCTGTTGTCTGGGTGGTCGGCTCTATACACTTTGTAATTTTGAATGAAAAATTTAGATTTTGTTGTCAGGTGGGTTTCCGAAATGAGGGCTATGTCAATTCTTCTTTGATTAAAAATAACTTCAAGCTCATTTTTATGTTGTATTATGCCATTGACGTTCCATAGAAGGACTGTCAAGGAACCAAGTGTGAGAGTATTAGCGGACATATTGGGAACAAAAGGTTTGGGTAAGTTGGGATAGCTGGCTAAGAAGATTAAACAGAGGTTGGACTATCTGATTAATACCTGATATGAAGTGTACCATTTGAGGTGGGAGGCCATTTGCTGACCACTGGGTGTTGTCCTCTCTCAGGCCGGCCGAGATGTGCGGTGGTCTCTGAAGGGGAGGTGCCTCGGTGGTGAGGTTCCTGGCGGTGGCTGCAAAGGTCTGCCTCAGAGGAGGTGGTGGAGGGGCGGGCCGCACCAGAGAAGGGTAGATCACCTGGTCCTGGTGGGATGGGGGTGCTGCTGCTGGGGTTTTCGGTGGTTGTTGTCTACTGCCCTGTCGTTTGGACTGCAGCTCTTTGTACACCCGGCATCCCTTGTAGTTGGCCGGGTGGGATTCCTGGCAGTTTGCGCAGGTGGCTGGAACAGTCCGGGGCTTGTTGCAGCTTCCTGAAATGTGTTCGCCGCCACACCGAACACAACGATGTGTGTGCCTACAGTAACTCTTTGTATGCCCGTAGGCCTGGCAGCGAGTGCACTGTGCCACAGTGTGCTTCTTTCTTGGCTCCTCTATTTTAATTTTTGTGTAGAGGAGGTTCTCAAGATCATAAATTTTTTCATTATAACTGCCAGGGGGTTATATCCACAAAGAATATTGGTAGAGGCACTTTTAGCCTCGACCACACATTGGTGATTCGGGTGGCGACGAATCCTTTCTCTTGTAGGGTTCTGTGTATAGTGTTCACACTTGTGGAGGGATGAAGACCTCGGATGACCACTCGAGGCACTTTGTCGTTTAGGTTTTGATATGTGTGAAAATTAGCATTATTTCCTTCGAGTAGGTGGATGAAGGCCCTGTATGCCGTCGGCGTTTTGGCATATATTCTTATGCCCTGTGTGGTAGTCCTCAAGGAGAATGACTCCAATCCTCCTTCTTTTATTAAAATTTCTATTAGGCTGTCGTAATTTTCGACGCCTTTTCGGTAAATAGGTGGAGGCTTTTCAGCTTTTGTGACATTATTTGTTTTTTCTGGCTCTTCAATAGCTGATGTCTCCATGTCGTTCAGGACACTATAGCTATTTGCTACGGAGGTAGGGGTGAGGTGCTCACCTGATTGTTTGGCCACCTTGCGTGGGTCTCTGGACGTGGTCCCGCTTCTCTTCCGGCCCACTACTGACTCCCAGGTCGCTCCCAAGTTGGATGGGGCTTGTTCCATGGCCACTGTGGTGCTGGTGCTAGGACAGCAAGGGCCCCAACTGGGGCTTCCTCACTTCCCGCCACCATTTAGTCCGCACAAAATAACAATAATAATTAAATAATAATAGTATTTGTAAAGGTTAATTTTAACAATTTAAAGATAAAGAAAACATAACGAAACGAAACATGTCTAGAAAAAACGAAACAAGAACTATATACAATAGGTAACTATTTACACACTTTGTTTTTGTCATTAAGCACTGAAATAATAAAAATCGAACGGAACAAAATATTTAAGGTTGATCAAGTTGGTTGCCAAACAGCTGTCTTCATTGAAATTAGCGAGAATAAAGCCACTATTCAAACCAGGTGATAAACTATTGACTGAAAATTGTAGACCGATCTCACTGCTCCCAACCATTTTGAAAATTGTTGAGAAAATAATGTTCAAAAGACTTATTCATTTATTGGAAATTAATAGACTGCTAACTAGCGAACAATTCGGTTTTAGAAAAAATAAATCGACTTGAAATGCCACTTTTGGATTTATTGAACAAATAATTTGAATTCTAGACAAAAAAGAACAAATGTCTGGTACATTCGATGATTTAACTAAAGCCTTCCATCTGGTGAATCACGAAGTACTTCTTAAAACAATGAGTTACTACGGCATTAGAGGTATAACGCTTCTTGGGACGTAAACCCGAAACATCTTTGGGATAGAGACACTTCCAAAGTTTTTTTGAAAAATAGTTATCTTAATTTTTATTAAATTGAAAAATGTGTCGACTTATTATAAATGTACCTTGTATTAATTTTTTTATATACTCATATATTTTTAAGTATTTATTTGTTCAGTTTTTATTAACTTCATTTTACTTTTTTTCAAACGTTTTGTTATTACTACTAATCATACGCGTGTTAGACACAAGTAGTTATAAATCTAATTTATATGCTATCTTAAGGTAAGTATAAATTCTACTGGCGTATCCTACTACCATGTATTGGTCTAACGGAAATAAATTTATTATTATTATTTAATTATTTACGAGTTCTATCTACGAAATAAAACTCACTCCCGGACGGGATTCGAACCCGCAAACCATGGTGACGCCTTACGCTCTAGCCCGCACGGCCATCATGAGTGCTCTGGTAGTAGGCGATTTATGACCTTGTAGTTAAGGTTAAATGTCCTGTATTTTATTATGAATTTATTTCAAAAGATGGCACCACAACAGTGACACACCAGTAACAGCGAAAGTATTAAAGGTATTTTGGCTAAACGGCTCAACTTTCCTTTGTACTCAATATAAATGTAGAATTGATATGTCACATAGTTTTTTTTTTAATTTAATTTTTTACACGTTATTTTTTCAATTTTTTAAAATTTACATGTAGGGCGCCGAAAGTATACAGATTAATGAGTTCAAATCTTTTTTCAGATTCACAATGGGACGAATAGATGAAACGGAAACAGAAGAATACGAAATGAATAGTGGTTCTTGTTTTGATTCGAAAGGAACACTAATCCCTTTTCTCTAGCGGCTTTGTTTACATCCGTAGGTCCGCCCCGTTTTATGTTTATATTAATTCATATTTTGTCTTCGAACTTACATTATATACTTTGAAATCGCAAAAAATTAGATTTTCCGGTATTTTTAGTTTTCGTGTACTAGCAATAGTTTTCGAGATATTGGTTTTTGAAAGTTGCGTGTTACTTAACATCAATTGGGAGTGGATTCATAGAGACCTCAGACCGCCAACCGGGCGAAGAGTGGGGGAGACCCCCCCCCCCCCCTGCTCAGAATCCTCGCTACGCCTCTGTCAATTTCACATGTATCTTTTCATATTGAACCAATTATGTACTTTTATACTTCCCCAGTTATAGTCAATACTTTAGGCTTAAATATTGACACAACACACACCTCAATAAAATTAAATCGTAAAAAAAATTAATTTTTACAAATTTCTAATTAGTATTTTCAGATTCTTCACATAAAAACTAGGTTTTCCGTTATGTTTAGTTTCCTTGTACGAGCAATAGTTTTCGAGATATTGGTCGTTGAAAGTTGCGTTTTAGTAAAATCATTTGGGAGTGGATTCATACAGATCTCAGCCCGCAAACCGGGCGAAAAGTAGAGGCGACCCCCCCCCCCCCCCCCCCCTGCTCAAAATCCTGGCTACGCCCCTGTCAATTTCACATGTATCTTTTCATATTGAACCAATTATGTACTTTTATGCTTCCCCAGTTATAGTCAATACTTTAGGCTTAAACATTGACACAACACACACCTCAGTAAAATTAAATCGTAAAAAATTTAATTTTTACAAATTTTTAATTAGTATTTTCAGATTTTTCATAAAAAGTAGGTTTTCCGTGATGTTTAGTTTTCTTGTACGAGCAATAGTTTTCGAGATATTGGTCTTTGAAAGTTGCTTTTTAGTAAAATCATTTGTGAGTGGATTCATACAGATCTCAACCCGCAAACCGGGCGAAGAGTGGGGGTGACCCCCTCCCCCCTCCTCCCTCCTTCCTGCTCAAAATCGTGGCTACGCCTCTGTCAATTTCACATGTGTCTTTTCAAATTGAACCAATTATGTACTTTTATACTTCCCCAGTTAGAGGGGTGTTACACGTTCAATCTGGCATCAGTTCAGTCCGTGACCTTGATCATGAACTGACTGATGGTATACTGATGGAGTGTGGTTAGAGGTTACACGATCAGTCCAGACTGACGTCAGTCTATCTCCAAGAGTCGGTCAAGTAACACCTCTTGCTTCTTTAATATTAATATTATTATGGACTACAATAAAAAGAAAAGCGTGTATTGCAATAATTGCTGCATTGTCTGCAAAAAGACGATTAAAAAGAAAACGATGGGCTAAAGAATGGTTACTGAAAAGAGATGTTTATATGCATTTAAACTTAGTGAGAGAAATAAGAGACACTGAAGATGAGGATTATGAAAATTATTATCGTATGAAAGATGCTTGTTTTGATAGCTTGCTCGTAATGGTCAAACCATTTTTGACAAAACAAGATACATGCATGAGAAAGGCGATAAGTACAGAAGAGAAGCTGGCTGTAACCTTACGATTTCTTGCTACTGGGAGGAACATGAAAGACCTGAGATTTTCGGCTATAATGTCCACAGCTGCTATTGGCCAGGCTATAATGGACACTTGTGAAGCGCTACTTTATTCCCTTCAGTCTCATATTCAAGTAAGTGAATTTAACATATTTTTTTTAAACGGAAGTATTTATTAAAATAATATAAAAATATAAATTAAAAGAAGTAAGTAAACAATATATGTGAATAGTTAGAAAATAAAAAAATTAAGCACTTATTTATTTTGCATAAAGTGAGCAAATAATGTACCGGTAGTGTACTCAGGTTCACTACTTTCAGGTCTCAAAGCGAAATAAACCGGTTCGTCTGGTGTTGTGACTTGTATCATGGTAGGAGGCGGCTCCGAAGAGGAGCCACTTCTTACATCTCCACATGGAGATGTAACGTCATTTGAGTAGAGAGACGGCGCAGATCTAGGCGATTCACCTTGCTCATTAGGAGATGGCACGTCTACGTTTATTTGAACTGAATGTCTATTCAAATTGCCCAACTCTGCCTCAAATAATACATCATTTATTGCTTTTTTGGCAAACAGTTTTTGAGTCGGGTCGAGTCGATCCAAAGTTTGTGCCCAGTTGCATTGAGTTGCTAGTATTTCCTTTTGGTTCAGATTTTGATAAATATGACAGCTTTATCCAACAACTCGTTTTGCTTGTTGATTAGACTTTTCCTAACTCTGGTCGAAGGTCGTGGTGGAGGAAGAACTGCCTTTCCTGAGGAAATTGAGGTACATGCTTTTAAAGAAGTTCTTTCTTGAGATTTTGTTACTTCTGTCTGTGCTTCAGCATCTTCTTCATTATCGCTTCCAATAATCTGTAAACATAATATTTGGTTATTATTATAACAAAATAATAATAATAATATGGTTAAAAATAATAGATTTGTAATTTCTTTTTGTGTTTCAGATGCCAACAACAGAGGAAGAATGGGAAAAAAGTTCTTCCGATTTTGGAGAAAAATACCAGTTCTGGAACGCGATAGGAGCCTTAGATGGAAAACATGTTGCTATTCAAAAACCGGCACATTCAGGAGCATTATACCACAATTATAAGGGTTATTTCAGCATAGTTCTTATGGCATTAGCAAATTCGAACAAGGAATTTATAATGATATATGTTGGAGCTAATGGACGTATATCTGATGGCGGTGTATTATTCTACACTAAATTCTGGGAAACGTTTACAAAAGGCGAATTGAATATACCAGATTGGTCACCATTGCCAAATACAAATGAAACATTTCCTTATGTTTTCCTATCTGACGAAGCTTTTGCACTAGGCATAAATTTAATGAAACCATTCCCGCAAAGTGCGTGTACTGCTAACCAATCTACATTTAACTATCGATTGTCAAGAGCTAGGTCAGTTGTTGAAGGCGCTTTTGGTATATCCGCCTCCATTGCTGTCTCAGCTGTGACTGACGCCAGACTGATAAGAATGTACATAGCTACACGATCAGTCTTGCATCAGTTCAGTCAAGACTGATGGAAATTATCAAAATATTTAAAAATCCATCAGTTCAGTCCATCAGTCAACGCAATAAACGATCAGTTTCCCGTCAGTCTGACCACGGTCACGGACTGAACTGATGCCAGATTGAACGTGTAACACCCTTCATACAGTCGATACTTTAGGCTTAGACATTGACACAACCCACACCTCAGTAAAATTAAATCGTACAAAAATTAAATTTTTACAAATTTTTAATTAAGGTTTTCAGATTCTTCACATAAAAACTAGGTTTTCCTGTATTTTTAGTTTTCTTGTACGAGCAATATTTTCGAGATATTGGTCTTTGAAAGTTGCGTTTTATTAAAACTCAATTGGTGGTGGATTCATACAGATCTCAGCCCGCAAACCGGGCGAAGAGTGGGGCGACCCCTCCCCCCCCCCCCCCCCCCCCGCTCAAAATAATCCTCTTTAAATTAATAATAAAGATATTTTAATCCTCTTCAAAATATTAAATGGTAAAAGAGTCGCTAAAGTCGATCGTTTCAGAGATATTTCGAAAAAAACTGATGATAAAGTCGTAAAATTTCGTGGTTTTTCGGCTGCCAAAAGTTGTCCCGAGGTCGGTTTTGTTAGCAAATTCGGTTTTTTCTATCTTGGTACCAACAAATACAAATAAAAAAAAAAATCTTGTACCGCACCTTTTGTAAGGCACGCCCCTTTTTTCATACCTGCGGACTGGACTAGGAAGAGACCGGGTAGATAAGAGGGTTCTGAATTCAAAATCCCAATAACTGCCGATGTAATGAATGTATCGCTATCAAATTGCGTATTTAAAATAAATGTCCACTGAGGACATAACCAGTCAAATTTCAGCGATATAGGCTGAGGGGAGGGGGGAGTTCCGGGGTGGGGGCCCAATTCAAAAATCCCAATAACTTCCGATGTAATGAATGTATCAACATCAAATTTCGTATTTAAATTTAAAATTGACTGCAGTCATAACCAGTGAAATTTCAGCGATATCGCCTGAGGGGAGGGGGGATTTCCGGGTTGGGAGCAAAATTCAAAAATCCCAATAACTGCCAATGTAATGAATGTATCAACATCAAATTTCGTATTTAAAATTAATATCCACTGAGGACATAACCAGTCAAATTAAAGCGATATAGGCTGATGGGAGGGGGGAGTTTTGGGGTGGAGGCCCAATTCAACTGCCAATGTATGGAAGGTATCAACATCAAATTTCGTATTTAAAATTAAAATCCACTGATTAAAATCCACAACCCCTCTCCTGTTCAAAATTTTGAGCCGTCATACACCCTATTTTTCTATTTGGCCTTTAAGAATACTATGAAATTTCATGATAATCCGACCATTAATTAATGAGTTAGCAGTATTTTTATGCTTAGGCCCCCCCTTAAAGCCCCCCCCCTCCCGTTCGGAATTTAGGGACGCCACATTATTCAATGGAGCTCGAAAGGATGCTACATGTGAAGTTTCATGAAAATCCGTCCAGCCGTTTGGGCGTGATGCTGGAACAAACATACAAACGATCCCCGTTTCAGATTTATCAATATAGAAGTCGGTGGAAGAGAACGGGTAGATAAGAGATTCTGAATTCAAAATCTCTATAACTGCCGATGTAATGAATGTATCAACATCAAATTTCGTATTTAAAATTAATATCCACTGAGGACATAACCAGTCAAATTTCAGCGATATCGGCCGAGGGGAGGGGGGAGTTCCGGGGTGGGGGCCCAATTCAAAAATACCAATAACGGCCGATGTAATGAATGTATCGACATCAAATTTCGTATTAAAAATTAAAATTCACCTGATGAACCAATACTAGCATTTAGAAGATTTTTACGTACCTTACGTTTGAGCAGAACGTCCGAAGGACGACGTGCTCAAATTTATTTTTATCTTCCCGATTAAAACATCAGACCTAATTGACTTGGCTAGATTTCGAAATGGCGATCCTGAGCTCGGTAAACTCCATTCTTCAAATTTCTCGCTTTTAAACGATTTTTAGATTTAATATTTGTTAAAACTGATGAACAACCGGGATATCTGAATCCTATACAAAAATTGAAATACAAATGTTTTTCGAAAAAAGTCGGACTAAATACCATTCTTCAAATTTCCTGCTTTTTAACGGTTTATAGATTTAATATTTGTTAAAACTGATAGACAGATTAAGATATATCGGGAAAGTCCCATCCGAAAGACGACGTGCTCAAGGTTATTTTTAACCTAAGTGAAATTTTAGCTACCTAGGTTTAGTTACATAACATACGACTCATTATTGAGCACCTCACATACAAAAAAGGCCCTCGATCATAGCCTAAAGTCTAATCCGAAGGACGACGTGCTCAAATTTATTTTTATCTTCCCGATTAAAATATCTGACCTAAGTGCCTTGAGATTCCTAGTAGATTTCTAAGTGGCGATCCTGAGCTCGATATACTCCATATGTAAGATAAAATAAGTTACCGTTTGGTTCCAACTAAAATTATCAAGGAAGAAATGTGGAATATAAATGGGCTTTGGAGATGGTAGTAGGAAGTTGGCAGGAGTGTTGGGTGATGTCACGTACCCTATGTTGAGCAGAACGTTTAAGGATGCTAGGAAGTTTGTTTAAACACGTAAACAAATTGTCTCAAGAAAATTTACCTTTTTATTATTTGAAAAGTTATTTATACCCATAAAAGTGAGCAAAATTACTTACTTTTCACCCAAGTTACGGGTGAGAATGAAACCCAACATCAACTCGACCGAAAAACCGGTCAACACGAAAAATGGACTCACGGATAACCTCAAAGCACGACTGAACAATACAGGTAACCTAGATCAGTCGAACTCACCCCGACTAGTGAGCCAGCCGAAGAGACCCGCCGGGTATTACTGCTAGTGTGGAATATAAGTGGGCTTTGAGGTACCGTTTTGACATATTTTCTGAAAAACAAATTAATACAGCTATGTTGGTAGATAGGCAGCATCCAGAAACGAAGATGGTCAACCAAAGAAAGATTCAGATGTATCGGGAAAGTCCCATCCGAAGGACGACGTGCTCAAATTTATTTTTATCTTCCCGATTAAAACATCTGACCTAATTGACTTGGCTAGATTTATAAATGGCGATCCTGAGCTCGGTAAACTCCATTCTTCAAATTTCTCGCTTTTAAACGATTTTTAGATTTAATATTTGTTAAAACTGATAGACAGATTCAGATATATCGGGAAAGTCCCATCCGAAAGACGAGGTGCTCAAGGTTATTTTTAATCTATGTGAAATTTCAGCTACCCAGGTTTAGATATGTAACATACGACTCATTATCGAGTATCTGACATATGAAAAGGCCCTCGATCATAGCTTGAAGTCCAAACCGAAGGACGACGTGCTCAAATTTATTTTCATCTTCCAGATTAAAACATCTGACCTAATTGACTTGGCTAGATTTCGAAATGGCGATCCTGAGCTCGGTAAACTCCATTCTTCAAATTTCTCGCTTTTAAACGATTTTTAGATTTAATATTTGTTAAAACTGATGAACAACCGGAATATTTGAATCGTACACGAAAATTGAAATAAAAATGTTTTTCGAAAAAAGTCGGACTAAATCCCATTCTTCAAATTTCCTGCTTTTTAACGGTTTATAGATTTAATATTTGTTAAAACTGATAGACAGATTCAGATATATCGGGAAAAATCCCATCCGAAAGACGACGTGCTCAAGGTTATTTTTAACCTAAGTGAAATTTTAGCTACCTAGGTTTAGTTACAAAACATACGACTCATTATCGAGCACCTGACATACAAAAAGGCCCTCGATCATAGCCTAAAGTCCAATCCGAAGGACGACGTGCTCAAATTTATTTTTATCTTCCTGATTAAAACATCTGACCTAATTGACTTGGCTAGATTTATAAATGGCGATCCTGAGCTCGGTAAACTCCATTCTTCAAATTTCTCGCTTTTAAACGGTTTTTAGATTTAATATTTGTTAAAACTGATGAACAACCGGAATATTTGAATCGTACACAAAAATTGAAATAAAAATGTTTTTCGAAAAAAGTCGGACTAAATCCCATTCTTCAAATTTCCTGCTTTTTAACGGTTTATAGATTTAATATTTGTTAAAACTGATAGACAGATTCAGACATATCGGGAAAGTCCCATCCGAAAGACGACGTGCTCAAGGTTATTTTTAATCTATGTGAAATTTCAGCTACCCAGGTTTAGATATATAACATACGACTCATTATCCAGTACCTGACATACAAAAAGGCCCTCGATCATAGCTTGAAGTCCAATCCGAAGGTCGACGTGCTCAAGTTATTTTTAACGTAAATGAAATTTCAACTACCCAGGTTTAGATACGTAACATACGACTCATTATCGAGTATCTGACATATGAAAAGGCCCTCGATCATAGCTTAAAGTCCAAACCGAAGGACGACGTGCTCAAATTTATTTTTATCTTCCCGATTAAAACATCTGACCTAATAGACTTGGCTAGATTTCGAAATGGCGATCCTGAGCTCGGTAAACTCCATTCTTCAAATTTCTCGCTTTTAAACGATTTTTAGATTTAATATTTGTTAAAACTGATGAACAACCGGAATATTTGAATCGTACACAAAAATTGAAATAAAAATGTTTTTCGAAAAAAGTCGGACTAAATCCCATTCTTCAAATTTCCTGCTTTTTAACGGTTTATAGATTTAATATTTGTTAAAACTGATAGACAGATTCAGACATATCGGGAAAGTCCCATCCGAAAGACGACGTGCTCAAGGTTATTTTTAATCTATGTGAAATTTCAGCTACCCAGGTTTAGATACATAACATACGACTCATTAGCCAGTACCTGACATACAAAAAGGCCCTCGATCATAGCTTGAAGTCCAATCCGAAGGTCGACGTGCTCAAGTTATTTTTAACGTAAATGAAATTTCTACTACCCAGGTTTAGATACGTAACATACGACTCATTATCGAGTATCTGACATACGAAAAGGCCCTCGATCATATCTTAAAGTCCAAACCGAAGGACGACGTGCTCAAATTTATTTTTATCTTCCAGATTAAAACATCTGACCTAATTGACTTGGCTAGATTTCGAAATGGCGATCCTGAGCTCGGTAAACTCCATTCTTCAAATTTCTCGCTTTTAAACGGTTTTTAGTTTTAATATTTGTTAAAACTGATGAACAACCGGGTTATCTGAATCCTACACAAAAATCGAAATAAAAATGTTTTTCGAAAACGTCGGGCGAAATCCCATTCATCAAATTTCTCGCTTTTTAACAGTTCTTAGATTTAATATTTGTTATAACTGATAGACAGATTCAGATATATCGGGGAAGTCCCATCCGATGGACGACGTGCTCATATTTATTTTTAACCTAAGTGAAATTTCAGCTACCCAGGTTTAGATGCGTAACATACGACTCATTATCAAGTACCTGACATACGAAAAAGCTCTCGATCATAGCTTAGAGTCCAAACCGAAGGACGACGTGCTCAAATTTATTTTTAACCTAAGTGAAATTTTAGCTACCTAGGTTTAGTTACATAACATAGGACTCATTATCGAGCACCTGACATACAAAAAGGCCCTCGATCATAGCCTAAAGTCTAATCCGAAGGATGACGTGCTCAAGTTTATTTTTATCTTCCCGATTAAAATATCTGACCTAAGTGCCTTGAGATTCCTAGTAGATTTCTAAGTGGCGATCCTGAGCTCGATATACTCCATATGTATGATAAAATAAGTAACCGTTTGGTTCCAACTAAAGTTATCAAGGAAGAAATGTGGAATATAAGAGTGGGCTTTGGAGACGGTAGTAGGAAGTTGGCAGGAGTGTTGGGTGATGTCACGTACCCTATGTTGAGCAGAACGTTTAAGGATGCTAGGAAGTTTGTTTAAACACGTAAACAAATTGTCTCAAGAAAATTTACCTTTTTATTATTTGAAAAGTTATTTATACCCATAAAAGTGAGCAAAATTACTTACTTTTCACCCAAGTTACGGGTGAGAATGAAACCCAACATCAACTCGACCGAAAAACCGGTCAACACGAAAAATGGACCCACGGATAACCTCAAAGCACGACTGAACAATACAGGTAACCCAGATCAGTCGAACTCACCCCGACTAGTGAGCCAGCCGAAGAGACCCTGTCCCCCAGAAGAAGACATGGAGTTCCCAGCACTCCCGGTTTCAGCCATGCAGCTAGACGGAGAGCCCTCACCGGGGGCCAGCCACACCCAGCCCAAGCGGAACAGGTACGCAATTCATTCCACTATACCCACGCACAACACATTCGCGCCACTCGCAGCATTCATCACCGACCAACACACTAACGATACCACCCCACAGACCGAAAAACAACTTAAAATCCCCCCAATTTTCCTTCGTGAAGCCGACGATTTTCAAAAAGTACTGTCAGACATTAAAAGTATCACAACATCTCCCTTCGAAACAAAACAATGCCACAAAAAAATTAAAATATCCCTTATGACATCTGACGACTTTAGGAAACTGACCAAATTTTACCAAACAAATGACGTAAAATACTATACTTTTCTGAACCCCGAGGATAGGAAACTATCCGTTGTTATCCGAGGGGTTCCATGCTCCCTGACTGAAACCGAAATCCAAGACGAACTAACCCCGACATACCCAGTCCAGAGTGTAACAAGGCTACTGAACAAGGACAAAGGCCCCACTCCACTGTGTGCTGTCGAGCTCCAGAATACTCCGGAGGGGAAAGCGATTTTTCAATTATCTCGTTTTTTTACACTATAGTGACTGTCGAACCGCGGAAGAGGTCTCAACGCATTGTGCAGTGCAAGAATTGCCATCAAGTGGGACATAGCAAGAACTTCTGCCACCTTGACCCAAAATGTGTCAAGTGTGCAGGAGATCATCATTTCACAGCTTGCCCATCACATACTCTCCAAGAGTCCCCAAAGTGCTCTAACTGTGGTGGAAGCCACCCCGCCAATTATAGAGGCTGTGGAACCTTCTTAAAACTTCAATCACGAATCACACATAGAAAACACATACCAACCCACATTCATGACACAACAAATGCAAATCCATCTAGACTTACTCCCCAACCAGTCTCAGAAAATCCTCCACAGTCACAGCAAAACATCCCCTCAGGAGCTAAATCAATCCCTTGGTTTACCCGGAGCAGAAACCACACACAGACACCAGCAAGCACCCCTCATCAAACTAACCTCAACGAGCAAGACCCCTCATCAAACCTATTTGACATACTACTAAATTTAATTAAACCTTTCATTCCAAAAATCAAATACTTAATTTCCACAATACTCAATAACATAATTTCTTCCAATTATGGTCAGCCCTAATTCCACAGTTGATCAAAATTTAACAATCCTAAATTGGAACGCGAATGGGTTGAAAGCAAAGCAACAGTCTTTCAGTAACCTCCTAACACGATACAACATAGACATAGTTTGCCTAACAGAAACACACTTCAAAGCTACAGACACATTCAAACTGACAGGATACGTGACATACAGACGAGACAGACAAACCCGAATAGCCTCTGGAGGAGTAGCTGTTTGTGTGAAGAAAAAAATAAAGCATTCCCATCTACTTCTTCCTGAACTGGAGCACCTGGAGGCTGTCGGGATTCAACTGACACTCACCAACAACAGACGACTCAACATCATCTCGGGATACCAACGACCAAACTTAAGAATAAAACAGACAGACCTAGAACATATTTTTACAGGAGACGCAACTGCACTTTTCGGGGACCTCAATAGCAAGCACACAATCTGGGGCTGCAGAAGAACCAATAACAATGGGGTCAGGCTTTTGTCGGCCACAAACAACCTCGGTGTTCAGGTCTCAGCCCCAGACGAACCAACCTTCTACCCGTCACAACACAGATATCATCCAGACATCCTAGACATCACACTTATACAAAATTTCACATTCCCAATATATCACGAGACACTAACAGAACTCGATTCAGACCACGTCCCCGTCCTTAACACATTCACAGCACACAAACACTACACCGAACCGCTTCCAAGACTTATAACAGGAAAAAGTGATTAGAAAACATTTCGATGGGAAATGAATCAAACTCTTGAAATTCCAATCTACTACAATCACACAGACGACATAGACTGGGCAATACAGACATTCACACAAACTGTTTACACATCTGTTCACAATGCTACATATCACCACTTCAAAGACAGACGACCACATATACATGACTCCATTCCCACTCAAATCCTAGCACTAAAACACGGCTCGCAAACGCTGGCAAAGAACAAGAAGTGATGTAGATAAAAGAGACCTCAATCGCTTGACCCGACGGGTGAGATGGGAGCTCGACAACCACAGAATTTGTAAGTACCGGGCTTACTTGACCGACATGACCCCGGCATGACCGACATGACCCCGGCGATAGTAGTCTCTGGAAAGAAACCCGACGAATTTTGAGACAAAACACATCCTTGCCCCCACTGACAGACGGTCATCACACAGTGACGAGCGACGAAGACAAATGCGAAATCCTGGCAACACACCTCGAACAAAAGTACCGCACACACGACACTGCTAACACAGACATGAACACCACAGTACACACATATCTATCCATACCGACACAAACTGTTGAAAATTTCATCAAGTTCACCACTCCCTCAGAAATCACAACATTAATAACAAACTTAGTAAACAACAAGGCCCCCGGTGAGGATCTCATTCCGAACATAGTGCTGAAGAAGCTGCCATCCAAGAGTATAGCCTTTCTAACCGGTCTGTTCAACGCATGCCTGCGATGCAGCTATTTTCCTCGAAATTGGAAAAACGCGGTTGTAATCGTCTTCCATAAACATGGTAAGCCCAAGCAAGAGCCGGACAGCTATCGGCCTATAAGCTTTCTGAACTCGTTGTCGAAGATCTTCGAACGACTAATATTGAGAAGACTGGGTTCTCACCTGGAAACCGCAGGAATTGTTCCAGCTCACCAGTTTGGTTTCAAACATAATCATTCATCTGTGCACCAGCTACAGAGGGTCTCGGAAAAGATTGTGAATGGTTTCGAACAGAAGACGTATACAACCTCCGTCTTTTTAGATGTAGCTTCCGCGTTCGACTCGGTGTGGCATGAAGGTCTCCACTATAAGCTGAGGAAGACATGGGCTCCACAGTACTTGGAAAAGATCGTTGATTCCTTTTTGGAGAACAGGACGTTTCAAGTGCGGGTCAACAACATCCTCAGCTCCAAGCGTAGTATTCTGGCGGGAGTGCCACAGGGAGCTATCCTCAGTCCCCTCCTCTTCAGCTTATACTGCTGCGACATCCCCGAGCCATGTAATACCACTCTAGCACTATACGTAGACGACACACTACTTATGTGTCAACATGAAGACCTCCAGACAGCAGTTGACATGTTACAAACTTCTCTCAACCACGTCTCCAGCTGGTTCGCTCGATGGAAGCTTCAGTTGAACGCCAGTAAACAGAAGCGAAGATTTTTGCCCTTCGCCGATTTTTTACAGAGGACCAGAGTAGGCTGCGGGTTGACGGACTTCCCATTCCATGGAACCCTAAAGATCAGGCTGTCCGGTACCTTGGTGTATTCTTAGACACACGGCTCACATGGAAACTTCACATCAACACAAAACTTACACAAGCATACACCCGTTTAAAACATCTCTATCCACTCATTAACCGCAACACACCCCTCAAACACTCTTGCACACTGCTCCTGTACAAAGCGTTACTTCTCCCATTGTTAACATACGCCTGTCCAATATGGCATGGCGCCAGTCCTTCACTCACAACACGACTACAAACATTTCAGAACAAAATTCTTCGTGTGTCTCTGGATGCACCATGGTTTATCCGAAACAGCCAACTCCATGAGGAACTGGGAGTTCCTCGGGTCGCAGCCTATTTAAGGTCCTTAGTAGATAACTACCACGGAAGACTAGGCCTGTGTTCTGGAGCAGCCCACTACAATCTTGGCCAGCCTACTCTCCACAGAAGGCTCAAACCAAGATTATACCAAGACATTATTATTAATTAATTTCATTTTATATTTTCCATTTTATATTTTCCATTTTATACTTTGTGTGAAGAACCAAGATGTTCTGGTCCAAATAAAGTGTGTTGTTGTTAGAAGTGATTTTTCTGAAAACATACGAGATATAAAGTTGTCCAAGTTACTATTTTTCGCGAACCATTTCCGATAAATCTGTTCTTATAGTTGAATAAAGTTGAACCTGATGAACCAATATTAATAATTTTTTCCAAAAATTAATTTTCGTGAAATCCAAAAAATATCTCCTTTGCTACTTATACTGGACAAAGCTCTGGTCTGATGAACCATTATTACTTTGTAGAAGTAATTTTTCAGAAAATATACGATAATTCGAGAAACGAGGTTGACCTACTTCGTATATTTCGTCCTAGATTAATTTTCGAGAAATCCAAAAAAATATGTACTTTGATACTTATCCTGAACAATGCTCTGCTCTGAGCAACCATTATTACTCTATAGAGTGATAGATCACTTCCCGGGGGGGCGACAAGTTAATTGATTAATTCGTTCTGGCGAAGTATTTTGCCGTTTATTAATTTATTTTTTGTTAATTTCATTTATGCTGCGTGACATCTGGATGATGCCTATCTACCGACATTTTTGTACTAATGTACAAGAAAATGTAAGTATTCGGCGCCATTAGGACCACCGATAACCACATTTCTGATATGTCATCCTATCACGTTGAGACCTCTCTACTGACATTGGAGTATTAATGTGTTTTCCAGAAATTATAAAGATACAGATCTACATTCTATATTTCGTCACTGGCTATTTCAGTCCTAATAAAACGGAATACGTTTTTCATCTTTACTTATTTTAGACCGGTACTGTATGGTGTTTATCTATCGTCATTGCTGTATAAACTTTTTTTTTTTTTTTTCAGAAAATATAATGACCGGTGCCATAACAACCACCTATAACCTACATTTCTGGTAGCCTATCATCGTGTCACGTTGAAGCCTCTCCACGGACATTGCTATAATTATGTGTTTTTCAAAAAATATAAGGGATCTTCGCCATAAGTTCAACCTATTGTCTATAATTCATTTTCACCTATTTCCGTCCTAAACAACCAGAATATATTTTTCACCTTTACTTATGTTAGATTTTTATGGTTTCTTGCATGTTGCATGTCTACAGATATTAATGTTTTTCCTCTGAAATTATAAGGACCGGTGCCGCAAGGCCCAATTGAAATATTGAAATCTACATTTTTAGGAGATTATCATCTCACCTCGCTGGAGCCTCTCCACTGACTTTGCTGTTATAATATGTTTTTCAGCATATATAAGAAATAAGTACGGCAAGAACCACCTATATTCTATATTTCTTCTTCGGCTATTTTGGCCACTTTCGACATCTGGTTGATGCCCATCTACCAAGATTGCTATGCTAATGTCTTTTCTGAACATACAAGAACCGGTGCCATAAGGACCACATTTTATCTACATTTGTACTAGACTATCATCGTATCACGTCTCCACTGACATTGCAGTATTAATGTGGGTTTCAGGACAAAAAAGGCCACCATATTATTTATTTATTTCTTCGGCTGTTTTGCTAGGACCAACCAGAATATATTTTCTTTTAATTCTAAATGGAACCTACCAGAATTTTTTTTATCTTTACTTATGGTAGATTAACATCGTATCTGTATGATGCCAATCCACCTACCTTAGAAAAAATATATATTCTGGTTGATCCTAACTTAGCTAGCCGAAGAGAAAATTCACCTATTAATATTGCAATAAAGGAAAATTATTCAACAGCTAAATTTTTTTCCATGCATTTAATTGTCTGTTCAACATTTTTTCCTCTTCAATAGCATCATTGCACAAGAACAAGTAAAGAACAAAAAGTGTGTATTTGTGTCTGCATAACAGTATACAGAATGCGGGTCATTATGAGCTCTCCCGGGTTTTTTTTTAACAGCAATATGGATTTAACACTACACTGATCATTTAATAATAAATCCATTCATTCGTTATGGGTAGGTACATAGATAAAAATAATTTTTAGTAAATAATAGTTTATTACCAGTTAATACACAAACTTCTTCCAGTTTCGTATACCTTTAATAAATATTTCGGTATGAAACATTTTTTAAAAATACATTTAAAAAAAATAGTCTAACATTTCTACTATCAACCTCAGAGCTAAAAGATTAAAATTAAGAATTTCTTCTGTAACACAAAATAACTTGATACAAGCTGAGTAACCTAAAACAATAAAAATAATAATCACATATTGATACCTAATAAATTTAAAAACGAAATACGTTTTACAGAATGATGAACTACTGAAGTTCTGTTTTTCAGGAAAAGGGAAAAGTGATTTTACAAGAGTAATAACTTCGTTTTACAAAAATATAAAGCAAAATTCAACGGGTACCTAAATCAAAAGAAAATTTAAAGATCCACTAATTTATTTCTTTAAAAAATAACTTAGTAATAAAGAAACACTCACAAATATACACACGAAAGTAAATTTAAAACAAACTTTAAAACAAATTTAAAAACAAGAAATGACAACGGTTCAGTAGTTTCATAGTAAAAAATATCTAAATGAAAATGGTGAGAAAAAAAAAAAAAAAAATTCCCAGTGAACAGTTGGTAAAAGTGATGGACTATCATTTAGCTAGTGAGATCAAGGTTTAGTGGTCAATTTCTGGATTTTGCTTACAGCAATGTTTTTTTAAAAAACGTTTTAAACAGAAATATTTATTAATGGTATGTGAAAATGTTTTTCATTATAAAAAAAAAAAATGTACGCAACTTTTATTTCAATTTGACATTTAACATAGGTACTTTTATTATTATTTTTAGCATAAATCCTTACACAAATGTTTGAAATTCCTGGTTCACCTATTAATATCGTAAGGAAGATGATTCAAAAGCTATACTTATTTTCATGTATTTTATTGTCTGTTCAATATTCTTTCTTCTTAAATAGTTTCATTGCATAAGAACAAGTAAAGAAAAAAAATCCTTTGTATTTGTGTTTGCATAACAGTACTATAGACTGCGGGTGACATGCAGCTCTCCCCGAGTTTTTTAAGGCAATATGGATTTAACACTACACTGAACATTTGATAATAAATCTATTCATTGATAAATGTATTATATGGGTAAATAGATAAAAATAATTCTTAGTAAATAATTAAATAGTTTTTCACTAGTTAATACATAAAGTCCTTGCCCACTAAAAAAAAAGTTAATAATTAGTATTTATTTCGTATTAACTTACCGAACAAAAATAAAAGCAAAACTGACAAATAATAAAGAGCAAACTTGGTAAGCAACTTAAAAATTATACTTTGGGAGTATGTTAAAACATTTTTTGGCTTCCAAGTACTCATTCTGTTCGAATTTGGCGGGTATAAATTTCCTAGTGGTATGTCACAGTTCAATGCTTACTTGAGATATAAACAAAACTGTATAATCTAGAAACCTTGCTTTAAATGAAAATATATTGTTTAATATTTGAAAAATAATTTTAAATGAAAATTTTAATAGGAAATACCAACAATTTAATTTATTTTATAATGATATGACTTTTGATATGAGTAATATTTCAATGAACCCCGCCCTTCTATCTGACTGTGGAGTTTTGGAATGCGGCTGGGTGTTGAAAGATGCAGGGTGTTATGAGTTGTGCCTCTCTACGTTCATATTTGCGTTTTTCTTATCATTTTTATTAGTGAATATTTTTATTAATATGGATTATGCTTCCGTAAGTTTGTTGTGCTTAGAAAGTTATGAGAAAATCGGGAAAATCTAAAAATTCAGTGAATAATATTGCTGCAGTACGACTTGCTGATTACAAAGGTGCAGGTAATTTGTCACTTAAGCCTATTGATATAAGTGCGAATGTATTAGCCACTTCTGATTTTGTTATGACTACATCTAGTTCAGAGATGCCTGACGTTGGAGAACAAGCATCCGCAGCTGCAGTTGGCAAAGAGTCGAGGGAGAGCCTGAAGGAGAAGAAAGGGTCTCCTGCCTCGTTGGGAAGTGGAGACAGTGTGAGGAAGGTGGTCACAGTGAAACATCCGGAGTCGAACAAACCAAAACCAACCGTGAAGAAGAATAAACCAATACAGGCGGATTTAGACATTGCCAAGGAGTTCATCAGATGTCGGGATGAAGGGGTCACCATTCTAGATCTCAGTAAGTCGAGTATCACCAATCTTCCGCAGACTGTTCGGGATTTGACGCATTTATCTGAGTTTTATCTTTATGGAAACAAACTTACTACACTCCCTGCAGAGATTGGATGTTTGGTTAATTTACAAACTTTAGCGTTGAGTGAAAACTCTTTGACCAGTTTACCAGAATCGTTGGCTATGTTAAAACACATCAAAGTTCTTGATTTAAGACATAATAAACTAAATGAAATTCCTGATGTTGTGTACCGGTTGACGTCTTTAACTACATTGTTTTTACGGTTTAATCGAATCAAAGTAGTTGATGATGAGATAAGGAATTTGAATAATTTGACAATGCTCAGTTTGAGGGAGAATAAAATTAAAGAGTTGCCTGCTGGCATTGGACAGTTAGTGAATTTGACAACTTTTGATATATCGCATAATCATCTGGAGCATCTGCCTGAGGAGATAGGACAATGTGTGCAGTTGTCGACGTTGGATCTGCAACACAACGAGTTGTTGGACATCCCGGAGTCTATCGGTAACCTGCGAGCTCTGAGCAGGCTGGGGATCCGCTACAACCGGCTTCACTCGGTCCCGGGCACCCTCAGCAACTGTCGCCACATGGATGAATTCAACGTGGAGGGCAACGTGTTGTCAGGGCTTCCCGAAGGGCTTCTCTCCAACCTACTCGAGCTGACAAGCATCACACTCTCAAGGAACTGCTTCGGCACCTATCCTTCGGGTGGTCCTCATCAGTTCACCACAGTCTACTCGCTAAATCTAGAACACAATGATATTGTGAATATCCCATATGGGATATTCTCGAGGGCGAAGAATCTGACTAAGCTCAACATGAAAGAAAACCGACTCACATCCTTGCCGTTAGACTTGGGGACTTGGTGTAACATGGTGGAACTCAATCTGGGCACCAACCAGCTCTCCAGGATACCCGACGACATACAGTACCTCGTCAACTTAGAAGTTCTCATCCTCTCAAACAACCTCCTTCGCAGAATCCCCTCAACTGTTGTCAGCCTTAAAAAACTCCGCGTTTTAGACTTGGAAGAAAACAAACTCGATCAATTACCTTCAGAAATCGGCTATTTGAGAGATTTACAAAAATTGGTGCTCCAATCAAACCAATTGCAAACTTTACCTCGAGCTATAGGGAATTTATCAAATTTATTATACCTCGGTGTCGGAGAGAACAATCTCACACATATCCCTGAAGAAATCGGCACATTAGAAAGTTTGGAATCTTTGTACATCAACGACAACCCCAATTTGCACAATTTACCGTTCGAATTGGCCCTTTGTTCTAATCTGCAGATAATGAGTATTGACAATTGTCCTCTCACGAAGATTCCCGCAGAGATTGTCGCAAACGGTCCTTCACTTGTTATAAAATATTTGAAAATGCAGGGACCCTACCGAGCCATGTGAACGTAGACAACGATAGAAATCAAGTTGATATTTTTTTGTAAAAGCTTGGCCAGTCTGCGTGAGCAACTGTCTCCATGCCAACACCCGCTCTTATTCAAATGGTAAAAATATATATATATATTATTATTTTTGTGAAGGACATAAATTATATATTATATTGTTATTTATTAAATGATGATATATTTTATTAATATTTAAAATAATAAAATGAAAGTAACAAAAGGAACAAACCTTTCCGTGAGATATGGTTATTTAGTCCATGTACCATAGGCTATAAGAAAAAGTATTTATATTGAAAATATGTATATGTATAACGAATTTTCGTCCAGAATTAAGTTAATATTAAATTTCAAAATTTTCAAAAACTATTGAAAGGATATAATAAATGAGGAGTTGTGAGTTGTGCTTTTCAGCCATTTTGTTTTTGGAAGATCATCTTTTTTGGGGCTGCCTCAGCACAAGTCGACTTCAATAAAATATTCTGCAATTAGACGGTATTAAGGCATTTTGCAAAATTGGCATTATTCATTTATAATTGCTGCGCACCTTATCGTTGTTATTTTGAGGAATTCATTGGTGCATCAACTTTTCAAGGTAATTTTTTCATAATCCTAACTTAACAAAGACAGTGGGTAAGAACAGATTATTCTTAGAATGTTTTTCTAGTGGTAACATTTAGGTATATTAGTTTCACTTTTTAAGATACAGTGTATAAATATATTGAGGATATACTCATAGAAATATTTGAGAGTAGAGTAAACACTGTGTACTGTTTGTGAACTTTAATAATTTGAGGGTGTTTGAGAACGGAAGCCGAATTTTGCGGAGGTCTCTTAACCCCAATTCAGCTACCATTCCTCAATAAACCTTGGAAATATCTCATATTAATATTTTAGGACAATTTTCTTGATTTCGTATTTTTTTGGAGGTTGGCTAGGAATATTTTGTTCTTACTCCCATGTCTATAAATTTAATCTTCAACTTTTTATATATATTGTGTTGTGGATGTTAGTTATATTTATCATGATGTAATCCGTCCGATTGATAGCACCTGGAAATTATTTGTTACCATGAATTTATTGCTCCCACGGGAAAAAGTACCTGAATCAATTTAATAGACTATTTTTATTCTAAACAGTTTTTGTCGAAAGTTAAGAAATCAATATGAAAAAGTGTTAATTTCAAGCGTTTTTTTGTTGTATACCTGTTTTCCCTGATGTCAGAAACAATGAAGATAAATAACGTGAGGATGGAGGGGAATGAAGTGCTGAGGGTAGAGGAGGGAAGGGAGAGAATACGTTTATCATTGTTTGTCCGGATATCGCATGTAATCAGCTTCAGGTAAAGTAATATAACTCAAACTTACTCTCGGGGAACACTGAATCACCTGCTAGTTCTAATTAAATTTCTACATATTTTGCATAATCTATATTTCCCCATTGTCATGGTAAGTAGAAAGAGAATGTTGTGCGGGTTCTGAAGCACACCGATACAAGCTATGTCCAGATATTTTGAATTGTATTCATATTGGGAAAATTGCGGCCCTAATAGATGTTGACTTTTTGTTCTATTGAGAATGCCTGCTTTTGTATCAATATCAATTCAGGTGGAAGAGAAACATTCCCTGTGAAACAAGTTTTCTTTATCGATGGGAAGTAGGTTCTTCTCCTGTTGTTTTGCCAATTTAGTGCGATTTGAATGCATTTCAGACCCAGGAGGCCAGTATTGGACCAACTTCTGCCTCATATCAGGTTTACCAAAAATGACGCCTCTTGTTATTACGTAGCTAATCGAAGCTGAAGTAGCTCATTAAAAGTCAGGCTTTACATTAACCTGTTTACCCAACTGCTGATAGGAAAACTAGCAGGTTTTCTGGACGTCAGAGAGGCATATTTTCGTAAATCTCTTTTAAACTTAAGGAAATTACGTAGAACTTATTTCTCTCTATTTTTTCTTCTCAGTAGAGCATTGTAAAAGTTAAATTGCTCTGAAGTGAGAGTTTAGGAATTTATTAAAAACTAATATTAATTTTAAAAATGGAGAAATATGCGAGTTATAAATATAATTTTTTGTGTTTGTTTTATTTCAGATTTGGAACTGCCAATGTTCACTAGATTTAATATGGAAAGTTTCAGGACTAACTTCTGGCATGAAGTTTGTTTTTTGGAATAACTGTAAGTTGAATATTTTTGATTTTTATTATTTGTAAATAAAATAGTCTGGTTCTAGTAGCTCGAATACCTATATTTTCATGTTGATCTGTTTGTGTGTTTGCTTCAAACTTTTGTTACCCTTAAAAACGTTTGAAATACTCTACAGACCTATGAGGATTATGCCCAAACTCTCTACGGACCACCCGCCTTATTTATGCATAGTCTCTACTTTGTATCTTCATAAATATAATTGTAAGGAGGTGGCTGTCTGTATGTTGGATATTTTTTAAATCGATCTATGTTTTATTAACTTCAGACCACACACGAGGTTTGTAGCTTGTGTCTGTTTGTCCCATCATCAAGGAACAATGGCTGAACATATAAATCACTTTTGAACTTTACGCTTACGATGGCGTAGGCCGAAACCAGCACATTATTTATATAGATGTTTTTGTTGAATTGGACAATATAAAAATTAAATAAGTTCTTTGTTTTCATTTATATAAATCTGAAAGAGGGCGAAGGTAGCTCAATTGTATGCGTGCTTGCTTACTGAGCTCAAGAACGTGAGTTTCGAAACCCGGCCAAGGACTTTAGGTTTTTAATCTGGGAGGTGTAAAAACCTTGAGCATGCTGTCCTTCGGATGGGACAATCTCAGGTACTCCTTACGAACCCCTACCCTAAGTGAATAAATATTTAGGGTAGGCAAAATTTCGTAATCCTGTAGTAGAGTCGGGCTCATGTCCACCAGAATGATAAAAAAGCGATCCGGTGGTAGTCTATGTCTCCTGAAAGTTAAAAGCCCGGGCATGAATCATAGTGACTAACTGTTCCTGTTTATGTGTGGAGGAGTTGAAAATGTGTTGTAAATTTGTTATCAATTGGAAAATTTAATTTCTTCTGTTACTTGTTTCAGATGTGTAAGTGCTGGGTTTTTGTTGGGACTCAACCTGCCTCCAGTCCAGTTTGGATAAAACCAGCTCTCCTGGCTTCTGCTCTACCAACTTGGCAACACTGATTTAGGTGACATTTTTTTATTTTTCTAGTGGCGTACATTGTATTAATGAATGCTCAACCTAAACTTTGAATGAGTGCAGTAACGCTAGGCCGACATAAATCCTTTTGATTGTCGGGCAGGGGAGTGCAATCCGACTCAAGAAAAGAACTAGAAAGGCTACACAATTCCAATATGGCTCTTTCCCCTAACTAAAGTCCCACAAGGGTTTATATGTGAGCCCATCGCTATTCCAGTGCTAATCCATTGATTA
The DNA here is from genome assembly GCA_963662175.1 of Aradus depressus. Classification (NCBI taxonomy): domain Eukaryota; kingdom Metazoa; phylum Arthropoda; class Insecta; order Hemiptera; family Aradidae; genus Aradus; species Aradus depressus. The sequence continues at coordinate 36,862,531 of OY759223.1, forward strand.
TGTTTTAAATTGTGAAAATTTCGGTATATTCTACGTAAACGTTGAAATGTAGAAAAATACCCCCTTTATTGTGTGCGAGAATCTTGGGCTTCTCGCGGAGTGTGTTCTCATGAGAAGAGGAAACAAGTGCTCCGAGCCTTTTGTATACAGAATTTTATCCTGAATAATATTGATGATGACTCTTTATACGCTAAAATTAACACTCGTCGAGATATTCGCGAACATCCTCATTTCGGCGGTTCCTTTCCAATATAACGTCGAACGCATTTTTCGTTGGAGAGATAGAACTTAGTATGTTCATTATAGACTTAAAATAAGGCGATTAAAATACTTAACATATTTCTGAATATTATTTCCGAATTGCGGCGTTTTTTATCACCTCACATTTGACCTATTAGTTATTATGACTCATGGCCGGGCTTTGACTACCATATCGCCTATTACCAGAGCGCTCTTTCGACACTCTTGTGAACATAAGCCCAACTCTTCTGTGGGAATCCTAAATGTTGCCTGCCTAGGTTTATTCACCTAGGATATCATAACGAGTACCTGACGTCGCATAGGCTCGGAACCATCGCTTAACGTCCCATCCGAAGGACGGCGTGCTGAAGGTTTTCTTACCTTCCAGATATAAAAACCTAAAGGCCTCGGCCAGGTTTCGAATCACTAGCACGCCACCTCTGAGCTACGGCCGCTCTAGACACCTGTAATGTGTGTCATTTTGTTTAGATCTCTTACTCGAAATTCTAATTTGTTTCCCCCTTTCGGATATGTGAGAAGTATTGCTCTCCTCTTGTTCTGAAAAAAAGTCAAACAATTCTCAGTTCTTACTTCATTGTGATTTCCCTAAAAAGGCTTCACAAAGTTAACTTTTGAATTCATACGAAAGAGCGGCTTTATCTGATGGAACTTAAATCACAGATGAATCCAAACATTCGAGTAGCGTCCAAAATTCGTTTTGAGGATTTACGCACGTAAAATATTGTTGTCTAAACTCCTGTCAACTTAATTCGAAATTAGTAGTATTAGATATTAATTTATATCTCGGAAAGTGCGGTATTTTGAATATCATCCATTAGTATAAACAGATTTGAGGGCGCCGGTAGCTCAGTGGTAAGCGTGCTTGCCATCTGAGCTCAACATCGTGTGTTCGAAACCCGACCGAGGTTAAAGACCCCTGCCCCAGGTGAATAAAAATTTAGGGTAGGCAAAATTTAGGAGTCCCACAGTAGAGTTGGACTCATGTCCACCAGAGTCACGAAAGAGCGCTCTGGTAGTAGGCAATATGACCGCATAGTTAAAAGCCCGGGCATGAGTCATAAAACCTAACCTAAACTTATCATAGAAACTGTAACTCAAAAAAATAAAATTAAAATAAGTTTATTTATGTAAATTCTTATGAAATACAACTTTATATATGATCTTATTTGTAGGCACTTACATTTTATCCATCACCAAAACTGTTGTCATCTTCATCAGTGTCATTATTGTTGCACCGATCATTATTATTGTCTGATACTGACATTGCAAAATAATACTCCATATTTCTTGCAGATTTCAAGAATTTTGGCAATTTCTATAGGTCTTTCAGGTTTGAACTATTTAGTGGAATAGGTAGTATAGAAAATAGATTTTAATGAGCAATAACTCACTGGGGAGAGGTATTTTGTTTCGAACAGCTATTGTTGTCCATTTGCCAAAATAGGAGTGACGTACATTTACGTGCATATACGATGAAGATCTCACTCCTTTCAGTTTCATAAAATACGGTGAAACACAGGAACGTAAATCGTATGAGTCATCTTGGATAATATTAACAACGTTGAACGGAGAAGGTTTTGTTCGATGAGGCTGAAATTTCGTACCTCCTATAGGAAAAATATACGTTATTTTGTTAACAATGTTTAAGCAGTGTTCCAACATGTATACACATTTAATCATTACGTAATTGTTGTTCCGCCCGGAAAATAAAACCAAACGCTCCGACTCTCCGCTCATTGAATTCAAGTATTTTAACAGTAGTGAAGTGACATCATTTTGACACTTTTTTTCGGTAAGTTCATCATACACCATCATAGGAACAAGATTTTTTTCCTACATCTTGCACACCGAAAAGAAAATACCATATTTGGCGGAAGTAAAATACGTGTCACCAGTGGCTAAGTGTGGAAGAGGCATCGAAGGAGAGTTCTCTCTGAGCTTTAGCCTTGAAAGATCTAAGCTCAAAATATTAATCGGCTTTCCTTATATTAATATCCTCAACAATCCACTTATTTTTGTCCACTTCGTTTGCATTAACATTACAAAAACCACCATAGTCCTGGACATTGGTTGTTTCTGTAAAGAATCGAATGGACCTTGGCTGTTTTTGTGAAAAGTGAGCATATTTCAGTCTACTATTAAATGAACTGAGGCTGGTTTTGGAAAAATAGATACCACAACTTGATCCCAAAGACGTAGACATAAAAAATAAATAAAAATGTGGAAATTGGACGAATGGACGGTTGTTTTTGGTTGTTTTTGTAAAAAGAAAACTTCAATTATAACTATGAATAAGGCAATTTCTGTATTTTTTAAAAATATTTTTGAAGCTCATATAACCTGTTAGTTAATGTCTTTTCTTAAAATATATATATATATAACATTTGGGAGTACTTTCGGTATTGCTACCATTTTCAGCCACGACTCAACAAATACTGAGTAAATAAATAAAACAAACTTATTTTTTGAAATATTGTCTATTCCACTAAAGATATATATACATATATAACTACCGGTTTCGGCTTTATACCATCGTCAGGTCTAGTTATGAACAGTTCATAACTAGACCTGACGATGGTATAAAGCCGAAACCGGTAGTTATATATGTATATATATCTTTAGTGAAATAGACAATATTTCAAAAAATAAGTTTGTTTTATTTATTTATTACAAGTTTCCACAATATGTCCGCGTTCCTCAACTTAGAAATACTGAGTACTTTGTTAAGTATTGGCTGATGATAATACATTAAGTGTACTATGTACGTTTTTCTTTATTTTTTGTTAAGTATTTAGGTGTGATGTATCAATAATGTCTGTTTGTTGTCAGAGTTGCTGCGGAGCGCTGCTGGTCCTCCTGCTATCCTCTCTTCTCACCTCAGCCCAGCTCCTCTCCTTCATGTAAATATTTCTACCTACATTAGCTAACCAACTATCACTTTGTTTTAAGGTGTTTTTTTTTGTTTATTCTGTAAAGAAAAGGTGTCATTTTTTATTGTATTCACCTTTTTTTTATGTTTATAATATTGATTAATTTTAATTTTATTATGCAAAATATTACAATACTCTTTCATCGGGGGAAAAAAGTGATAAATAAACATTATGAGAGACGATGACACCTTATAATATCACTTTTGTTATAGGAGTTACAAATAAGTTACCATTAAAAAATATAAATGGAACAACAACAAACAATATTTTACAAAAGATGTGGGAAATAAATTAAGAGTTAGTTAAAATTTTTTTTGTATATGAAATTTGAAAATTTTTAAAAATAATTTAGTTGTTATTATTTGTATACTTCATTAATGTTTTGTTACATATGATTGTATAAAAAAAAATGTAGATACTGAAGATGGAAGTTCTTCCCTAAACGTCTATATTCTGGCTGGGTTGTAGAAATAAATGGGAGAATAATATAATATAGCTGTCGGAAAATATATTATTATAATAAAATAAATTGTCTTGTTGAAACTGATATTTTACATGATGCATACACAAAAAGCATTTGACAAATCGTTTCATCATTTTACATGTTGCGACTTACGCTAGCTGTATGACTTTCCCGAGAGCACAAATCTAAGCCAATGTTTCAAAACAATTGTCAAAAATGGACTCGAGGTACTGACAATGACTTATGAACTATTTTTTTCTTATTTCGAGAAACTTTTTTTTTTTTTTACTATATTTAAAAAAAAAATTTTTTCTTTTTTTTTGGCATCTAAGACTTTCGTTATTTTTATGGGATTGGAAGTCCTGATGTTGCTTAAATAAATAATTCAATTAAATGAAGCCCGTAGAAACTCGTCCTTTCTGCCTCTGCCCGAGTCGGGAGCACATGAGAATGTTGAACTAAACTGTAGAGATAATGCAATTTTTTCTCCTGGTCATAGCTAATGAATGTTTTGCTTTTCATCATTTTTACTTGAACTGAATTTGCTATCTAACCACTCAGCTCGAGGGGGGGTTATTAAAAGTATAAATCAATTGGAAAAAAGAGACGTTATTTGTTGTGCGTCACTGAAGGGAGGAGAGCTCCCGCTGAAACCAAAATAGTAAGGAAGAAGTAATATTTAACATTTTATGAGGGATGATATTGAGCAACATTGAATTGTGAACAACATTGAGAAATATTTTAAAACAGAATGATTACGCATTTTATGATTTTTTTGGAGGGAGAAGGGAGACATGGAGTCGTGATTCGCAGAAATGCAACCGATAACCCTATCGTTACCGTTAACCGCATTGCATTTCTATGCACGCACTAACCCTATCGTTACCGTTAACCGGTTATCGGTAGCATTTCTGCGAATCACGATTCCATGTCTCCCTACTCTCAATGTTCCACAATATCCCTCATAAAATTACTTCTTTTATTGTTTTAATAGTCATATTTCTATTTGTTTTTATACTTGTTATATTTAAAAACGTTTTTCAATTGATGTGTTTACAATAAGAAGGGTGTTGTCCACTTCTTTTCTTTTCTGGTTTCATCGTTAAAAAAAAAAAAAATGTTTGAACGTAATAATTATTGTTGTTCTGTTAATGTTGCAGTTTGGCTCCTAACTTGATAAATCCTGTTATGGTTTAAACTTCAATTCTCTGAATACGAAAATAAATCAATAACAAATGAAGTGGCTTTAATATCAATTTTGATGTCCAGAAGGTGATATTTTTGTGTTTAGAAGAGGAAAGGAGGGGGTCCTCTGTTAATACACCTAATTATTGTGTGCTCAGGAGCATGTTTTAGAAGAGGAAAGGAGGGGGTCCTCAGTTAATACACCTAATTGTTGTGTGCTCAGGAGCATGTTTTAGAAGAGGAAAGGAGGGGGTCCTCTGTTAATACACCTAATTGTTGTGTGCTCAGGAGCATGTTTTAGAAGAGGAAAGGAGGGGGTCCTCTGTTAATACACCTAATTGTTGTGTGCTCAGGAGCATGTTTTAGAAGAGGAAAGGAGGGGGTTCTCTGTTAATGCACCTAATTATTGTGTGCTCAGGAGCATGTTTTAGAAGAGGAAAGGAGGGGGTCCTCTGTTAATACACCTAATTGTTGTGTGCTCAGGAGCATGTTTTAGAAGAGGAAAGGAGGGGGTCCTCTGTTAATACACCTAATTGTTGTGTGCTCAGGAGCATGTTTTAGAAGAGGAAAGGAGGGGGTCCTCTGTTAATGCACCTAATTATTGTGTGCTCGGAGCATGTTCTAGTTATTATTCTTCCAGTTTGCTCAAAACGTTTTAAATAATACCTAATTACCTTTATTAGAAAGGTAGGGAGGGAGCCTGCCTCCGCCTCACCTTGTTTTGTTTATAATTAATTTAATAATTCTGTTAAATTAACAAAATTCAAGTGGTTACAATTGGTACAAACAAAAAGTACAATTTTTACTAAAATCTCGTTTTTTGGATGGTTGCGTTGATAAATTATGAAAAAAAAAAAAAAAAAAAAAAAAAAATTGTAATTATATTAGTTTGCTTTCGGTGTGAGCTTACCGCTTGAATGACGTCGAAAGATCAGGGTTTCATTTCATTCCCTGAAAAAAGGTTCTTCTCATTTTTCATTCCCAACTTTCACAATCCAGTTTCTCAATAAAACAGATATGCGATAGATGTACAACGGAAAAAAAAGTATTGGCAATTCTAGTTTTTTCTTTGTGTAATTTATATAATTCCACAAACAAACAAAAAAGTAACTACAATTGATTCAAACTATACAATTGTAATAAAATTATTTAAGTTTTTTGGCTGATATAGTTCAGAACTAAATAAAAAAAAAAAATAGTTCCACGTCGAAAAAGTATTGAGAACTGGGAAATTCTGGCAACTTCCACAAAAAGAATAGCAAAAAGTTAATTTAATTTAAATGATATTGATTTGCTTCCAGTCTAAGTTTGCAGGGGATGCACTCAATCTAACAGCATCTCATTTCCTATAGATCCAAATCCAAGGATCCCGCATTTCAGCCTTGCTCTCTCATCGAACCACTTTGACTCCGAGACCACACAATTGTTTATTACTTCTCTTCAATATATTTGTAACTTGCTTCTGTCATTGAAGTTTATTAACTTTATTATTATGTTTTGACTATTTGTTGTATTGGATGTATATGAAGCTGTTGTGAGTCTTCTTGTTTTGTCTAATGAATAACTTTAAATTTTTTATCAATTTGAATTTTCTTTTTTGTATGTAAATAGATAGTAATAATTTGTAGATTTATGGACGCGTTAATCATAATGAATACAAATGTATTTATTTTTGATGTTTACTCTTGTTGAGGTTATTTGGATAATGTTGGTTGTCGTCGTTAGCAGAAAGAAGAGCACTAAAACAAATATAGAATATAAAAAAATTGTATTTCTCAGTACTTAGTATACAGTATATATATTTCTCGGTATATAGAGAATGTATTTCTCAATGTACATTGAATGTATTTCTAGGTATACTGTAAAAGTATTACTCAGTGCATGTATTTGTATACTCAGCATGCAATGATTGTATGTATATTTCTCAATACTCAGCATTCAGTGAATGTAATTTTTAGTTCTCAGCATACAGCGAATGTAAATATCTCGGTACTTCAGGTGTATATTTCACAATCTCAGCATCCAGAGTGTTTATTGTTGGTAATAGTCAGAACTGCTGGATGTAATTAAGTAGCTATGTATAAGAAAGATTCTTAAATTGATAGGTTGACTCCAGATTCATTTTAAAACTATATGTATGTTCACGCTTTCAATGTTCCAACCTGTTGTGTTACTTTCATGAAAAACACAGATATGTCATTCTATATGAAGTGGGAAGCTGCCTTGTACTTGAAGCTTGAGCAAAAATACCACATTTTTTAGTCTGATTATAAGAATTAAAGATATATGTATATATTTTAAAGGATATATAATTTTTTTTTTAAAGTATATATATATATATATATATATAATTTTTGAAGTATATATATACTGTAAAAAAACATAAACAGATATGGTACCCTTCATTCTAAAAATACATATTTTTAAATGCACGTGATATGAGGTGGCCCCTTCCATGTGCAATGATATTTCTGTATGGGGGGAGGGGCCGCGAAAGAAGGAACGAAACTTTCAGGAATGAAGAAATAAACAAAAAAGTTGCTCTGAAGTTTTCATGAAAAGCAACTCATTTGTGTGCTCGCACAATTTAATTTCTTATAGCCGCCAAAGTGCTATCCTTCTGTTCGGGGTCACCCTGCATAGAATTTATGGTGTAACATTTTCCAGAGTATTGTCATTAACAGGGTATAAAATACTAATTTACATTTTATTTTCTCGACAAGTGTATAGTATAGAATATATACTAGAATAATTTATACATATATATATTCGGATTTCGATCATATACATGTGTCATTTAACGTGGAAAAAAAATTCTGAAATTGTAAATATGTAATAGAATTTAGAGAATCCCTTGTATATATGTGGGTATATTCCGTGCCATACCGTCTAACCACATCGTCAAATAACATGCATAATTATTTATTTAAAGCAAACATTTATGTAATATATACGTATTATGTTACCGCAGTATATAGAATAATACGTAGGCATTTTATGATTCCCTGGTTCTATATACTGCCGTTGACGCGTGGATACAGGGGAGTTCCACAAATCTCAAACTATCCTGCTTATTTCTTGAAATTTTGAATTATTGGCTTCTGCATTAGATTTATATCCTAACTCATAATTTTGAAATTTAAATAATAACTGAAGTTAAGAAACAAAAAATTTTAAATTGTATAAAAGTAGTTATTATTCGAATGGCATCCTTTGAATTATTGCGAATCAAGGTGTTATTCGAATTAATCATCTAAATTAATTTCATAATTCTGTGCTGGTATACAAATCGAATGCAAAAAACACGAATTCAATGTGAAAGAAATAAGGAAAAGGGGTAGACGTCTTTTAAGTAATACTCCCCTGTATATTCCTCATTTGTGCCAAAAAAAAAAAAATTATATATAATTTTAAAAATAACTTTTATAATTTCTTTACTAACTTCATTTAATTGTTCCTAATTCAGATGTTGATTGCGCTTCGTTTTTGTTTTCATTTTTCCTTTGAATTTTGTGCACTTTTTTTTTTGTTTTTTTTAGTTGATTCTGAAATATTTTTTCGAATGATAATTATTTTTCTTTGTCTGTAAATAAAAACTATTGTTTCAAAATATTGTTTTCTTTACGTAGCCCCTTTGCCGTTAATATATTCTACGCCAGAGATGGTATCTTCTGTTGTACAAAGCAGGGATATCCAAACTTTTTCACTTCTTATTAGAAGAGCATACTTGTTAAGAATCATGAACTCGTGAGCGCATTATAGAGTATTATGATGAATTTATTTGAGCAACCGCCTTCGAGTGAAGTGCTCAGAACAATCTGACTTCATCGTGGTGCTGATCTCAAGCATGAAACCCTGCGTTCAACAAGATTGCACCCGCCTCCTTAAAAAGTAGTTTGCGATGTCTATATGCGAACGGGATGTCTATTTTGTTACTTTCGGAAGACATTGGAGCAAGCAGGATCGCCCACAAACCTGCTCTAACCATGGGAAATCTTAGGAAAAGGAAGAAATGAGAATAATGAAAATTGAGAAAAAAATACTAATTATTTATTGTATAGTATTATAGGACGACATGTGAATTATTACAGTACAATAATTATTACTTTTATTAATACATACTTAAGTCTCAATATACCTGAGATAATCTTTGTACAAATCACATCAAAATTTACAATTAATATAAATAATTTACAAATAATAGATAATTGAACATATGCAATAAAAAATAATTAAAAAGAAAATTCATATTTAAAACATTCGTTATTATTTATTTATAATGTACAAAATAATTAATTATATAAAAATATTATTACTATCACTTTGGAGGAGCGTTCGTTCTAGTTACTCTATTTATAATACATAAGTTGTACATACAGATCACATGCGGGCCCCAATTCAACACTAGGATTAGGATTTGTTTCTTTAAAGTATTTCATACATACTGGGAGTCCTTAATTAAAATAGTACTTCTTCAGTTAGAACATAATTTAAAAAATAATCACTACAGATAAGGAGGTACATTTAAAGAAGATATTTTGTCTGCAAAACATAATCTCGCAAAAATCAGCAGAATATCTCTATGTTTTTTTCAAATATATTTCAACATTGAGTTGGAGCATCGAGACACGTAGGTTGTTCAGAGGCCAAGTAACAAAAATGGAAATATACAGTTAAAAAACGTGAAGTTGGCAATTATAAACATAATTTTTAAAAAAACCGACGCGGGCTTCTTTCATACTTATCTCTCCTCTCTTAGGTTCTTTCATCAATATCGTATTCACTATCTTACTTCATCTTACACTGTTTATCATCAGTATTCAGATACAAGGACATCAGTGTCCTTGTCACCCGCCTAACTCAAGATTCACTGACCGGATTTTTATGAAACTTTGGTAATTAAGTTCCGTTTGGCAATCAGATATTTTAAAATTTCCATTAAACATTTCGCAAAATCGGGCAATAACAAAGAGTAATTAACCTGCAACGATTTTTGAACAACGAATTTTTATTTAAAAAGGTCCATTTTATCAACAAAATTTGTAATGATAAAAAAATTTTTAGCGCAAGAAGATACAGATATAGGTAATAATCCACTGAAAAACATTTAAAGATAAGTTGTCATGCGAAAAAGCTGTGTGCAACTACTTGGCAGACTTTTTTTTCGCATTTATTAAGAATGTTCAACTATGTACATAATATAATATCATAATCTTAAGAAGAAAATATAAACTAGTCCTTATGAATGAAATTAGGAGCATTGTGCAAACTTTTCATAGCCCATTAGAAGCTCTTTAGAAAAGTACCATACAGCTCCGATCTGCTCTAATTTTTTTAAGAACAAAATTTATATTAAATCATCTGCGTGAATTTCATACACTCTGATATTTATATTTTTAAATTATATTCGATGATCATGTTTTGAGGAGTTAGTACAAGTTTTGTTATGTTATAGTTCGTTAGCAATAAATCATGTTTTTCACAAATAATATCAACTCGGTTATACTTATAATTTGAAGAAAAAAAAAACAACAATTTTTAACTGCTAATTTTTTTAATTTCTGCGATTTTTTAAACCGATTGCTGGTTAGTTTATGTGTTGTTTGAACAATCAACTAATAAAAACAAATACAACTCAGTAATGGCCACATCCTTGCTGGGGCTACACCATGCACTTGTTTCAAGGGACTTCATACTGAAATAACGTGACTAAGTTACATGAAATGGACACTAGTTTCGAAACTAGGACCTTCGATTCATCAATCTAGTTTCTTTACACGGCTCGACACTATTTACCTAATCATGTATTACGTACCTACATATTACAACTTCACTAATTTTGACATATTTTTTATATAATACAATAAGTGTAGTACATGTTTACACATTTCTTTCTATTAGTTGAATTTGTAAAGTTTGTTATATAAAACAAAAAACAATTTGAAAGTCATAATCATAATGTGATAATCCACAAAATTGTTCTTGTAGTTCCGGCGGTTTACGACTTAAAACTTCCAACTCAAGCTCTAACTTACAAAATGCTCTACACCTACATTAGCTACGTTTGCACCATTCTTGAGATCGATTCCACTCTCACACACAGTGTTATTCAAATGGCTTTCGGAATTCGCTGTTAAGAAGTCGGTGTGTTTTCGATATATCGTTATGTCTGAAAACCTTACAGGACTGAATCTGAATTTTCTGCCAAAAGGTAATGTAGCTATTTTTTATTTTATTTTTTGACATTTCTAACGGACTGTGCACAGCACAACTAGAAACCATCAACAAAAGCGGCTGTTGAGGAGCACCGCCTACTTCCACCTTAGTGTTCGCGTCAGGGATCTTGTAAACATTTGTCTACATCTTCAGGTTCTCGTAAGAATGGCATGTTTATATCAAGATTTGATGCGCCTTGTTTTAAACAATATTGACTAGGGTGATTATTGTGAAAACTTTATTTTGAATGCTTCAATTCCTTTTGTGTGAGAGAGCTTGGGAGGAGAACCTTAGAAGTGAACAAGATGGGTCCGATAGCCTTGGAGACATTCGAGGTAACATTGGTAACAACGTTATACAAAGAAGGGCTGGGTCAATAGAATACTAAGTTCTACTTTGCTGCCGGAGACCTGTAGAACTTCTTGGAGAAATAAAGCCTCCACAATTGCTTACACCTCCCTCAGTTCCCAATACTTTTGTCATCAAAGGGTTTAATTGAGCAAATAAGTAAAGGTTAAATTTTCATACATAAATTTCATACTCTGTAAAGGTTACAGAGCTCATTTCATGAAATTAGCGAGAACCAACCTTTTTTTTTCATCATCCTCCTAGTGTCGCATCCTACGAACGAAATTTACATTTTAGGTAAAAGAGAAACTATTTTTATTCCCTTATTTTAATTTAAGCAGACTCAAAAAAGATGACAAATTATTATCTAATGAAGTATTAGATAATTATAATCTAAAGAAGTCTCGCAAAAACACGTATATTCTACATGATCTCCTACGATCTCTCCGATTCTACGCTGAATGACCCAACCCTGCTTAAAATACATCAGTTTCGTATTGCTCACCAATAGAAACACAGCAGATGGTCCCGCGAGAATGCTACACTTTTATAATATTAATAATACGGGTTCGTCATATTCTTAGATTCATAACTTCACAGTGAAGTGGAGCTTCTCAACCACTGGGGGAGAGTCACTTGACCTCTCCGGGCGAGCTGTAGACGACTGGGGGGTCTGCTTCCTGCCCAAGTGGACCGGACAGTTCATCGCGGGCTGACGGTGGAATCCCGGGAGCTGCCAGAGGTGAGCTCTTCAAGAAAGTCGAAGGAAGCCACTGCCTCCCGCTCTTTGGCCCCGTATCTGATGAAGAGGTCCTGACGGCCGATGATGGAGGCTCGGTTGCTTGAATGGACCCGCAACGCTCCGTTCGAACACCCGTCTCTGCTTGCTGAGGCTGTAATTAGAGAATAAATATACATAAGTACTCCAATCATACATTACAACTTCTTCAAATATCTTCTACTTACGAAAATATGAACTGCATACCGTGAAGTTGGTATGAATATGATGATATCCAATTAGAAAATGTTGGGAAGTTCAAAACCTGTGTCTCACAATCGAGCACAACTTGCAAAGGAAAGCCTTGCGCCTTCATATATAATAGAAAAAGAGGGCGCCGGTAGCTCAGTGGTGTGCGTGCTTGACTTCTGAGCTCAAGAACGTGGGTTCGTAACCCGACCGAGGCCCTTAGTTTATTTTATCTGGGAGGTAAAATAAACTTAAGCACGCCGTCCTTCGGATGGGACGTTAAGCGATGTAGCGAGCCTGTACGATGTCAGGTACTCGTTAAAGACCCCTGCCCTAGGTGAATAAACATTTAGGATAGGCATAATTTAGGACTCCCACAGTAGAGTCGGGCTCATGTCCACCAGAGTGACGAAAGAGCGCTCTGGTAGTAGGCGATATGACCTCGTAATTGGAGCCCGGGCATGAGTCATAAAACCTAACCTAACCTATAATAGAAAATCCAAATTGAGAAAGGTGGATATATTGTGAAAAATTGTAATAAATAAATAAAACAAACTCATTTTTTGAAATATTGTCTATTACGTAAACAAAATACATACATAAATAACCGGTTTCGGCGTTGTTAAATCGTCATGTTTAGTTATAACTTAGTCTTAGTTGAGAACTAAACCTGATGACGTTGTGATGCCAGAACCGCCAGTTTATATACATGGAGTAGAAAATATTACAAAAAAGAAGCTAGTTTTATTTATTTATGTAGTAGAAAATATGTATTACTTAGTTTATTTCTAGTTGTAAACAATTAATTAGGAAGGATTTTTAAAAAGATGTAGTTCATCTTATTTGTAACGAGATTGAACTTATAAAAGGAGAAAGGATACCTTTCTTGTGCCTTCTGGACCTGTGGAGTCTGTGCAGATGTTGGTATCCTGAGTGGTCGTCCCCACTTTCACTGCTGCAAGAGCTGGAACTGCGGCTCATGACCACGTCCATCAGGTTGGCACGGGTCTAAACAGAACAACAGAGGCAACTTAGCCACATGATGGAGGTAACAAACTTCCGATGTGCCCCATAGTACTGGTCATTTAGTCAAAAGCAGTAGAGAATCAAATTTAAAAAAAAAAAGGTTTGAAGCCATTATTTTGGTGATGGAGGGGAGCTTCCCAATATTTTTTCTACGAAAACTGGGGTCGACTTGAACATCATTTTAAAGGTCCTAATGTTATGGGACCTTTAAAACGAGGCGACTACTGTTTATTTTCGTAGGAGAATATTGCGAAGCATCTCCTTTCCTCTTCATAAAAGAAAACATTTTATTTGACGAGCTTTAATCGAGATCTGAAGCAAAATATCCAAAGAATCGCGTTCTTTTGAGGCTGTAATTCTTGCGCGCATTTGTGAACTTATCTTTATATGAACTTTTTTCTTACGCTCACGAAGAACTGACCATAATCTTTCACCCTTTATATCATCAAGACTTCTTTGTAGACAGCCTGATGATGAGGGCCACCACGAAAGTCAGCCAATTAGCCTCCAGTATCTAAACAGAGAGGAGCGAGACCAATCTGCACTTTCTCCACTCTTCCCTTCTCTAGGGGAAGGTTGGGACACGCCCTTCCCTTACCCCAAGTCCACTGATGGAAGAGAAGGGGCGGTCCAACTCCTGTCTCTACTTTACCATAGTTCTTGTACGAAGAGTGTTACCTTAGAGTGTCCCTGGGAGGTCTCAACATGAACCCACCCCGTGGGACAGCCCCCATCCTCTTCCGGACAGAGAGAGCAGTCTTGTAGCAGATCTTCGTTCTCCTCACTGCCTTCAGCCAGCCGCTTCAGCTCTTCTAGCATGCTGCACTGCCCACTCGATGGATACAGCACTGTCTCTGGCGTCGAGATACTCGAGGTAAGCGATTCTTCTTCTTCAGGGACTGTCAAAAGCCCTTGGGGTTCCCTACGGTCGAAGAACATATATTAGAAATGAAACTGAGACCATATGGAATGATATATATATGAATACTGGTGGAACGAGCATAGCGCAAAGGAAATCTTGGAGTACAACAATAGATTAGAGGCCCGGATAACACCATGCACCAGAAGGTATTGAGAAGGGCGATCGGGTATTCTGGGAAAGAAGTAAATAGTGGAAACTTCCTGGATATATCTCTCATACCTCCGGAGAATCAGAGGTAAGGCGTTCCTCGACTCAGAAGAAATGACAAAACTTTCTAAAGGGTCCTTGGCTGGTGAAGAGATGGGAGAGTAAGAGGGGCTGTTTTATGGGCCATTGAACAACGAGAGTACAACACTTGTCTGCAACCATTCATTCAAACACAACTATCCCAATCCTGACATTACCTGATGATGTCCTCAGAGCTGGACAGATCGGAGGACTTGGAGACGACCCCCGAGTCTTGGCCCGTCTGTAGCGACTCACTGCTCCCAGTCACCTCTTCTCCCTCCGCCTCGTGGCATTCACAGTACTGCTCCTGCTCAGCGATGAACTGCAACATGCTCTGTAGCGCCTGCTCCCGCTCCTGGCTCCCTCCTGACTCTCCCTGGGACCTGCGATATGTAAATTAATTATATAATATTAGAGCGAAATCGGAAGGCAGGTTTAATGGTCAAAAACTGTCGAAACGATCGTTGTTTGCCAAAAATTATAGTCCCAAACTCTATTTTCCGATAGTTTGAAGCCGTACACTCACAGACAAATTTTGAACAAAATCGAGAAGTTAGAACACTTGCAATTAATAAAGAAAGAGAGTTGTTGTCAACGCCAAGTTTAGTTTAAAGATGGACGACCACTTTCAGTTCCTTAATTAATAACATGACGCCCACAACAACCTCCAAAGACTCTTATAACGATAAGTTAGTGGAACTAAGAAATATCTACATAGAACACATCACCTCGATGAGCATTCTAAAGAACAACAAAAATTAGACTGTTTGTTAGATAAATGTCAACATTGGGCCGAACTTTGAGAGGGCTTCAGGTTAGTTTGTTTATTATTTATTTATTTTTTCTTAGATTAGTCACTCTTTAGCCACTTTCGGACATGGTCCCGAAATTGATGAAATATCTACGAGTTGTTCTGTTTGATATAAAAAAAAAAAGTGTAGAATATTAGGAACCATTAATTTGACAAATTTTCAAAGTTCGCAAATTGTACCTCACAAAAATACGTACCTCTCGTTCAATTCAACTTAGAAACATCATCTTGCTCTCATTTTAAAGGCAATGAAATTATTCAAATACAATAACAATTTTAATGGGAAAAATATCGGAAAGAAATTTAAATTTAAAAACCTCAGAAAATGGTATTTATAAAAACTGAAACAAATGGTATAAACATTATAGGCGACCTCAAGTGGTGTATAACGGACATTAACCCATTAAAGGGAAGATTGGGGGTCCTTGTCGACATAATTCATGGTAATGCCCATGAGGGGACTGGCAATGATGCAATGATGTTATACACCTCATTAGGTCACCTGGAATGTTTAATAATTAAAAAACAGTTGAAAAAACCCTAAAATATAGTGAAACAGGTACTAATATCTTCCTGCGGGTTGGAGTGTTGCGGGACAGTAATGCCGGAGCTGTAAAAACACGTTTTTCCGTATTCAGTCTCATGTAACTTAATTGGCGAACCCAGCATGAAACTTGAGTACGTATTTCACTATTATGCATATTCAAACAATATTTTTCATTTTTTAATACAATTTTTAAAATTACATTTCTTGTGTTGATCTATTTGCTTTTTCCCCCCAAAATATTGCTGTATTTTTTATTTAGATAATTTCTTTACTTTTCAAATGAGACCAAGATAACCTTTACAAGTTAATAGAACAGGAGATACGTATTAATGTATGTAAGCGTACAATTGCGAAATTGGCTAATTTATAAATTTGTAAAAAAATCAAAAGTGCCTGTTGAATTCTAATACTCAACATCTTATTTTACATCACATCACAATACAAACCAACTCGGAGATATTTCATGGAATTCTGAGGGGTCGTCCGAAAGTGGTTGATTTGGTATGGAACGATATATACCCAGATACCTTTCGTCAACACACTAATAATGATTTAAATAGTATAAGCCGGTTCCAGAAGGATCAACCTTTTCAAAAACAACAGCTTCCATGCTGTAGACTCTTGACAGTTTAACCAACCAAATAACCATAGGCAAACTAGGAGCGAAAAATATGTTGACCAGGTCGTGAGAGTTCAGTGTGTAGTTCGCAGGAGTAGGTAACATTCTTGAACGAGTAGACTGCGTTATGGGTATCCTAGTGGAGATCACATAATCAACTCGTATGGTCCTCAAACCAAAATAATGTTAATTAGGAACCAAACTATGAGAAAACAACAAACAAGTGAACTTCACATCCAACATCTTGACTCGGCTTTAGCTTAGTAGCTTCCTATCTTTTTCCGTTGATTAAATCAAATTATTTGATGAGAAATAATCTATTTTCAGAGACCCCGCAAGTCACCAGGGGGCCGCGGAGTGTCGACCCCCACTCCAACCAATAGCCGGAAGAAGCTATATCAACTTCAATTTGGGCCGCTCAAGAAGGAGCCTCTGTGTTAGTTCTTCAACTTCTTGTTAATGAAGATAGTGCAAGATGCGGACATGGCTTACCTGGAGCTGGTGGAGGCAAGGCTTTTGGTACTCTCAAACTTGACAAGTGTGTAGAAGTCTCTGGTGAAGTGAGTGCCGACGGCAGGACTGGGGTCAGACTCGCTCATGGTAGAGGACCTCTTGGAGCAGGAAGTGGTCTGACTAGACCAGGAATGGGCCGACGGGGAGCTCAGCTGACCCTCCACCATAGAGAACCACAGCTCTTCCATGTCCTGGCTGGGGTCGGCCAAGAAGGACAGACCTAGCCAACATACCAAACTTGACAGTACTAACATGATTAAACTCTTTATGAAACATGTTGTGCTAGATAAGATTCAACTTGTGGCAGGTAAGTTTACGACGTTCAATGTTAGACAAATTTTTTTACTGAGTTTCACCTCGTTACCATTAAGGATTTTATGTGAAATTCAACACAACCAGAAAATTAAACATTGACAATAATTTGAAAAGAAACTTCAAAACCAGAATCGTGCAAATAAGTTATCTATAGTCTTTGTCATGTTAAACCTCATCATGTACTGCAATGCTCTCTCTGTCCTTTTTTAGCTCTGAGATCGCCTTAGTTGTGCCAAATGAATTCCAGATCTACTTTGTGACAACTCATGCTCTCAGAAGGACCTTCACCTTCCAAAGAGA
The DNA here is from genome assembly GCA_963662175.1 of Aradus depressus. Lineage (NCBI taxonomy): Eukaryota > Metazoa > Arthropoda > Insecta > Hemiptera > Aradidae > Aradus > Aradus depressus. Next base: position 36,880,182 of record OY759223.1, read on the forward strand.
TAACAGAACATATTTTTACTACATTGTTCAAAACTTACACGACTATAGTTTCGTCCTTATATCTAGATATTGATAATGTAATAGAACTACACTAGAGTTAGTTATTATGACTCATGCCCGGGCTACAACTACAAGGTCATATCGCCTACTACCAGAGCGCTCTTTCGTCACTCTGGTGGACATGAGCCCAACTCTACTGTGGGAGTCCTAAATTTTGCCTATCCTAAATTTTTATTCACCTAGGGCAGGGGGTTTTTAACGAGTACCTGACATCGTACAGGCTCGGGACTATCGCTTAACGTCCCATCCGAAGGACGGCGTGCTTAAGTTTAGATTATCAAATAACCAAGTGAATATTCCGTTGAAAACTCGGCATCGAATTTTTCACCGATTACGTATCTTTCCCTGTACTTCGTATAGCTGGGGAAGTAAAAACAGTGAAAAGTATGGAACCCTTCACTGTGTGTTCTCAACATACTTCTCTGTAATATTTTTTTAAATCTAATATCTTTTTTTATTCATTTGAATTTATTTATTTATTTTTTTTAATTAATAGTTTCTTAAAATTTAGTTGTAACGGCTCTATTTATTATAAGGAGGTAGTTAAAGTTGAATTAAGTGTCACATTTTAAATACACTAAATAGCTTACTAAATAAATAAATAGATTATTCCTTAATGTATGCTCTTTTTTTTCTCTCTTAATACTTTCTCTTTTTCTGTGGGGAAAAAAAAGTTATAATCGGAAGGTTGGTCATTGATTTGTGGATCAATTAATATAGGATATTGATAGCGCATTTTCTGGAAAATAGGGTCACAACCTGGGCTGAACTTTTGTGTGATCTCTCCGGTCTACAAGCTCATTGAATTATATCAAAGTCAGATTTGGGATTGATGCTTACGTCTAATAAATAACCGGTCCTTCATTGTAACGTTATGGCTCCTCCTTTCAACCTATCTGAGGATAACGTTCGATTGGAAATTCACAAGAAAACATTTTTTATGAGAAGCAATTTTTTGAGGGGACGAACTGTTTTGGCACGAATGAAGAAAACTTACCAGGAATGTCGTCCATTGCCCACTCTTCAAGTTCAGGGGGAGCATCAAAGTCGACTGTTGGGTCGGCCAACCAGAGGTTGAGAGGATCCTGCTCCCACCAGAGCTGTGTGTCCTCTGGAGGGCCTAACAGGGACGAGGAGAGGAGACCTGGCTCGGAACAACTCCTGGGGAGCAGCGGCCGGGAAGAGCTCGCGGCCACTCCCACATCACCTCCCTCAGCCTGTACCTCACTCGACATTGTGGAGTAGCCCTCGTCCTTCTGACTCTCGCCACCCTGGGTACCTGCCAACAAATATTAGCCATTCTAAGAACAAATGTGTATTTTATGAATGTTTTACAAAGACATTTTTATGATTATAAAGTGATAAAAGGGGGCTATTTCAAAAGTTAAAACTTTCATATGTAGTGGATTTTGCCCCAGAAATATACATTAAGCGATCCAAGTAACAAGTAAGTGTCTTGTCCAGCGAAATGTTATTGTTGTTTTGCAACTGGTATGAGGCGAGCTGCCTGGGTCGTCAGTTTTTCGTGAGTTGGGACGACAGCGAACGAGGCCAGGCTACGTGACATACATTTGCGAAGGTTCTAGCCTCGCGTGCAGGTTGCTACTATTTTAAACCAAAGGTCTATCTACATAACAGAACCAAAACTTACGAATGTATGAAAAACAAATTGAACATTTCTTCATGAGTTTGTATGTGATTTAAGATACTCTTAATTTTTTCATTCCTACCAATATGTAATTCTAAAAAAAGTCTCGAGTTTTTCCTTTAAACGTTATCTAATTCACATTAGTCGGGGCACGTTCCATTATTCGAAGGCACCATTCTGACAAGAGATGCACAAGTTCCAAAGTGCTGCCTTCCGAGAACATCAATAGGTCAAGTTAATCTTCACAGAAATATCGGCTTTTTGTTCTTTCTACATTTTCAGGTAAACTGGCTGAAGAGAAGGGTTTAGAGGGTCAAGAAAATTACAAATATTTCGAGTAAGAGAAGATTCACCAACGACGTTTTTCCCTTTGAGATACGACAAACGGGGGATAGATCATGGTAAAGTTAAAAATTAGCTACAACAAACAGTTTAAACTTTTTTTCACCCCATTCTGAAATGTTTTTAATTTTGAAATGAGAGGAATAACAATTTTCAAAAACAATACAAAATAGTTTTTGAATTATTCAAATACATAGTTTTGAAAATCATTGAAAAAACGATTATTTAATAAATGTTATTGTATAATACATCAAATTGAAGCCTATTCATGACTGTAAAATGAGCCCATACCGATCCTCTTAGCTGTATACAGTTTGAGTTGTAGTCGTTTGAAACGTCCAAAACATTCCCCAATTTCAAAAGCTTTTTCCATGCTCGTATTTCTGATATGGTTGATCCAAAGAATATAAAAATCTGTCCTTTTGAATTCTCACCAAATACATAAGCTTAGAAACTCTGCGGTTTGGACGTTGGTTGTTTTGAGCCATGCTCTCCTCATCACATTCTACTTTAACGATATTTCCTGACAACGCTAGAAGAGCACATTATTACTAAAAGCTATGAAGATGTGGTTACCATTGGAGTGCAGCAGACGAGGATTGTCGAGGTTGAGCGAACTTGGCCGATGATGTACGGGGAACCAGAGGAGGGACTCCCTCCACTTAAGTCGGCTTTCTTCGCAACTCATCGGACGAACAAACCTCTCCTCCAACTGAAAAATACAACTTAGCGTCAATTTCACAGATGTCATTGTACCTTGGAGGCCATATAGCTCCAATATGGGGCCAACAGGACTATCCGACCAATCGAAGAATCCGAGTTTCTCATATTTGATTACTATTTTGTTAAACTAGAAAATAGCTTGCTTAAGATTTCTTCTTACATTTTTCCAGTCAGTGATATTAAATTTATTTTAATGTTATTATTTTCTAACCCAATTTTTAAACCTAATAAATACATCTTAAACGGCCATGAGTACGACTAAAATCCGAGAGGGCATCAATAGTAAAGATGTGACGTTCTAATCAACTGCGCTGAAGATCTAGGGTTCGAAACCCGGCCGAGACCTTTACGTTTTTCATCTGGGAGGGAAGAATCCTTGAGCATGCCGTCCAAGCGATGGTCCCGAGTCTGTGCGATATCAGGTACTCGTTAAAGACTAACTAAACCTCGGTAGGCAAACATTAGGACTACCACAGTAACTAGAACAACGAAGCTCTCTGGTGGTAGGCGATATGACCTCATAGTTGAAGCTCCGGCTGAGGTCGCAAAACAAGAAGTTTCGATTTCGATTGATCTACCTATGCGGTAAAAAACATAAATCAACCAAAAAAAAAAAAAAATCAGTTCAATTAATAAGTAATATATGTCGTAACAAAAATTTTCATTCAGGAAATCCGATCCAATTTGTGGACAGGATATACGAGAGTATCCTCGTTTTTTTTGTCTGAACATTATGAGTGAAAATGTGTCAAAATAACTTTGACAAATGCATGCAAGTCACTTTCAATTGGAGACAACCAAATTGAAGAGAGGGTATTTTTTCGACTAGTTGTGGCGTCCCTGGGATGACTTAATGGCAAGGGACTGCAACTTGTCTGGGCTGATATTACCGTTGGGTTGTCAATGCGACAAGCACACTTCGACTTAAATACCACATTTTTATAACAAGATAACATCACAGTATATACTAGGTTTCAGTTGAAACTATCCAAGAACGAGCTGACATCTGCAGTACTGTCCCCATACTATACCAACTGAACTGTTCTCATATGTGCTATATACGCACATTCTCTGATTCGCCTCGTGAAAATTAAGTAAACAAACTGCTTCCCAAATTCAAGTAAGTTTGTACTTTCCCACTTTTCCTTTTGTATTTATTGGTTATTTTTGTCAGCATGGCTGGTTGTAGTTTTACTTTTCACAGTACACATTAGGAAAGTGTAATTTAAATTTAAATGTTAGAAAAACATAGAAAAACCTATTTTTTAGTTCTGAGCCTGTACGTTGTCAGGTACTCATATCCCCCACCCTAGGTGAATAAAAATTTAGGGTAGGCAAAATTTAAAACTCTCACAATAGAGTCGGGCTCATGTCCACCAGAGTAACGAAAGAGCGCTCTGATAGGCAATATGACCTTGTAGTTAAAGTCCGGCTATGAGTATAGTAACTAACTATGTCTTTGAGCTCGACTACAGATATTATAAAATAATAAATACTTTTGAACAGCTCGGTACATTGTTGAGTCTGTCCGCCAGGAAAATAACATTTATCTGTTGACTCTGTTAATTTGGAACTGTTATTTATGGTAACAGCTACACAGTGGTCGTCACTAAGTAACATGACTTACCCCTCTCCTGGCTGAGCTACCTTTCTGATGCTCCTCCAGAAGAAGTGAGCTCAAGGTGTAGTTCTGTTTTTCCAACTCCTTCACCCGACCCTTCAGCGTTGAGATCTCTTCTCGTAAACTCTTAACACATAACATACAAATATTTATAAATACAATTGTAAGAAGGAGGCTGTCTGTATATTGAAATTTTTTTTAAACTATCTGTTACTATCTACAAACTATCTGTTATTATCCGTTTCAAGTCAAACAAAGATCATCGTTTTTAGCTTTCTGTTCGTTTGTTTGTCCCACCATTATGGGAAAATGACTCAACATATTTCAACTAAACTTCATATTTGGATCTGCCTATTCAGGAATAACTTTCAGGATACATTTGAATTCACACTGAAAAAGGGGAGGGGGGGGGGGGGGGGGGGGGTTACTAGGAGAAAGAAAAGTTGTATCACGTTTAGTGAGTTACTATTGAAGTTCCTGAACGAAAGACATTTTCATTTTAGTTTCATTTCTTCAGGTAAACTAATATAACGCAAAGTTACTCCCAGACAACGCCAAATAATATAGTAAATTCAGTTTAAATAATAAAATAAATAATAATTCAAATTAATAAGCAGGAGAAAGCGTGACGAAGTGCAAATCAGTTACTCAATGACAAATGCTGCTATCTCTGCGACATCCGGTGAACCAACTCTAGTTTGAATGTCCATTTATTTATCAACGGAAAGCTAACTCTCTACAAGCTACTGCAAATAAAAAAAACAAAACGGGTGTCCCTTTCCCGAGGTTCTTCCATTATCAAATGATACCGTTATTAGTTTGGGAACATCTTGGCAACAAAACTACACTCAACGTGTTACTTGTAGATCTCACAATATTTTTTCACTAAAAGAAAAGATAGGAAAAATAAAGTTTATTTTAATTTTCGTGAAATTAGAAACAGCAGACACCACACAATCATGCAACTAATGAGGGAAGAAATAATATGCAGGACACGAGGATGCTGCATTCTTCTAACTCTCCAAATTAGAAACAGCAGACACCACACAATCATGCAACTAATGAGGGAAGAAATAATATGCAGGACACGAGGATGCTGCATTCTTCTAACTCTCCAAATTAGAAACAGCAGACACCACACAATCATGCAACTAATGAGGGAAGAAATAATATGCAGGACACGAGGATGCTGCATTCTTCTAACTCTCCAAATTAGAAACAGCAGACACCACACAATCATGCAACTAATGAGGGAAGAAATAATATGCAGGACACGAGGATGCTGCATTCTTCTAACTCTCCAAATTACTTTAAAAAATCCACTTTACAATGAAAATTCAACAATTTTTCTTCGTGATTTTTCAATCACCCTATATTCAGGGTGTCGCATTCTTACAGAATTATCGGTTTTTCACTGAAAATATTTGTAATGAGTACCCTTAATGTTTTTGCCAAGGAATATAAATTTACCATCAATTTTTTTTTCAAGTATCAGGATAAGATATTTCCCTTAAAAAATTCTGAAACTAGATTTTTTCTAATGAAAAATTAGCTTTGCTGTCCAGAGCTTTGAATCATTGTTGAAATTTGAATCAGCTTCTTCTGTAGGTACCCTTTTTTCCCGCTCTTTTCTGCGTTTGATATTGAAACTGCTATTTTCGATCGGTACGATAACCCGCGCATAAGGGAATTTAATCCGTTTAGAATCGGCAGTTATGCCCTTTTTTCACCTAAGTTTACACGTTTTAGGACTAGGAAAAAAAAAGAAGTAGTTTTTTGTATTTCACTCAACAAAGTGTGGCATTTTTTTCTGTAAAAAATGAATGACATTTTCAAATATCGAAATCAGAGAATCAGAATGTGGTAGGAAAATGGAATACTCATTGGAATAATGTTTATTTAGCTGTCAAATTTCAATATTACCATTAGTGTAGGTGGTAGGTATCCAAGAAGTGTTCTCGCGCAAAGCTCATTTTTCAAGAAATCTAATTTCATAATTGGTAAAGAAAAATATATCGTTTAGGCTTGGGCAAAATGAATGATAAATTTAGATTTCTTGATACCTTCTGAGACAGTAGCGCCTGTACAACTTGATGCGCCACTTGGTCCAGACATTTCTCGCACTGCGCACGTTCTGCTATCAGCCTTCCGTTCTCCTCCTCCACCTCTTCCAGCCTCACCCGCAGCTTCTCCTCATTGGCACCCTGCAAAACAAAGCCAACAATAAGGATCAACATCTTGCATCCAGTTTTCACCGCAGATTCTCAAACTAACATGTTTACCTTTATTTAAATTGTTAAAAGACCAACTTTTGTCATGTTTATAAAAAAACATAATATTCCATTAATAAAAAGTGTTCAGTTAGGTAAAATCAGCCGTTAATTATTGTAAATTAGTGAAGAATGCACACAGGCGATGCTTTCTCACCCACCTAGTTACTGTAGTTAGTCATCGCACCTTTTTCATTAGCGGAATTATTATAAGATGTTTGTGTTTTTTACAGGATCCATCCTTCGGAACTTTATTTAACACTAATAAAAAAATTTACTATTCAGGATTCATGTCCACAGTTCCCGGAAGAACACATTCATTCCATACATTTCAACTATTGATTTAACCCAAACGGTCGATTGGATTTGTAGGGAGAGCAGAAACTCAATTGATTAGTTCGTTCTGGGGAAGTACGTAGTCAGTGATTCACCTACTACTTTTCTTTTTGATGAAGTTATTTACACAAAAAATTAATGTGACAATTTCTTAATTTTCAGAATTATCTAGAATAGCATAAACCAATGCAAACAAACCCCAAATTAGTTTGGATCTAATGGATTCAAAAAAGGAACAGAGTGGGTTGTGTTGTATCACTCTTGATTTGACAACACTGTCGCAAGCTTCTCTTAACTTAGTAATAAATAATTTAAAATTCTCAAAACATTATTAAAATAAATCACTTTCCTGTATACTCCAGATAATACAATATGTTTTTTAGAATTTTCATATCTGGCAATTCTGTGTAAAACTGACCAACATAAATCCAAAACGGAATATAATTTGGTGTTAAATATTTGGTAAACATGACTAATTGTAAGTCACAAAACTTAGGAGATGTGGTGGGTTTATTATTCATTATTCGGCAGTTTCCAGTTCAACCAATTCATTAGTCCCAAAACAGAAACAACCAAAACTTTGTAAGTCCCTAGTTTTTTCTTGTGAAACTGCGAAAATTGACTTAAGTTAGTGAGTTTGGCCAATCAACCATCGATACATTGTTTGTTTGACACTTACTGCAGTTTGGAGCGAGTGCAGCTGGTCTCTGAGGGCCTCATTCTCCAGACTCAGTGTGCTGAATGTCGTCTGGAACTGCTGCATCCGTTCCTAAAACAGAAAATAAGAAAGCTCATTATCAACCTGGCTGCCTCACTGTTAGTGTGCCCCTAGCCTACTAAGAAGGGTGAAGAAATGCAAGGCTATGGAATCTGCATCCACATCTTAGAAATGAAGCCACCAACAAGTCATTCTTGTCAGAAACCACAAACTTATCCTAGACTTTTTTGTTTAAAATAATTCACTTATATTTACTTTTTTATATTATTCTGAGTTGATTAAAAGGTTTTATTTATTTTTTTCCATTCGTTGTTTTATGTTTGACCTATTTAGTTAGTTAAGGGTCGAGAATCGTAAAAAGTTTGTAAATGTGATTGCTTTTTTGTTTCGTCCCCCTTTTTCCTGCGACAACATATTATTTTATTTTATTAATTTAATTTTTATTGTTTCTATTTCCAAAACGATTACTAAGAAAACAGTAGATACTTATAAAATATATATTTTTAGTTATTTTAAAATTTGAAAGCTTAAAACAATACAACCGATTAGAAAGACAATTGTAGGTACATAATGTCTACCTACTAGCTAAACTATAAATTTATAAAAATTAAATAGTACAATCTTTGGAACAACGATAATGATAATTATTATTGTAAACACATTTATTAGGAATATTAGAACAAGCTTACATGCTCGAGAGAATAAAGTACAATAATACACATGTACTCATCATGTAAGTTAGAGTAGAATAGAAAGATTTAAAAACGATATATATTTCAGTGTTGCAACACAAGTTGAGTAATATTTATAAAACAATAATACTTTTGAACGCCTAGGAAGGGAAATTTTTTAGTCTGCTCGCCAGGAAGAGTCTGTTTTCCGTTGTTCGACTCTCAGTTTATCAGTTATAACTACGTATTATTGAAACAGCAGGAACAGGTGATAGCAGCTACGTAAAAATAGTTTTGTCCATCAACTCGAGTTGTAAACTGACCATGATTATCAAAAAATGAGTATCAAATATAAAAAAAATAAACGCATGCAGCACAGTTGCCTAATAAATTCCAAAATTATAAGTTAAAACCACCAGGACTTTACAAGACGAACAAAAAACTCAACGTTTCCGAAATAATCTGTTTTACTATTGTGTTCCTTTTTCAAATAACGATAAATGGTACGTTGTCACAACGATGATGAAAGAATAATTGATCCAGTTTGTCAGATTAGGGGATGATGAAACAGAGGGAGGATAAAACAAATGAAGAAAGAAGGAAGATTCACAACAAATGATGAAGGGAGCGCAATTTTCACAACAAATGACAGCGGGAAAAGAGGGCTTAACAGTTTTCTTAATAGAATCTTCCACCCTCTTTTAATTGAAATAATGAAAATAAAGCGTGAAGGAACATACAGGAGGTGAGGAGACAGAATTAAAATTTCAATTTTGTGTTTCAGAAGATAAGTGAGGAAGAGAAGGAGATAATTCAGAATAATGACAGGGGTGGCGCCTCTTGAGGGGAAATTGGTGGGAAGTGAGTGAGCCATGTTTACAAGGGACCCAGTTCTGTCAACACCCAGCAGAAATAACAAAATTGTCTGTTACTTAACTTAAGTATTAGCATTAAACCAACATAAAAATAATGATTTTGTACCTAACAACTACATTTGTTTAAAAAAAGGGATTTTCGAGTAAATCCTGTCTCAGCCTCAATAGGGTGATTCTTTTTGGGATAAAATGACATAGTTTACACATAAGATACATACTAGCGCGACAAATCTTGAGCATGTCAAGCGACTGCTCTGATGGTTTTTTGTACCCCGCCATTCGAAATGGGTAACTTCAAACAATGTTGCGCAATAACTCAATGTGGATATATTGAGAAACAGGTCAAGTTCAGTGCGACTCTTGCGAAAGTGTCATGTCTTGGTCAAACGAAGAAACATAACATAATCAAAGACATCCATGCAGCATCGTGCCTATGGGACTTTACGTCCGCCTTACAAAATCGGAACAAAATAAGAGATTCTCTGTTGGAAATCTCCCAAAAAATATGAAATTTCTAGTTCAGATTTGGATTTTTTAGTTATATGAATGAAATTAAATTCGGATATAAAGTGACTCAACCAAATAAATAAATTATACACAAAACTAAAGATAATATCGTACCTGAAATGGAATCACATATTATTTATAAAATGAACTGTTTACATTGTTCATCCGTTTACATAGAGCACTACCTTACAACGTTTACAAATACGAATCTACCAACATACAAAAGATTGTAAAGAATACAAAAACGAAACTCAAGAACCGAAAACTGCATGATCACAAAATAGCAAACACTTCAAACATATATATATATATTTGATTTTGAACAAGTTAAAATACTGCAGAAATAAGGTAATTGCTACAAATGGAAAATATTTAAATCATTATATAATACAAAATATAGATTTCACATGTAATAGTAAAAATATACTCTAATAACTTTATTTAAGCAGAAACTTTGGCTAATATCAATGTGTAAATATTTAGAAATGACTCAACTATATCGATTATGTCCCACATTCAATTCGATAACAATGTTTTCAACATTTTTTTGTTTTTTTCATAACTAACAAATAAAATATAACAACAATTATAAAAATAAAAACTAATTATAAATAAAACAATGTAGGTATATTAAAAATTTTAATGGAATAAAATATAAATATTTAGATCTCAATAAAATAGTCTCATATGTAAAGTTTAAAATGATAGTTACCAAAGATCACATGGTGTTTAACTGACTATAATTAAATACCATATCAAATGAGGAGTTTGGAGCCAGAGCGGACCAACCCACAATTTTTCGGAAAATGAGTTATTACCATCCTGATGTTGGCATAGGTTCCCTTTTTTCAAAACCAGTGTGGATCACTTAGTTTCTTCACTTCAGTGATAGATAGCAGCACTTTAAGTTTAGTCCACAAGTATTTTGTGCATATATTTTCAAAGTCACAATGGATCATACGGCCTTCAAAAACTTTATAGAACACAAAAAGGGATCACTCATCCAATACTATTCTAAAATTTCAAATATAAATAAATATTTTGGGCCTATTTATGGAGATAAACAAAATGTACTCAATTTTCAATTGCCATTTTCTTCCTGTTCAGTTTCAACCAGTTGGACCGCTCTGGCTCCAAACTCCTCATATAATATATTATAATATGGGAGACCTAAGGCCAATCTTTGTCAAAACATCTTCAAGTGATTAAAATTATTTTTAGTACACAGTACCCAATTTTGCCGGGAGTTCACACCAACAACGTGTAGTTGGGGAAATAAATACAAATTACGCACAGGAACAACTCATTCAAGCCATTTCGTTTAGACTCAATAATTATATCTGGAGAAAAATGTTTCTGAGTCCATTAGCATAACGAATGTTTCTTCTTTCTTCCCATAATTAAATGGAGGGGAAAGGCCTTCTTTACCACAAAATAGAAGAAGGTAAAATACCAAAGAAATTGTAAATAAACATGGAAGGTGTTTTCAATATTCTACTTATTTCTTCTTCTATCGGTTTGAAATTTAATTGAATATGTTTTTCCTAGGATTAATATCTCAAAAGATTAATATCTTTTACTGTTTGTGAGAGGGCGCCGGTAGCTCAGTGGTATGCGTGCTTGACTTCTGAGCTCAAGAACGTAGGTTCGTACCCCGATAGAGGCCCTTAGTTTATTTTATCTGGGAAGTAAAATAAACTTAAGCACGCCGTCCTTCGGATGGGACGTTAAGCGATGGTCACGAGCCTGTACGATGTCAGGTACTCGTTAAAGAACCCTACCTTAAGTGAATGAAAATTTAGGGTAGACAAAATTTAGGACTCCCACAGTAGAGTCGGGTTCATGTCCACCAGAGTGACGAAAGAGCGCTCTGGTAGCAGGTGATATGACCTCGTAGTTAAAGCCCGGGCATGAGTCATAAAACCTAACCTAACCTATAATAGAAAATCCAAATTGAGAAAGGTGGATATATTGTGAAAAATTGTAATAAATAAATAAAACAACCTAACCAAACCTCTTTTACTGTGTTTAGTAGGTAATTAATGACTGTATGAAATGTTTCTTCACCACCTGTTTTTTTTTTCAATATTTCATTCTTTTATAATTAAAAACACCTAATTAGCAGCTGCACAGATAATAAATAGTTAGTTCTTCATCTGAAATATTATTAATATAGTTTTCCGTTCACAGATTAGCAGCTGGAAGTTTCTGAAGATGTCATCTTCCCGCAAAATGCAGCCCTTCCGTTTTTTGCCATCTAGTCAGCGTCAGCAGTCAGCGGATGGATTAGGACAATTATTTCCCAGGGAATATTCAATTGTATAAGTTGTTTATTTCAATTGTTGTGCAACAAAATATTCTTCAAGACTCCACTGTCCCCCAGTTAATTATATTCTCTTTGTTCATGATGTTACTATCACTAGTTTTATACTCTTTGTCTCACGATGCCAACATCTTCTTCGGAAGTAGATATGTGTATTAGAAAATAAACAAGGAAACTCGAGGTATATTTTTTAGAGTGAGATAAAAATAGTGGGAGGGGGGGGAGACACTCGAGGGTGCACTAACCTCAAGGATATGATACAATGAACTTATATGTCCTGTTATAGAGAAGGCAGAACACCTGTCTGAAGGGGGGCCATGTCACCTCCAGGTGCCAGAGGGCAGGGGACATCAAGCCTAAAGCACACTCTTTTGGAGGCTAGGAGAAATAAATAAAATAAAAACCTCATGAATCAGAGTCATTAAACAATGTTGGACCCTTCTTCCCGATCGGGTGTCCACCGGTCTAGTTGACACATTGTTGGGTCCATGGGCACGCGTTTGGTTGTTCATTGTCCACCATTTATGACCAGTTCCAGATTGCACACCTCCGGTTATTCCTACCATATGACCAGTTCCATATTGCACACCTCCGGTTATTCCTACCATATGACCAGTTCCATATTGCACACCTCCGGTTATTCCTACCATATGACCAGTTCCATATTGCACACCTCCGGTTATTCCTACCATATGACCAGATCCATATTGCACATCCCTTGTTATTCCCTTCATTTTGATGCCAACACGGGTATTACTGGTCCACAATAACTATAAACAGTCCTACATTGTTCCATCTCACAGATATATATATTTTGTTTTATAAGGATATTTAGAGAAACGACTCGGTAATAAAGCCTCGCTCCAAATGAGATATTTTGGCCGCCATAAAGTCGCCGAGCTCCAATCCCCCGAGACTTTATTTTCCCTCTGTTTATTGCTTGACAAAAGTTTCATCCTAAACCAGAACCAGACCATCATCATTTGACTTATCTCCACAAGATTTGACCAACTTTCATTCTAGGTCACTTTCAATTAGATCTCCGTCTGTTTAATCTACTTAAGGAGGAGAGATTAGAAATCAGAACGGTGCATGCCCTAATCTCCCACACTATTTTTTGTTAGATATTCTGCAATACAAGCTAAATGGCTCTTCTCTGGCTGTCGTATCAACAAAGGTCTGGTGAAATGAAATGAAATTCATCTTGTAGTACTTGAACTTGTTCGTAGTCAATTTGTGCTCTTTTTGCAAATCTAAAAAAAAGTTGGATGTAGCTCGCACTGAGACAATTTATTAGAAGAAAAATTCGCTAAGAAATAATTCAATTTTATGAAATCATTAAATCAAATGACAAACAGGAACTTTGAATTAAATTCTCTTAAAATTGTACATATAAAAGTATGAAAAATCACAGTCACAGGGTTCAACATGATTATTAACCTGGCCGAGGCCCTTAGATTTTTACCTGGGAGAAAAAACCTTGAGTACATCGTCCTTCGGATGGGACGTTAAGCGATGATCCCTGTACAATGTCAGGTACTCGTTAAAGATCCCTCCCTACCGTAGGTGAATAAAAATTTAGGTCAGGCAAAATTTAAAATTCCCATAATAGAGTCGGGCTCATGTCCACCAGAGCGATGAAAGAGCACTCTGGTAGTAGGCGATATGACCTCGAAGTTAAAGCCCGGGCATGAGTCACAATAACTATCAACCTAATAACAAATAAAGAAAAACGTATAAAACTGTATTTGTTAAGTCGCGGCTGAAGATGTTAGCAATACCGAAAGTACCTCCATATTATATTGTAGATGTACATTTTGTGAATTAGACAATATTTTAAAAAACATACTTTTTTCTTTATTTTTTACAATAATAAATGCAATTTCTAATAATTTTCTAAGACATAAAATCCAAGATTTCTACATTATGTACTACAATTATTCTTTGAATGTTTATTATGTTCCGTTAGTTTGAAAAGTTTTATTGTATAAAATAACTGTCCGTAAAAATTTATAATAGAAATACTTCATTTTATAAAAAAAATAAAGATAACTTCGATTAATTACTCAGTTAATAGGCTGAGTTGCCAATAGGTTGGTAACCCTGTGGTATCAGATACATGGTATATTAATTATCATATGCTTATATCGTAAAGGTAACAAAAAATAATAATTATAAAAGAAAGTGAAGGGATGAAGAGTGATTTTTGGTGGTGTCATGTTTTGTGGCCATAATCAAACACTCATCAGACTAATGTAGATGGTATCTGCATTAATAACGTACCAGAGCTCAGAGCTGCTTCCCATCTAGTCGGGCGAGAGAGTGCAACACACAGAAATTCAGAGCTCAGGATTCTAACCTTTTTTATTTTCTAAGCTTCTTTATATTTAAAAACAATATTCCTGGCTATGTATGTGTGTGTGTGAAATAAACACTATTCCTGGCTATATATGTGTGTGTGAAATAGACAATATTCCTGGCTATGTGTGTGTGTGTGTGTGAAATAGACAATATTCCTGGCAATGTGTGTGTGAAATAAACAATATTTTTAAAAAACTTGTCGGTGAATCATCAGCAATATAATTCATTAAGATTTTGCACCCCCCCCCCCCCCCCCCCTCCAATATCAGTCAACCATTTGGCCTAACAATCAATAGTTGACGTACACGAGTGCTTCTGAGTCCTCACTAAATGTTGTGTCGATAGGTTCATTACATGGGCAGTTATTAGACTTTTTGAGTGGAGCTCTGCAGCGAACCTAGAACCTAGCCTCATTACTATAGCGATGAGCCTCCGGTCCCCTGTCTCCCTCCCTCCATATCGATCTCCTCTGTTTAACTCCATCCCCCCTTTAGGCTACAATTACCCCATTCCCCCAAACTGCGCCAACGCTCCCCCTCTCTCTAAATGTTTAGCTGACTTTTTGCCATTTCTTCTGTTTTCTCTTTCGGTGCCGTTGTTTTGCCCTCCTGCCTGATGAGATCTAGCTAATCTAGTGGAAAATAAGAAACTTCTTTTGAGTTTACAGGGAGCCCCCCCCCCCCCCCCCCCCCCCCCCCCCTTGTTGGCAAACACGAGTTCACACAACTAGAACCTGCTCTCCCACCAACTTGGCATTGCCTCACTTCCATCGGCTCCCTTAACAACTCGACGGTAAGGTAGACACGAGGTAAATAAGAAGTGAGTCGTCCTTCGGAGGGAACATTTAAAGGCAGTCCCGAGAGCCTGTGATATCTCAGATGCTCGTTACAGACCCCTTAACTAAACTAAACCTGGGCAAAAAGGAAGTTCTCGATCTCCCGCCGATACCAACTTATCGATTAGGTTAAAATTAAATATATAAACTATAAAGTAACCCGACCGAGGCCCTTAGTTTATTTTATCTGGGAGGTAAAATAAACTTAAGCACGCCGTCCTTCGGATGGGACGTTAAGCGATGGTCCCGAGCCTGTACGATGTCAGGTACTCGTTAAAGACCCCTACCCTAGGTGAATAAAAATTTAGGGTAGGCAAAATTTAGGACTCCCACAGTAGAGTCGGGCTCATGTCCACCAGAGCGACGAAAGAGCGCTCTGGTAGTAGGCGATATGACCTCGTAGTTAAAGCCCGGGCATGAGTCATAAAACCTAACCTAACCTAACCTAAACTATAAAGGGACTTCTACATTTCGTGTTGATGCATTCATTACTTCGACCATTATTAGAGTGTTTAACCTGAGACCATTCGTCCTTTCCCTTCGGCTGATTCGCTGAAACTCGACAGATGTCGTCACTATTGGGTTCTGAAACCTCAAACAATTTCGTGTCGTGATGTCATTACATTGATATCAGATACAGAGTCAGGAATGAGGGGGTCGGAAAACATGACATTCCGGTGAAAATTCTTCTTTTCTAACCTTACAAACAGATAACAGAACATTTGCTAGAGTGAAATATGGCATTGGCAAAATGGCAAGAGGGGAGAAATCACCCAGTGGTGACACTCCCTGTTTCCCTCATTTATAAGTGGCTGTCACTGCTGCTACTAAGGAGGTCTCGCGAGAATCGTGTTAGAATGAGGGGGAGGGGACAAGGACAAGAAGATGCTGAGGTCAGTGTGGACGGTATTGTACGGAGGATTGGAAAGAGAGATTGGATGCGCTGAAGACTGGAAACCTTGGCAGAACCCCAGAGTTCAAGTCCTTAAGTTGACTAGATGCTGAGGTCAGTGTGGACGGTATTGTACGAAGGATTGGAAAGAGAGATTGGATGCGCTGAAGACTGGAAACCTTGGCAGAACCCCAGAGTTCAAGTCCGTAAGTTGACTAGATGCTGAGGTCAGTATGGACGGTATTGTACGAAGGATTGGAAAGAGAGATTGGATGCGCTGAAGACTAGAAACCTTGGCAGAACCCCAGAGTTCAAGTCCTTAAGTCCACATCGGTTTCAACACTGCCTTGCGTATATGTTGTTTTATTTTCAAAGTTAATTTAGATAATTTGTCTAGTAGTCTTAGTAACAGTTCGTAGCGTCGGCTGAAAACTCAACTCAGACCGATTACACAAAAACTATACTTCTCCTATACTGCTGGGCATGTAAAAGTATGTATACGAAATACATGCACTTGTTAGTTTAGTGAATATATGCAGTTTGATACTTGGTAGTCTAGTGAATATATGCAGTTTGATACTTGGTAGTCTACTGAATATATGCAGTTTGATACTTGGTAGTCTAGTGAATATATGCAGTTTGATACTTGGTAGTCTAGTGAATATATGCAGTTTGATACTTGGTAGTCTACTGAATATATGCAGTTTGATACTTGGCAGTCTAGTGAATATATGCAGTTTGATACTTGGTAGTCTAGTGAATATATGCAGTTTGATACTTGGTAGTCTAGTGAATATATGCAGTTTGATACTTGGTAGTCTAGTGAATATATGCAGTTTGATACTTGGTAGTCTAGTGAATATATGTAGTTTGATACTTGGTAGTCTAGTGAATATATGCAGTTTGATACTTGGTAGTCTACTGAATATATGCAGTTTGATACTTGGCAGTCTAGTGAATATATGCAGTTTGATACTTGGTAGTCTAGTGAATATATGCAGTTTGATACTTGGTAGTCTAGTGAATATATGCAGTTTGATACTTGGCAGTCTAGTGAATATATGCAGTTTGATACTTGGTAGTCTAGTGAATATATGCAGTTTGATACTTGGTAGTCTAGTGAATATATGCAGTTTGATACTTGGTAGTCTAGTGAATATATGCAGTTTGATACTTGGTAGTCTAGTGAATATATGCAGTTTGATACTTGGTAGTCTAGTGAATATATGCAGTTTGATACTTGGTAGTCTACTGAATATATGCAGTTTGATACTTGGTAGTCTAGTGAATATATGCAGTTTGATACTTGGTAGTCTAGTGAATATATGCAGTTTGATACTTGGTAGTCTAGTGAAATATGCAGTTTGATACTTAGTAGTCTAGTGCATAAAGAGCAGACATCTCTTGTCTGTGGCCACAGACACCACATCTAACCTCCAATTATCGCAAATATTTTCTGTAATTAACTGTTCCTAATTAGGTCGACCCAGGAGCCCATTTGGCTTATCAACGTCTCACGTTGGGTTAGTTTCCAATGTTTTGGATCAATAATGAAAAAAAGCAATCATTAATTAAACTCTGATTAAAATGCAATTACATGCATACATTTATCAAATTACATCTATGGAAACATAAGAGTAGATATTGCATATAGAATGCACTGACCACTTGGAGAGTTTTAATTAATTTTTTTTTTTCTGATTGGCCAATTTAAGAGGAAGGGATGGTGTTGGTATATTTGCCAATATCCAAGGGGGGGGGGGATTTGAAATTGCGTTTGCCCACGAAAGGGTTGTCTTCTCTATTTAACTTCGGGCCCTGTTTCATTCCGAAATTAGTATTTGTACAGAGGGATGTTCCACTGTTATTTAGAGATCGATATTTGTCTGTAGCCGGGCACGCCTGCTATGTTAAAAACGAGTTTTCTTTGTAAGCTCATAGAAGGTATTAACGAGGCCATCTTTGTAAGCTCATAGAAAGTATTAACAAGGCCATCTTTGTAAGCTCATAGAAGGTATTAACAAGGCCATCTTTGCAAGCTCATAGAAGGTATTAACAAGGCCATCTTTGTAAGCTCATAGAAGGTATTAACAAGGCCATCTTAGGGAAGACAAAGACAGAGGTAAGGGCGGAAGCTCACTCAATACATATTTTCGAGATTTTATAATTTACGTAATAATATTACCCAGGATTTAGTCGGTGTTGTTTACGCGATTCTACGTGTACATTATACGAAGAGTAATGAGATAATTAGATTTCATTGAATAATCTACACAAAGAATGTTAGCCCATTGTTGCCAGAGGCTATGAGATGTTCTTAAAGAAATGCTTCCTGTCTGAGTCCATCCCCTCCACCCTCCGTTCCTAGTTCAATATATCAGTTAGACATCTGTTTTAGTCTGTAAAGGTTATGTTTACTGAGCTCTTATCATGCACGAAATAGACGGACAAAGGCAATTAATAACTTCTAAGTTGAGAGTTTAGTTCATAACTAGACCTGACGAGCCCTGGAAAGGTCCATTTAGTTCATAACTAGACCTGACGATGGTATAAAGCCGAAACCGGTAGTTATATATGTATATATATCTTTAGTGGAATAGACAATATTTCAAAAATAAGTTTGTTTTATTTATTTAAAGGCAATTAACTCTGGGGGTTATACCACTGGGTGGCCTTCCTCTCTCATGCCACTCAAGAAGTCTATCACCATGATCTCTTGGTAGTTCGTTGTTGCGTTAAAGCAACTATTGCGGCCAAATTTTGTAAAAACAGAAAGATTTTTTCTCAATTCATACAGACACAAAATAGCTAAATGTGACGCCAAATGCGCGGGAGAGACAGAAGATAGGAAAATATATCCCCCCTTTCAAAGCCACAGACATGATCCAAATCGGTTTTAAGAAAAGAGCAATAACAGAAGGTAAGGGTCCACTAAAATAAAGATATCGAAGATTTAGAGGGAGAGCGAAACCTTACGTCTAAGGGCTAAAACACCTGCACCCTTTCACCTTATCGGGAAGCGAACCGTAGACCTGTAGCCATGGCCCGCTACCGGTTCTGGAACCAAGTTTAGAGGTAGCGCGGAAACTTAGATGTTAATTAGGGGTGTAGTCTCAAATTCAGAAACTAAAGGACTCATAAAAAAGCAAAAACAGAGCGAAAGGTCCATAAACGAAAAGAACAAATGTTTAGAGAGAGAGCGGAAACAAATATGTGAGTCGGTATGTAGCCTCAAATTTAGAGTTCGAAGGACCCTCAAAAGAGCAATAACAAAAGGTAACGGTCCGCCAAATAAAGATAGCAAACATTTAGAGGGAGAGCAGAAACTTACGTGTGAGCGCTAAAAAACTTGCACGGTTTCACTTTCATTCGGGTTTGAAACCATGGCCCTGATTGGAGTGCAGGAACCTTAGACCCGGGTCAGGCACTGAAACGGTCGACCCAACGGCGGGTCAGGAACCATGAACCCGGTTCTGCAGTGGCCAGGAACCGGACACGGTTCATCCAGAACCGTCTACCAAGTATACTAATGGACTATCATAGTTTCTAGTTGATGCCTAATTGCCGACATTGCTGCATTAATGTTTTTACAGAAAATATGAAGAATCGGCGCCACAAGGTCCACCCATATTCTATATATCTTCCTCGGCTATTTTCGTTAGAACCAGAACAAATTTTATCTCTCCTTATGGTTGACCATCATGGTATCTGGTTGAAACCTCTCTACTAACATTGTTGCATTAATGTGTTTTTATAGTCTAAAGAGGCTACTCCCAAACGTGAACGTAAGTTTCTGCTCTCCTTCTAAACCTTCGAAATTTGCATTCATTTATCTTCAGTTTTTGCTTATTTGTGAGTCCTCCAATCTCTGAAATTGAGGCTACATCCCGTCTCATACCCCTCATACGCATGTATCCGCTCTTCCTTTAATCCTTCAATCTCTTACATCATTTGAGGGTTCGAGACTCGCACCTTACCTTGACACCCTTATCCAAGTCTGGATTCGTGGATCCGAGTCCGGAAGGTGGATATGTGTCCGGGTCTAGAACCGGAACCTTCGTGTGAATCAGGGCTCAAACTGAGGATAATGATCCAACCCAGATACTTCAAAATATTATTTTTAAAAATACAGTAATTCGTGCGAAAAATAAATAAAATAAACTTATTTGCCTTGGATTTTGTTAATAACTTCACTAAGAAGCAATTTGTAAGCGGTGATGGGGAGACCGTGTGTAAATTTCACTGAATATTTCATACATTTTTTTAATTAAATGGAGAGAAGATATGAATAAGAAGGGAAGCGGGGGATGATAATATGGCGCTCCGAGTGTCAAATTGAACAACTAACAGCGGGGAGCCTCTTCACCACCCTTAATATAGGGATACTTTTAGGATTAGGTATAGGGGCTATACTAGCTCTCCTGGTGGTGGATCCCAAGAGTTTATTAAATAAAACACTCCTTTATACAATGAGAAAAATACAGCACTCTAATTGGCTCATTATTGTAAGTATATAGTACGAAATGGGACCATGTAATTGCCCAACTGA
Source organism: Aradus depressus (assembly GCA_963662175.1). Classification (NCBI taxonomy): domain Eukaryota; kingdom Metazoa; phylum Arthropoda; class Insecta; order Hemiptera; family Aradidae; genus Aradus; species Aradus depressus. The sequence goes on from OY759223.1 coordinate 36,900,913, forward strand.
ACTCATGTAGACCAAGTTTCATAAAAATCCGATCAGTAGTTTTTGAGCTGGGTTTGTAACAAGGATTTAGAAAGATATATGGAACAAAAAATGTTTCTTTTAACCTCTGAAACAAAATTTCAAATTTGACAGAAAAAACATATTTATCAATTAATTATAACACAACTGAGCAAAATAGTACGCAAAGGGCCGAAAATTTCTGAACTAGTGACGTGAGCAATCCTATTATGAGAATAGCGAAATAACAGTTCTCGGTATTATGAACAACGAGATCACAGTATCATAATTGCAAGATAATAGTTATCCATAATTGTGAGTTGCCTCTCAGATATCTCACCTCTACGGTGCTGCTGAGTGAGGAGTGTTCCATCTTCAGTTGGGTGTACTTGTTCTTGTAGAGGGACATGGACCGCACTGAGTCTTCCAGTCTGAAATGCACAAACAACAATTAGATTATTGTAATAACACAATTTTTAATATAATATCTGTCATAAATACTAATAACACAAAATGTGGCCGTAACAGGACTTTCTTGTACCAACCACGTTATAACGTACCCTTTCCTTCCCTTTCTCTTCTCTGAAATGAATTTCTCCCTCATTTCAAAGTGGCATTACTAATAAGAAAGCCATGTTTAGGCACGAGCTGTTTTCTTTGTTTCATCGTAATGCGTAATTGCTTGTAGCCAGTAACGCCAGTTTGAAATAAGCTGTAAAAACGAGCTGGTATAAGACAGTCCTGTCATGGTCACATCACATGAATACATACTAGATAGTTATTATGACTCATGCCCGGCCTTTAACTATGAGGTCATATCGCCTACTACCAGAGCGCTCTTCCGTCACTCTACTGTGGGAGTCCTAAATTTCGCCTACCCTAAATATTTATTCACCTAGGGCAGGGGTCTTTAATGAGTACCTGACATCGTACAGGCTCGGGACCATCGCTTAACGTCCCATCCGAAGGTGTGCTTAAGTTTATTTTACCTCCCAGATAAAATAAACTAAGGGCCTCGGTCGGGTTTCGAACCCACGATCTCAGAAGGCAAGCACGCATACCACTGAACTACCGGCGCCCCCTTCTTCCACCATATACGGGGTTCCATGTAACATGTATGTATAACCACCATGTTACAATGCAATCAAGGACCATCTGGCAACACCGCACCTCTAGCTACTGTCTTCTCCATGAATATTCATTTATATAGTTTGCACTCTAAACTGTGATAACTGATCCATTCAATTAGAACATAGTATGTTCTATGTATATATTATGCAACATAACTTGGGAAAATGGTACACGAGTTGATAAAAATAATCTTCATTTATGTCAGATGCATTTTTAGAAATATTATCTCGAAATTCAACGTCGTTAACTACAGCGATCCAAAGTATAGGGGAAGTTATGTAATCGGTCAGAAATTCGATGTTGACTTTTCACAAGAATTTCATGTTTTCCGATCTCCTAATTCCAAAAGTAAAAATTGTCTCTGTGTGTCTGTGCTATATACGATTACTCCCGATAGAATGATGGTCCCATAAGGACGACATCAACTGATTTACAGCCAAAGGGGGGACTAGGGGGAGGCTAAACACAAAATCTTCAATAATTGCCGTGGTAATGAATGTGTCGACACGAAATTACGTATGTAAATTCGAAAGCCTACATGAACGGTACCTATTAATTTTCCGAGGAATCGGCACGAAGGAAGGGGGGTTAGAGGGAGGCTCAATTCAAAAACCCAATAACTGCCTATGTAATGGACGTATCGACATGAAATTTTTGTTCAAGTTCAAAATCCTGTAACCTAGGCACCTATTATTTTTCCGCGACATCGGCCTAAGGTATGGGGGATCTCAAAGAAGGGGGACTCGACTGAAAAACTCTAATAACTGCTGATGTAATGGATGGATCCTCAATAAACTTTGTAAGAGGATTCAAAAGTTCATTTGTCCACAATTTCGGTCCACGGTCTTTGCCGTCCAGTTTTCCTAATTTTCCTATAAGCTCCCTCCTGCATTTCTTAGCTGTGTGCTACCCGCAGCTCTTTTCCACTCATTTTCAGCTGAGCCAGCACAGTACATATCCTGTAGCTAATCAATATGCTCTCCTGAAGAGAGGACACCGGAATGCTCCACTTTTCTTCTCTTCTAGACTACCTTCGCACGGCTGACCCCCATCGTCTTGAGACGACTGTTTTCCCCTGGATGGGGGTCATCATAACCACGTGAATACCCGATGTCCCCACTTTACTTTCTTATACACACTCTTTCTCTTTCTCCACGTAAGATGCAAGAATAATAATGATAAAACCCAAATCAGTGGGAGATCCCACCCTTTTAAACAAGTGATGCTCAATAAATTTCAAATTTTAGATGGAGATCTTCCTTGTCTTAACTTATATCTGATTGGTTTCGGCGAAAATCAGACGGGGCGCAACCACACTTTGTATTAGAGGTGCAGCTAGTTTCATCGGTTTTGCAGGACTTCAGCTAGACGTAATAATTCCATAATATACTGGAAAAAAAATACCTATATTTGGCAAAATATGTCAAATTCTTAAAAAGATTTCTGGTAACGCTGGTTCAAGAAGAGTTTCCGCTTTGTTTTTAGAGTTGTAAGCTGAAAAAGATGAAAACTTTTGGAGTTCTGAAAATAAACAGCCGAGAAGAAAGTCAGCTAAATGTTAGCTTTGGCCTCTCTAACTTGATTACTTCAGTCTAAAGACTTCCTTCTTCTTTAAAGAATTAAAATATTTTCTTGGAGTGAGGATTTTTTAAATACTTTTCTTTTGATAACGATGGAGATGAAAGGAGGAGGCAGTGGTCTTGTTATTAGTAGAGCTGCCAACCGTAAGTAATGCAGAAGGAATAATCAGACAGAGGAGCGGAGAAGAGCGAGCGACACTGTGGCAGGGCTGGCCAGGATCCTCTGGGAATAGCAAGGTCTGAGGATATGATCAAAAGAAGACATCAGGAAGATTAGAAGTAGGACGCCACAGGAGGCGCACTTGACTTGTCAGGGCACAAACAGGGTAAGTCACCATGTCGGCTTTCAATGTAACCGCCGCAGTCGTCTGACCGGACTTGACTGGAGAGTGGAGAGAGACCAGACTCAGGTCGGTTCGGTCAGCTTGCGGGACCGTCCTTGAGTCGTTTGGTCAGGAGGCTGTAACTTCACGCCCGCAACGTAGAATATAGATGAGTCCCTTGTCTTGTCAAACATTACAGCGTTCTAGGGAGTTTCAAAGTGGCCATTATCAGATAAACAAACAGAATAAACCTCAACTTGGTATTATTCATGTCGAGATATACAGCTTCTGTAATTCATTCCAGTCAGTACAAAGACACTAAAATGGAGGATCCAGTCCTTCAGTGTTGAAAGTCGTCTCAATTTTACTTTCCCTCTTCTGGAAATTGAAGAAACCTCTGTTCGTCTTGGGGCCGAAGATATAGTTTCAGCGATAGACACATTATTTTCAATAAGTTTAGTTTCGGACATGCAGGGATCCGAGGACCGGGTAGAACTAGGCGGTACTGAAGAGAAGCACGTGGTACCGCCACATACCACACACTCTGAGGTCACTACCCCTCTCCTGCTTATCTGTCTCTATATAAATAAACATACCTATGATAAGTTGGGCTATTTTAGGAACAATATTACTTATATTATCATATAAGCGGCATGGCGGGATCCAGGGCCATCTCTATCTAATCAAAAATTGAAGTTAAACCATGGAATCTATACAACAATTGAAATAAAACCAAGTAAGATATAAATCCTGTATCTTCCAAGATGTTTTATTTTGACTACTTATTTATTCAATTCTACAAGTATGTGCCAGGCGTCCCAAATAGATGGCCCGGCCAAACCTCTCCAAAACGGGCCAAGATAGGATTTGCTTTTCTTTTTGACGCTGATTTTTCCAGTGGATCCCAAAAACGTTATCAACAAACATTTTCGGCGGCTAGGTTAGATCCTAGATTATGTCCATTATCCAAATGGCATCATAATTATTTTTCTTTAGACTCACAAAGCAGACTTTTTTTCGCCGAGTCTTGCGCAGATAAGAATTGAGAAGAGCTTCAGGTTAAGCCCCTGTGTAAGGCAAATGTTGAATATTAGATTTAAAACAAAAGAAATTCTAAAATTCTGACAAAATCTTAAACGATTAAGAAAACTATTGATTGTCTGGTAAATTGGACGAAGGAGAGGGGGAATTGACTGAAAAGACCTAATCGACAGTTTCGATGAGTAAATGTACTGAGGATCTAGAAATCCTTGAGCAAGACATCTACGAATTTTCAGTCAAAATGATCAAGAAGGAAGAGTGAAAACTGAGTTGCTTACAGAAATACTTTCCCGGTCATTCATCATTATTCTGTTGATATAAATATCATTGACACCAAGGACAATTTTCATTAAACATTTTTTCCCGAATTTAAAACATAAAATTTTACCTTTTTAAAAATCTGATAAAAAATAAAAATAGCAATCCTTATTATATTTCCTGTAAATCCTGTAAGAACGAAATGTAACAGCGGCTGGAGGAAAGTCAAGTTCAAATTGCTGGTTATTCCCCTTTCATTTATTTATTATGGCTTTCTCATTATATTGTTCTTAGTCCAGATTGATATGAAGGAATAACTGGTTCTCAAACAGAAAAGAAACCAATTCAGTTATCTAGATGCAGTAAAGAAGGAGCTTAAAGCCCAGTTTGACTTGCCACTGGCAATATTGGTATTAGTATTGGTAGCAAACTAACAATAAAGATTGTGACCCTGGGCAATGCAGCTGGTTGCAGAAACAGCCGAGTGGACAGAAACACTATTTGTTTATGTTGCTATACATGCCACAATCTTCGGTAAATCACCAGGAATGTACATCCCCACAACGAACTAATCAATTAACATAACTCTCCCCCTCCAAAACCAGTCGACGATTTGCGCTAATATTCTACAGTTGACTTACATCGGGGCTCCTAAGCCCTCATACTAAATTTTGTGACGATAAACTCATTACATCGGCAGTTATTGGGGGTTTTGAGTTGAGCCCCCGCTTTCCTTCAGCCGATTCCGCTGACAATTGAGAGGTGTTGTTCTTGTAGGGCTCTGGTCACACATAGAAAATTTCGTGTTGATACATTCATAATAATAATAAACGTCTTTATTTCTTTCTTTTTACAGATGTACATTAATAATAATAATATTGACAGACAATACTCATGGTCAAACTGACCGTCTGAGGGGTTATCTCTTATTTTTCTACTCACACATATATAAAAGTGACAAATTAAAATAAAATAATTCAAGTACAGATGCAGTAATTTACAAAATTAACTTAAATGATCCTTAAAAAAACTAACAACAAAAAACATCTTCCTGTTTATATATCATTAATAATTAAATTCTGAAACTAGCTCAACTCTATAATTCTAGGCGGCTTTGCAATATTTAATTAAATTTTTGTAATTTCGTTTATTTACATATTCAATAAACTGAACTTAGCTCAACTCTACTTTACTAAAATAAATAAAACGAAATTCTTTTAAGATGGGGCATACGGCAATAAAGTGAAACACAACTTGCTTGTTATTACACATGGAGCAAAGTTTGATTTCCTTAGTGTAAGAATACTTATTTAAGTAAAGAAGTTCACCATAGATTCATTCTATCGGCCGTTATTGGAGTTTTTATGTTAAGCGCCCCTAACGCCTAAAAATGATTACAAAAATGTTGGTAACATTGTTATATAATATTAATTGTTATATAAAGGTAAGGTTAGGTTGCGGTTTAGTTGTAGAGAGAGCGTGGTGAATGTTCTCTTTCAGGAGCTACTTTCTCAACTCAACCTGTCTCACACTCTCTCAATCTCTCTCTCTGTCTCTCTGTCGTCCTTCCTAGCTCCGCAAACCAAAATCATATCTTCTCCTTTCTTTGTCCGACTTGCTGTCTGTTATATTTCTCAATATAATAGGCCAGTTGCTGGATACTCCAATTCGGAAATAATTCATGGCAAATGTTTTATCGTTGTAATTTCTTCAGTTATGTCCCAATATGACTATCCTATGTTTTCCTCCTCCGCTGAGGGGAGCGTCGGCTCCTAGGTTGGGAAATGTAACCTGAAATGGGATGATCTTGTGGTTTTTTAATGATTACTTGAAAACAACCCAATAAATCAGCATAGTGATTATTATAAACGTTGTAGAGCGTTAAATTCTGCGTGAAAAGAGCACCAATTTGATATATTTTGTTTACGTTTTGTACGAGCTCTTGTCAAAAATGCACTAATTTGTCAACTTACCTTCAGGTCACATTTCGCAACCTAGGAGCCGACGCTCACCTCGCCGGAGGAGGAAAACCTAGGATAGTCATATTGGGACATAACTGAAGAGATTAAAACGTTAAAACATTTTCTAAGTTGAAGAATGCGGACATATTGTGGAAACTTGTAATAAATGAATAAAACAAACTTATTTTTTTAAATATTGTCTATTCCACTAAAGATCTTTAGTGGAATAGACAATATTTCAAAAAATAAGTTTGTTTTATTCATTTGTTAAAACATTTGCCATGAATTATTTCCGAATTACGTTACTTTTTCCTCCCCAGCAACTGGCCTAATAAGAAGAATCACTATTAAGAATCACTCCATAGCGAAAATGATGAAATGAAACCAGAACTCAAAATAAGTGTAACACATGGCAAGAAGGCTAACTTCTAAACCCTTAAAATTCTCGATGAAAAGAAAACATTTCGGTGACAAATTTTATACATGAATTCAGAATTAAGGAAGATACCTACTGATTGTCAGCCAGATTCAGCTCAGGTTTAGAGGGACAGGAAAACAGTTGACTACAATAATACGAGCTGGGGAAGTACATTTTCTATGATTGACCGACCACTTTTTACCCAGAGAAGGGAGGAAAGGGAGGCTTTTTTTGGGGGTGGGGGAGAGGCTTTTTTTACCAACATTAACAAACACAACCAAATTCCAGAATTGTTAATGGGGAGATTTATTAGGGCGGTGAATGCAGATAAAGAAGGGCAACACAAATAGCTTTTTATAAATGCATTTGTTCAATGGAAGGGGATCGTTGCAGGGACGGAGAACTGAAGCCAGCGAGTCTCATCATCCGGTCGGCGTAATATCCTGTTAGCTGGTCCAATACCACTGGAACTGTGATCAATACCAAATCAAAATACCCCTCCCCCCCTAGCCACAGTGTGTCTGCGGGCGAGTATAAGCGGCATTTATTGGGGGGTCCTCCTAAATCACAGATAGGGTTGTGAAGCTGATCTAAACTGTTATTTGGTTGTCACTGTTATAGCCACTGCAGCGTCGGTTAAAGAACACCACAATCTAATTCTATACGACAATTGTAGTAAAGGCCTCAAGTTGCGGGACTGGAGCGGTGGGGGAGAGTCCGACTGTCCCTCCTCTCACCTGACCAACTCTCCTCTCACAAGTAAATGAGTGGGAGGAGCCTTTCTCCCACCCCAAGTTCACTTCAAGTCCCATAACTCGTGGCCTCTAACAGCAGCTCCATTGTATGTATGTCGGTCTTGTATGCAGTCTTGTAAGCGGCTTTTATAAACTGGAATAAAGGGAGAGACGGACGGAAACCAAGTAGGGAGGCGCTAAATCGGTGATGCGGGGATCATCACGGGAGGCGATTTTTAATTATAATTTCGCAATACTCACTAGATTACCACGGGAGCATTCTGAGGTTCATTAAGGAAACTGGGAGACTGAGTACTTCATGAAGGGCTTGGTTTATGTAGTATAAACATACAGGTAACAAAATAAGGAGGGAAGCCCAGCGCTTCCAGGGGAGGGATAAGAGCACTGGATACTTAGGTCCCTGGGTGTAAAACACCAGCCCACTACATATATATGTATATACACTACATGAAGGGGGGAGGGGTTACCAACCTTGCAGTCTATGGAAGCTACTTTTAAAGTTTCCCATCTTATAAAGATCTATCAATTATCAATAACCTTACAAAAAAAACGGCAAAATTGAGATGGGGGAGTTGGGTTTTTTTTAGCTTGCCACCTTGAGCCCGACTGTCCCCCACCACTGCGACTTCCCTTCTATACTATAGTCCCGGTATTACTTACCTATGACAGGTCTGCTGGAGGGAGTGGAGCCGTCTCCTGGAGAAGTCCGCCTCCAGCACCGCCTCCTCCAGCCTCGACTCGACTGACTGACGAGCTTCCCGCTCCACCTCCACATTCTTGGCCAGCGAGTCTCTCTGAAACAAACAAGAACTGTGAGACAAGAAGAGGTACTTAGTAGTGGACTTGGGAGACAAATCTGTCGGTAAATCACCGACAGTGTACTTCCCCAGCTCTAGATATTGTTAATCAATTAAATTTTCTCTCTTCGACTGAACCATCCTCCTCCGGCCGATTTGGCTGAAAATCAATAGGTGTGAAGGACTTCTCAATTCACTTACATAATATTTCGTTCTATTCACTGTGTATTTGTTTAAATATATAATTGAAGTGAGTTGTTCATTTCTTTATTTTGTTATTAGTTACGAATGCTTACATATCACTTTCTTCTTCAAAAAAAAACAAAAAAAAACAATTTTTCCTAGCTTCTGCACCGCCACAGTTCAGTAGCAGCCCAGATACTACAATACAAGCTGCCAACCATAATTTCATATTTCCATTTGCAATATGATCGTAACAAAAAAACAGAAGAACAGAAAACAGACTTCAACAAAGGGGAACTCTCAAATAAAAACGAAATACTAAAACCTTTCCAATTACTGAACAGAAAAACAGAAAAAAAGCGAAAACCGACAACTTGGCCAGAGAGGTAGTTCCATGGAGGTATGTTCCATTGTACTAGTACAGTCTCAAGAGCAATAAAAAAATATAATAGGGATTTGTTTCACTCGTAAAAAATGGTAATAAATTATATAAAATTGTCATCTTGAAGGTTTCAAAGGAGATAACATCCGACAGATTTCTCCCTATTAACATTGTATAATTAATTGCACGTCATGCTGCAGTTAAAGTGTGCATAAACTAAATGCAGCAAAGCTTTAGAGTTAATCAGCTGAGCTGAGGCAAGAGTATAAAATAAATTTGTTATTCTATGAGTTTGCCGCCGAGGTTGTCCTTCTGTAGCTATAATATTGTGTTAATAGTTTCTTCAACTTTCACAGCAGACTTACTTGGAACCCACAAACCTGCCTCAAACGACAGAAATCAAATGGGAAAGAGATAAGGAGAGTTATATAGATAGGGGGGGGGTCTGGATTTGAGTGGGTTCCAAGTCTATCGAGTCTTGCCTACGATCCCAAGGGAGTTCCAAGTCCGTCGTCCGTAGCAATGGAAACTTATAATTTATATTTGACAAGGAATGACGAAAACAGGAAACATGAGAGATACTATCAAAGGAAGTTAGATTGATATATGCGAAGGGGAAGTGTTGATAGCTGGATGTATGTCTGTCTATCTGTATCTGGGTCTGTCTTTGTGTATCTCTCATGTGTATGTCGGAGAGCGTGTCTGTTTTCCCAAATCAATGCTCCCACATAGAAAGGTAAGCACCACCCCTTTTGAAACAGCCGAAGGGGGGAGGACTGAGGGCTTTAATATTTATAAATAGTCCCTGTTCTGTCGCCATGGAAATTAGGGGTTTTATCGCTTTACCATCCTGTGTCTCCCCTAGCAGTGCCTACTCCTCGCATCAGAGCGCTCTAGAACAGCTCTCACCAGCCAATATCCCCCTCTCCGGGTTGGCTCCAGCCACCATCCGCCTCCTAAGAGATAGCTGGTCACTCCAGGCTATATATCCGCCGTCTCCAGGATGACTCCAGCTAACACCCGCCTCCTATATCCGCCCTCTCCAGGATGACTCCAGCCAACACCCGCCTCCTAAGAGATAGCTGGTCACTCCAAGCTATATATCCTCCCTCTCCAGGATGACTCTAGCCACAACCCGCCGCCTATGAGATAGTTATTCTCTCCAGTCTGTATCCGTCTTCTCCAAGTTGGCTCCAGCCATCACCCGCATCCTAAGAGATAGCTGGTCACTCCAGGCTATATATCCTCCCTCTCCAGGATGACTCCAGCCACCACCCGCCTCCTAAGAGATAGCTGGTCACTCCAAGCTATATATCCTCCCTCTCCAGGATGACTCTAGCCACAACCCGCCGCCTATGAGATAGTTATTCTCTCCAGTCTGTATCCGTCTTCTCCAAGTTGGCTCCAGCCATCACCCGCATCCTAAGAGATAGCTGGTCACTCCAGGCTATATATCCTCCCTCTCCAGGATGACTCCAGCCACCACCCAGCACCTAAGACATAGTTGGTCAATTCAGTCTATATCCTCCCTCACCACGTTGACTCTAGCCACCACCCGCCGCCTATGAGACAGTTATTCACTCCAGTCTACATCCGTCTTCTCCAGGTTGGCTCCAGCCATCACCCGCCGCCTATTAATACAGAGATTCCAGTTGAATGTTTTATATTATGAAAGAGGGTGCTGGGACAGCACCTTGACATATCCCTGACTTCTATTTTCAGGCTCTGCTCACATCTCATCCTAAAATAACTAAATAACGCCAACGTCTGAAACCTGATGAGTTTCATCTGGAGGGCCCTTATCTTCATTGATGATACATCAACCTGATCAAGGACTTTAAGAAAAGTAGTGGATGACTGTACTTCTCCAGCACTGATATCTTTAATTTTTGAAAGTCGTGATTGCGAAAGTACAATTGGTCGTGGAAAAGAAGCCACGAAGCTCCTGTTAAGTTACCGACAATACTTAACTTTAAAAACTCATTAAACGTTGGAAAGTTGCTTGAAATAAAATAAAAATATTCTTTTCTCTCTTTTTATATCTCCACAAAAATAAACGTCTTTACAGGTGCACAAGAACTATAAATTTTCTTACACAAACTAAAAATATTTTTTTATTATATCTGTGTATTAATCCTTGTAAAAAAATTAATTAATTAAAAATAATAATGAATAAAAAAGAAAAAAATATATATAGTTTAAAAAGTTAATATATTTAAATATTTGCCCAGCTACCGTATAGGGGGGAAGTTAGGTGAATCAGTAAAACATTCTATGTTGAATTTTGAGCGAAATTTCATGTTTTATAGCCTTCCTGAATATAAACTGAAAAAAAGAAAAGGACATTTCATGTATACACACCTAGTGAACCCTAAGAACGACACCTATTGATTTTCAGTTGCATTGGCCAAAATAAAGAAAGAGATCAGAGAGGGGAAAGGTTAATTAAAATCTAAAACCCTAATCGATATAATGAATGTATCGACACGAAATTTAAATAAGGATTTAGAAGGCACTGCAATAGGACCAGTCCGACCTCTCTAATATAAATTCAAAACAGGTTAGGTTTTAAATTCAAAACAAAACTATTAAAAAATATTTCAAAGAATAAACTTATGGTTAGAGTAAATTGTGGCTTAGACCAGGACCCTTGAAAAATGGTGGGCCGGCGAGTCCTAAAAGACCGGGTATTTCCAGTCCTTAGTGAAGACATATGAAGCTGTCTGATTGAAACCTGGGCGGAAACTGATTGCCCCTTCAAAGGTGCATGACAAAGGCAGAAGAGGTCAGAGATTTCAAAGGGACGTAGGAAGACAGACACAGTTGGTAGCCTGTTCAGGATGTACCTATCAGAAGGACTGACAGGAGGCAGGAGGGGTAAGATAGGACCATACACTACCAACAGAGTTAGAGAACTCACAAGGTTCCAGTCACATATCATTGCGAAAATGTTCAAACCATGTCCAGAGACCTTAACCGTTAAAACCTCGGCTTCGAATTTTTTGCAAGAATACAATACTTCCATATACTAAACTAAAGTTTAAGAAACTAATCAAGAACCCCGCAATGCTTGGACTTGTTTGCACGTTCCTAAACCCGAAATATTAAGTATGGAAATTTCACCGGGATCCCAAGATTGCGGCGCCTACACAGGAACTAATCCAGGATGTCTACTATGCGCAGTGAACTTTATGCGGTGTGCTGGACGCAGGGCGTACAAAGTGCAGTGAGCTTTATGCGGATGTGTGCTGTAAACTGTCTGCTGACTGCTGTGTGCTGTATGCAGGGTACTATGGGCAGTGAGCTTTATGCGGATGTGTGCTGTAAACTGTCTGCTGACTCCTATGTTTTGTGGAAACTCCATCCATTTTGATCCCTAAAGTTGTAGCTAAGGGGGGGGTCCTATAAAAACAGGCCAAGATCAACATTAATATCCATTTTGGGAGATGAGAGGAGGGGGAAAGTATCGAATGACAGATGTGATGTGATGGTATCGAGTCTGTCCCATATCGATCCTGGCCCAGGTCCAGCCAGGCTCCTCCAAGTCTCCCCTTCCCCTATCCTTTCCTTTGTAGGCCAGTCAGCCAACCCTCTCTCTTCAACACTCTTAGGTCTGTTCGCGTCCCGGAACAGACACTTTGTTGCACTTGCAACATGTCTAAACATGAAACGCTACCGCACAGCCTCCTGGCAGGAACTGCGACTGAAAAGAGAATGTTACCTTGGTACTGTAGATACCCGGGAGCAAGAGGCTTTTGGCGATTCACACTTTAAAAACAAACAAATCGTCAGAATGATCATACCGTTTATTTGCAAACTAATTTTTCTGTAAATAGTCCTCTAAAAATCTAGCGATGTGAAGTTAAAACCAGTCCAGCCTTATACGAGAATGGCCGCCCCACTGTGGAAATAGAGCAATACTTGAGTCATAGTAGTATAGGAGAAGCAATCGGTTCAAAAAATCTATGCCGAGTTTTCAACGGAATTTCATGTTTTTCGATTCTCAAAATTCAAAAATGAAAAAAGCTAAAGACATGTGTATCTATCAGTGAATTCTGATGGGGCTAATTAATTTTCAGCCAAATCGGCCAGTGGAGGGGGCAAAAACCCAAAACACGAAATTTGATCTGTGCATTCTAAAGTACATAAACTGAGACTGTTATTGACTTTCAACCAAATGTGCCGAAGAGGGAGAGCGGAAAGTTTAGACTATTACGAATGTTTCGAGCAGGTGAAGTACATAGCCGGGGATTGACCCACAAATAAAATGCAAGACAAACGCCTGTCCCAAACCAGCCGTTCTGTCATTGACCGTTTGAAGGGGGAAAAAAAAAATCTATTTTTATTATCATATTTCACGTGTGGTGGGCTTCTTGTTTTTTTCGTTCGTGAATACATACATATAAATGGAGATCGATATTTGAAATGCGAGGGAGCCACGCCAGATGACGGCACCTTAATTAGCTTCATCTGAAGCACAACAGGCCTTCAGGCAAATATACCTATGTATGTATTCAAATTCAATTGTGAATTTGAAATGGGTTTGACTATAGTCTCGCTACACTTGATGCTCCCGGATCTAAAGCTGTCTTTTGGCCAACATTTTGTAAGAATATGAACTGACGACATCATCTTGACTGACTGGAGGGAGAGTTCGGGTGATGAAACCCTCACAATTAGTTAACAAATAACAATAAAGTAAATAGTAAATAACGCAAACAATAATTATAACAATAAAAATTATTAAACGAAACAAAAAGTAATTATAGGATATTTGTGGAGGATCTCTGCTAAGAAAATAAAAATAAACGCAAAACATGAACTGAAGCTTATATGCATGAAACACGACTTTTATATGTTGTTATATCTGTTTATTTTTGAACAGTTAGAAAAAAAAATCCGTTCCCGAATGAGAGGGTTTTCTCTAACATAAATATCTTCTATTGTATTTTAAATTGTTTTATTGTATCATTTATTGCTTTCAGGAAGTTGGGACGGCCATTGAAGAAGTTTACTCCATTAAGAGTTGTATCATGTTCTATCAAAAAGAGAGGAACACTGTTTATTCTTCTTTATCCTGATATCATGGCTGGTTCTGTTGAAAATAAATACAACGTTTTTTAAAAAATTTTGTCCATTTCACAAATAATATATAATATGGGAGTACTTTCGGTATTGCTACCATCTTCAGCCACGACTTAACAAATTGAAGTAGTATGTGAATAAATGCTTCATTTATGAGTAGTGTGTATGGACGTACCTGCCGCAAAGTTCCTCATTTGGCCCTTGGTTGGAAATGTCATTAAATTTACATTATTGATAAGGTAGAACCTCTTCCGTTGTTGCCACGACGTAGGACGGGGATCCAGTAATTCTTAAAATATCATCAATGAAGATACATACGACAAAATCTTTCACAGAAAAAGTTGTACATTTCGATGTGCTCCGAAATGAGGTGCTATTCGATCTCGATTTCGTAATGGCTTTCTGAAGATAACCACCCATGTAAATTTAACATTTTAGGAAGAGAGCCTAAGCCTCCCCCCCCCCCCCCCCCCCCTTGCTAAAAGTGGTCAGTTTGAAAGCTATTTTCATTTAGAATCAGAGAATGTTAGTTTTGATATTTTAGAGTGATTGTGAGCGCGAAGATTAACATAAAGCAAATCTTTTTTCAAATCGTCGCCGTTATGTAACAGAGAGAGTTACAAAAAATGTTACTTGAAAAATGTCCTGTTTTGATGTACAAGTCGACCTTTCTTTTTGTAATAAAAAATGTCATAAGTGCCAACCCATCCCCCAGATACTTTAAACAACCTTTGAAAATTAATTCTCTAAAACTTCTGAATGAAGAATATTTTTGATTTAATGAGTTGTGATCGTAATAGAATAAAAAATATAAAAAAAAAGTGTTTTTTTTTGTTATTCGGTTGTAGTTTTTGGAAAAAAAAACGACTAAAGTATTCGGACTCTAGGCGGGTTCTCCACATTAGCTGAAACCCACTGTAAGTATGAGAAAAATAAAAATAAAAATTTCAATTGAAACCATACTGGAGGGGTGGCCAACACTGGTTCAGATGGTAGGTTTGGCAGTAGAGAGACAGACCACCCGTTGGCAGTGGAGTAACTTAGTGTAGGACGACAAACATGGTCTAATGCTTAACGGACAATGTTAAACATAACATTAACATTTGTTATATAGGGCTTACCAAGAGGGCCCCGGGGCTATCCAATGATGGCCACTCCTACAGTCGGGCCCTGCATACAAACTGTGCTATTACAGATGTCACATCACATGCTGCTAGGAACGTGATGTCGGCCGACATTCAGACATAATGGCACATTGTTTTCAGATGAAGAGGGAGCGACGAGGTGAAAATATAAACGCAACGAGTTGGTAAAACATAAAAGGGGACGTTACAAATGTGTACATACTTACAGACAACCTAACATTTGTAAGTTTAATATGAGGGGGGTAACATCTCATGTTACAATAAGTACTAACAGTTTTCTAAGCAGGTTTTCTTTTTCCAATCTGACAAAAAGTTCGATCATAAATTTTGTGAAGGATATTTAAGTGTCTTCCAAACATGAGGACGGCAATGTCTCTCCACCGCCTCATAGATTAATGCCTGTTTTCATCAAAAACACCTAACCAGTCCCCTACCTAAGTATCGTGTAACCTAAGTCATCTCTTAAACGAACCCTTAACTTAAATTGTGTTTCACCGTTATATTCTATATCTAACTCAGGGCTTCGTAGTTAGAGATCTGTTTTAATGAAGTCCGTTTAAACGTCTATTATAGAAGTGAGCCTAGTGTATATGAAGTCAACCTTTGTTATTGCATTTAAATTGAAAAAGCTTACAGCAAGTAATAGAATAAGATAGAAATAGAAACATAATAGCTAGTGAAATACAACAACAGAAAGATTTGCTACATCAAAAAATATAACTAATACATACAGACATTGAAAAAAGGAAGAGATATGGTAACCTTGTAGATGAAATACTAGTGAATAAATAAAGAATATCTTCGCCTTATTTACAAAAAATATTTAGAAATAAAAATAAAACATCCAATAATGTATTCTATTCAGTTAAGCATTAATGATAACTAATAAAGAAAAAAATAGGCTTATATGGTGTGGAAAACACTTTAGGCTCCAAGATACTAGTCAACTGACATCAGTGTTGCCACGTTAAAATTTTTGTTTTAATATTCACAATAGCTTTCAATATCCCAAAACCGTGTGATTTGCAGAGAATTTCATTCTAAAAGCTTATTTTTATATTGTAAAAAGATTTTCTTCATTGTAAAAAATGTACCTATATCTTAACTTTTTCGATGAATGCAACCCAAGTCGTTCAAAAAAAAAAGTATACACACATGAAAATACTAAATGACAGTCAAAATGACAGTGAAAGTATTAATAAGTACCTACATTAACACAATGGCAGAAACCACGCATGGATCTCACAGATACATTATTATATTTTGTGTAATGCCGAAACTGGTAGTTTATATTTTGTGGAATAAAAAAATATTCAAATATAAGTTTATTCAATTTATTTATTACAAGTTTTCACAAAATGTCAGCGTTTCTCAATTTAGTTTATATTTTATTGGTTTATGTTCAATCGCTTTTAAAGGCAGCGGTGAATATGGTAATGAAAGGTGACTAGATAGCTGCATCTAGACATATTATGCCCAACCAGAAATGACGCTTTATAAGGTATTGCAAAGCTGCCCACACAGCAACATCTAACCAACTTGTAGCTCAGTTAAATCTATGTAGAAAAGGAACACGAAAGTGGAGATGCCAGAAGTGGAGGCTGAATGAGGTATCTTGGGTAAACTGAACTGGGGGATGGTTCAAAGGGGTTAGAGCAGCCCCAGAACCACCAGGGAGGGTCCTGGGATAACGGGGCTTTAAATCTTGTAAAGAAGGCTACACCACCTGGGGCACTGCAGTATCTCCGGAACCTCAACTATCCACATCTTTTAGCCAAGAGATGTTCGGACTTCACACTAACCACTTGACCACCCATGTTCACCCCTTGCGTTTGGTAGTGAATTGCACAATAACTCTTTGTTAAGTTCCGCTCGCACACTAATAATGGTTGTGATTAAACCGATGTTAATCCTTCGTCACTTGTTTGATTTAAGATAATCGATTGACGGTCTTTCTAATGCATAATTTTTAGTAGAAAGTGTTCTGTTCTTTTTTAGAGTTTTCTAATTAGAAATTTTTTAATAACGGCCTGGGAACATTTATGAGAACAGTATCGTATGTATGTGGGTGATGTCTACAAGAGAGTTTCCGGTGTGAAAGATCCGATGCAGGAAGCATGGCCGGAATACTGATCATGAGACTGAGAAGAGAAATTGTGAGAAGTGGCTGGACCAGCACCATCCTGTGGAGTCACGGTTATCCGGCAGACAGGACGTTATCGTTTCCTTGACCGATTCATATCATTGGCGTTCCCTTATCTCCCAGCGGTGGTGTTATAGATTTAATCCCCGCCATTTCCAACTTAGGTTTGTCAATGATATCTAACTCAACCGTTTCGTATAACAGAGACTCTCCACTACATTGACGCCTCCTGGAAGGCCGCAGGTGGTGTACTGTTCTCTATAAGACCACAACCCCGTTATCCTTCCCAAGGGTTCATCCTCCGTTACACATTTTCGTGAGGCTTCTATTGAATTTTTTTAATGTATTTATATAAGTTGTTTTGTTGGCATCCAAGACTTCTTGCATTAGTTGTGCAGGCTTGAGAAGTAATCTTGATGTTAAATACTTTATTTAATAAATTCAAAAAGTTAAATTTAAAAAAAACCGACAATTTTTTTTTTACTGAAACTTTGAACGGGAGGTCTTTTTGTGGGAGGGGGGCAGGGGTTGAAGGGCTTGGGGGGGAGGGGGGCAGGGGTTGAAGGGCTTGGGGGGGAGGGGGGCAGGGGTTGAAGGGCTTGGGGGGGAGGGGGGCAGGGGTTGAAGGGCTTGGGGGGGAGGGGGGCAGGGGTTGAAGGGCTTGGGGGGGAGGGGGGCAGGGGTTGAAGGGCTTAGGGGGGAGGGGGGGGGGGGGGTCTTATAAACATTTGAGCTCGAACTCCAAGTCTCTAGCTGTAATAGAGGCGGAAATCCCTCCCTAAACAGGCTCGGATGAAACCTGGAGATCTCTGAAGATCTTGGAAACGGCACACCCGATTTCCAGCAAACTTGGCTAAAAACCATCTAGCAAATACCAGCTTTTGAAACAAAAAAAAACGCTTTGAAATGGGTTGAGCCGTCTTGGGAGCTACGATGCCACAGACAGACGGACAAAGGCTTCAGACTTATAACACCCCTCCTAAAAAATCCAATTTATTCATGATTTTATTTGTCCATTAACTGAACTTATTACTTTAAGGGTCACACGAGGACTAGTTTTTCCCGACTCAAAAGAACTAACGCTAATCTTAGTTGTCAAAAAAAAAAAATTAAAAGTCTCTATAAATTGACGGTGAATCACCGGCAATGTACTTCCCCAACACTAAACTCACCTACAAAACTAAGTGTTCGCTCTCCAAAATAAATAAGTTTGTTACTTAGAGAGTTCCTAATACTTATATAAAATTTCGTTTTATATTATATATTTAAAAAATCGGCATTTATTAGCGTTTTTGAGTGAGTCTCCCTCTAATCGACACATTCCCTCTTCCCATAGGCCACATACAATTCTTTTGTAATAATAATAATAAATTTATTTCCGTTAAACCAATTCATGGTAATAGGATACGTCAAAAGAATTAGATTTATATCTACTTGAGTCTAACACATCTATGATTACTAGTAATAAAAAAAACTATTAAAAAAAAGTAAAATTAAATTAATAAAACTGAACAAATAAGTACTTAAAAATATATGAGTATATAAAAAAATTAATACAAGATACGTTGATAATAAGTAGATACATTTTGCAATTTAATAAAAATGAAGATAACTATTTTTCAAAAAAAAAAACTCTTCGGAAGTGTCTTTATCCCAACTATGTTTCGGGACGTTCTTAGGTCCCATCATCAGGTCCCAATGTGAGAGATATAGAGAAGAAAGAAAACAATGTAACTATAACAATATATGCAAGTATAAATAAGTCTAAATTAAAAAAAATTATAATTGTAGAATCAGGAGGTCGAAAACATGAAATTCTGGTGAAAAATTAACATTGGATTTCGGATTAATTACATAACTTCTCCTGTACATCATATAGGTGGGGAAGTTAAATGTAAAAACATCGATTTATTGACATCCCCCCCACCCTGCCCTAAAGGGTTAGTAGAGGGTGGGTCTAGCTAAAGATGGCGTTCATCGTCAAGCAATCAAATATCAAGACTTGGAGACAAGAAAATTGTAAAATAAAAACCCGAGCCCAGATAAAGAGGAAGGTGAGGGGAGGGACAAACTGTTCCCCCTCCATAGATCTTACATACCCCCTCCACTATTACCTTCCCCGCTGGTTACCCTCCTCATCCATCTTACTTAACCGCCCCCCGCTTCCTTACACTCTCACATCAGTAAGTTACCAGGGCACCCGCACCACTTTTTCTTCCCACAAACAAGAGAATGAGTGGAAGGAGAAGATGCAAGTTTGTTCATACTTTGTGATGTATAAAATATTGCATTTTGTTTTAAAACAAAATGTGAACAACCAATGAATGAACAACAATAGACGATAATCAGCTGTTCTAATAGAGTGGACCAGTCTAAGTTGGGTTGTAGAGGAGAGTTGTGAAGGTGGACAGTCTCGTAGTGAGAGAAGTGTTTTTAGGCTTAAGGTGTGGTGAACCATGTAGGTGTGAAATCGATGCGCAAAGGTACTTTTATTTATTTATATGTACATATATATGCCCAAAATAACATCTGATATAGTTTTAAGTAATTAGTTTGTAAGATTTTTTTCATATTGATATTTTTATGCAATTTATAATGTAGGGTTGATTAAGTAAAATAAACCCAAATGTGTGTTCTCTTGCTATTCCTGTTAACCCAGAAAGATAATTTATACCTTTTGATTAGATTTAATATTTTAGTAAATTTAGAAGAAATCCAAATGAAAAGTTTGTTAATTGAAATTTTTTTAAATACGAGCACTTTGCATTAATATATTTCATTAATTTAAAATTATCCTCATTTATAATTAGAAGAAAGAAACAAGATTCCTAAGATGAGCGGGTGAGTCTGGGAAGGGTTCTTGAGAGAGCCCCCTGGTGGTAGTTGTGCAGCTATGCAACTAAGACACGTACATCTAGATAGATACCCATCTGTAAGCATGTCCTAACATGCATTGTCCTCTTTATTGTAGGCTGGTGTTGGTTGGCTATCAAGAAGATCCGGTGTCCCACACAACACAACAACAACAACAACAAAACACAGTTCCTCAGGTTTTGTATATTTTTTTCAGGAATTATATAAGTCACCAATTGTAAACCTCCAAGGTCAAATAACTGCTGAGTTATTAGGTTTCAAAGATTTTGCAAAAGAGGGGTTTGTCGCCAAACATTAGACTGTTATATCTGCTGACGTGATGATAATAAGACATCAAGCTGAGCCATGGATCAGCTGTTACATCAAGTCAGCAACATTGCATTCTACAAAACGTTTTGTAAAAATGCACCTCCCCTCAACTTCAATTTTGACCTGCAGCACTTTTTTTTTTTCAAGTTATCTTCTGTATGAGGAAAAGATAAAAAAAATGCAATACTAAAAATAGTAGTTTTTTCTTTTATTCTTATTGAGTTCCATCGAATTTTGTAATTTGACGAAGGTTCAACAAAGTAATTAATTGTGAGGGATGGAGAAAAATATATTTAGATCATTCTCACCTAATATAGTTTTAATATTTCTGGAACTTTATAAACTATAACTGAAAGTGTTTTAACTGTGGGTATCTTGAAGAAATACCACCGCCAGCATGATCATAACACTATAAATAAGTTAGGCAGCCCCATTCAATACACCAGAATTCACGGTGAATGTGGAAAGAATAGTGTACAAATTCTGCACTTTTAGGGCAGCACAATATAAAAATTAGAAACATTTTATGAATATTCCTACTATCATTTTGATAATTTTGGCGTAGATGCAGAGCGACATTGTTAGGCCATCTCATGCTACCTCAACTATGACAAGGTATTGGAAGCACCCTCAAAAGATTAGATTAGCTTTTTGAAATAAAATAAGTTTCTTCGTTTTTTTGTCTTTGCACAGTTTTTCCGATTTAATAAAGTTTAGTTTTTTTGTGTGTAATCCGTACCTATAAGAAAAGGAAATTTTAAGAAAAGAAAAAAAGATTATTTTAGGTAAGGAAGACAAAATGTCCTTTTGAATATTGATGGAGATTTTATTTCATTCAGAACATTGACAAAATACAAAGTACATTTCAATGATTTATTTTGTTTTGTTGGAAGGGATGAGGCAACACTGCTTTTCTGAACTTTTTTTTCATACTGACTTTTATTTGTTTGTTGCATTGTGTTTCCAAGGATACATTTCCAGGATAATTATTAGAAGATGAGAGGAAATAATTTCCTCCAAATAAAAAGGTTAACGAAAAAATTGCGAAAGTTACACATAGTTGGGTAACTTGAATGAAATGTATGAATCAATCAATGAATGTTTGTTTATCAATAATGTAAACACTGGGCTGTTCTCCTTGACAAAGCTACCATGAAGCCAGTGATATTGCAGTGAAGGCCAAACAATCGATAAATCACACAACCTAGATCTGATATCATTATCTTACCTCGCCATTTTCTTATGAGTCATTCATTATCTGTTCTCTCCGAGCGTTTCTATCACAGAAATAGCCCCTGATTCACCTTTTGCCAACTGTTTTTATTTGGGGGTGGGGGGGAGCTCACCGGTAAAACTATTATCAGGTATTTTTACAAATTTAGGTTATTTGTTATAACCGGCAATCTTTCATGACACGTTATAGTTGTTAGCTATTTTTCCTAGTTACAACTGATTTTACCTAACATCTAGTTTTAACGGTGAGAGGTTTCAGTCTATACGGTTTTTGACTAGTCACAAAGGATATTAACTGATCGATTTTTTGATCATTTTGACTGTAGTTGGATCGGGTTTTGTTGGAATTTGGGTTTTCATTGGTGGGAGAGGTGTGTCATTAGGACAGGTGGATCGGTGTGTATCTGGAGCAGTGAGAGGGTGGGTCATGAGACTGTAACGGGACCTAGTTGCTAAGCAACCAGAGGGGGGGCACATTTCAATTGAAACTTGCATATAATTGTATCACTACTGATGTTACTTCCCCAGCTCAATATAATATTGAAGTTATCCGCTTGAAGAGTTACCTTACGACCTATTAGCTGAAATAAGGAGAACACTCATATATAAAAAGTCAATAAATGTCGTCCTGATGCTTCTGGATGGACAAAGTTTCATGTCAATATATTCGATTCAATCTATCGATAGTTATCATTTCAAACATTTAATCAAGTCGAGTTCAAGCAACTATTTTTTTTTTCAATGTATATTTATATTTTTCTTATTCTTTTTTTTATTTTCGAAATCGCAGTTCTTGCTGTATGAAATTAAAAAATTTCGACAAAAATGTTATGAAGCGGGCGGCAATACGTGGATGGAAGTGGGTCGAAGGCTAACAAATATCGCAACAGTGCGGAGGCGAAAATTTATAGGGATAATAAATTAATCGATAATCATACATGAATATTTAAATAGCCTATCTGGCTAAGATGAGGAACAAGGATAAGGACAAAGTCGGTGCAATCTCTGGTTTAGTCAAATATATCCGAGCTCATAAATTAATAGCGTCATTTGTATTTTTATTAATTCTTTTTATATTTAATTTTATTTACGGTAAAATATTAATAATAAGACAGTTTAGCCATCTGTGAGAACAAAATGTTAAGACGGATCAGTGTTGGATATGTTACAGGTTTGAGTGTGTTCTGGGTCACCAATGTCGGAGACAGTATCTTAAATCCTATTAACGAGTCTTTAGCCCCCCCCCCCCCCCCCCCCCCCCCCATCTGATATCTTGGAACCTATTGAAGCTATGTAACTGAAACTTCACATTAAGTTAAAGGATGGTCTGAAGACAGCCATAAATCGATCAAGTCAAATAAAACCAGTATTTTCAGGTTAAGATGGACAGAAAACCTGCTTCGAATAACATGTATTTTATTACTAAGCGAATTTAACTAATCGAAATTATCTGTTCAACGTCAATTCTAATCCATTTGTATAATGCGACAAAGAAATATATAAACTTATAAGTGGGACGTATAAAGGTAATTCTATTTAGTTGCATTACTCGTCACATCAAGGACAGTAAGTTAAACAGCGGATCTAGGAACCTATCTGGGCTGATCTCTGGCTTCCTTAGTGGTTGATCTGCCGTCATAAGCTTGATGTATACCTGTGGACATAACCAGAGGCTGTATCCAGGGCCATGGGTCTAGACCGATACTACGGAACCGTGGATATAACCAGAGGCTACATCCAGGGCCTCGGGTCTAGACCGATACTACGGAACGTGGTATAAGGCGGGATAGCCACACTGACTTCACACATAAGTGGCGATAGATGATAGAGGCAACTAGTGCTGCGCCACTATGCTGGATAGAGGCAACTGGTGCTACGCCACTATGCTGGATAGAGGCAACTGGTGCTGCGCCACTATGCTGGATAGAGGCAACTGGTGCTGCGCCACTATGCTGGATAGAGGCAACTGGTGCTGCGCCACTATGCTGGATAGAGGCAACTAGTGCTGCGCCACTATGCTGGATAGAGACAACTGTTGCTGCGCCACTATGCTGGATAGAGGCAACTGGTGCTGCCCAACTATGCTGGATAGAGGCAACTGGTGCTGCGCCACTATGCTGGATAGAGGCAACTGGTGCTGCGCCACTATGCTGGATAGAGGCAACTGGTGCTGCCCAACTATGCTGCACAGAGGCAACTAGTGTGCGCTACTTTGATGGATAGAGGCAACTGAAACTGGTGCTGCGCCACTATGCTGGATAGAGGCAACTGGTGCTGCGCCACTATGCTGGATAGAGGCAAATGTTGCTGCGCCACTAGGCCATTTCATCTAGGCCTAAAACCTCGGCTTTTCTGCCCCGATGTATCCCCCACGGGCGGCACAGTGAGAGCCTGTCTGTGGACAAGTACCTAGGGGTGTGTGCCGGCCCTGAAAGTGACGCCCCACGTAGTTGCCATTAGGGAAACGACAATCAAAGGCCACTTTCAACGCCCGACCTGGGACCTCGGCTGCACTCCATATAAGACAATCTACACCAGAGTATTCGTGGTTGTAGCAAGGTTCGCTATTGCTGGTTGGTGGGATCGCCCCACAAAGAGGCAGCGCATGATTCTGGTACAAGTCCAGAGAGTAGCTCTTTTAAGGGTGCTCTTTCGCCGCTCTGGTGGAGGGTGAGCCCGACTATACTATGGAAGTCCCAAAATGGAAGTGCTTACCACTAGTGTTTAGTTATCCAGGGGTCTTTAAAGAGTATTTGACATTGAACAAGATTATCTTATGTGAATAAAAACTGAGTTCAAGTTAAAAAATAATTCTATATAAACGAAAATCAACACATTTATGCCCATATGATGAAATTACTAATATGAGAAATTCAAAGAGAATATTCATGGAATAATCTAAATATATTACAGAACTATCTATTTATTAAATGTTTATTTATTTATTAGTACATTGAAGGATTGTTCATCTACGGAACCCTTCAATGTGATCTAGCCGCAAGTACCTGCTCAAGACAACACGTCGCCAAGGTGAGTCGCCAGAATGTTTTCCCCAATGAACCAACCCATTTATTTGATTGAAATCAATATCAATAAGGGGCTTCTCATCTTCATACGAAATGTTGGCTCAATACATTGATGACATGGGCAGTTATTTGTGTTGGACCAACCACATCATGTCGGCCAGAATTTCATTTCAAAAGTACTTATTGATTATCAGCCATATGAGTACGAGAAAGGAAGGGTAACTTATGAGGAGGCTGATTGGTTCAAATAATGTTATCTGTGTTTGTGCGGTATGTGGTCTGACCACCCCCGGACCAGTTCAAAGAGAAGGAAGAGATGACATTTGAGGTTTATAGAGCAGGGCTAGAGACTAGGCGAAAGGTCAGCTGAGGTGTCTGACCCAGCCAGTGGTTAGCGAGACTGGCTCAGAGTAGGGTGGCAACCTGTAGAAAGGATAGGGTTCGAAAGAGCGCTCTGGTAGCAGGCGATATTACCTTGTAGTTAAAGCCCGGGCATGAGTCATAATAACTAACTCTTGACGAGTCTAATTTATTAATTTTTAATGCACATATGATGCCCATTATTAAGAAGCAGATCCGTGATGCATTTGTGATTTTTGTTGCAGCCTGATGATGTGGAAAATTGGAAACTGGTTGTGAAGGAAGACAAGCACTTATCAACTATTTGAAGGAAGACAAGCACTTATCAACTATTTGAAGGAAGACAAGCACTTATCAACTATTTGAAGGAAGACAAGCACTTATCAACTATTTGAAGGAAGACAAGCACTTATCAACTATTGTGGATATTCCTCATTTAGTGAATACAGTACATGTAGTACAGTACAAGTTGGACAGAGTGTGCTGTGAAGAGGAACAAAGAGCTATAGTACACTGTGTGAGGTCACATCCGTTCTCACGTGCAGCTCCACGTGTGCCCCTATCTGGGGACACTTACTATAATAGTCCCGGACACTGCCATGGGGTTCACAATATTGTTCCCTGGAAGATATGTTAGTGGGCAGTGAATAGGGGTGTCAACAAACATTAAAATATCGATTAATAAGATCATGTATATAAAGAAGCCTCAGAGAGCATCAATTCAATTTCTGTCTGTTTGTAGGAATGTTTGTTTGATGTTCACGAGAAAACGTCTGAACGTATATTGAGAAGATTTGCAGGGCCTGACGCCTCACCATTGAAAGGGGTGTATGAATGAAGTATCAGTGACAGAGCGGGAAGTCGGAAGCCTGAGATAGGGAGTGGACAATGGAGCGTACTGACACAGCTCCGCGTGATGCAGATAGTGTCACTGGAGCTACGCCAGCATATCAACTCACCCCGGGGGGTTATGGTCCTCCCCTACTTACAACCCACACAAAATAGTTATATCTTCACTCCTTTGTAAAACTAAAAGTTAGCTATATTTTGAACTTACTGTAGTTAGTTTCTAAAGTAATCGCCTCCCCGCGCCACCATTGACTATCCTACCCTTAAATGCATTCTCCTTCCCCAACCCTCCCCTCAAACCCAAATGGCCCCCATCGATATTGTTATGGGGCTGGGGGAGGGAGGCTTCATATATACATACATATTTTTTTGTCTTTTATTTATAAAGTGTAACGGTCAGTAATTAGGGGTATAAATAAAATTAAAAAAAAAAATAAAACATTAATTAATCGAGAAGGCTTCAGCATGAAGGGAGGGGAGAGAGCTGGTCTAGCTCGGGGGGGCTCTGTCTGTCTGTCTGCCTGTCTGTCTGTCTGTCCTCGAGGGTGTATGTCCGTCAGTCAAGTGTGCATAGCTTGCTATATGGCTGAATACAAGTAAGAAGAAAGGAATAAAGAAGAGGATGCTCTCTCAAGAAAACTTCACAACCCACAACCTCTGAAGCACGCAGCAACACCTAACCCATCACCCACAAGTAACAATTTTTCACTTCAATATAATTTTATAAAACAACAAAGACTGTTACAAAATAAAAATAGATTATTATATAAAAAAAGTATATCTGTATTTATCAATTTAAAAAAAAAAAACCCAATTAACAACCTTTACAAATATTTGTTATCTATGATTGCCACTCTTATCAGTCTGAGGGTTTTTGATTGAAACTTCTGAATTAATTTTATGTTGAATGTTTTTGCTGGACCGTATATTTGTGGTCCGTATGTCCATAACGGTCTCAGTAACTAAGTGTAACAAACTAAATTTAATTTCTAAAAATTTAAACAAAAAATGTTCAGTTATGTCCTCTCTCCTTTTATTATAAGTAGCTTTACTTTTAGATCTACTAATCCTTAATCATCCATCATTCTTTTGATGAACACACACTAAAAAAATAGTGTTTTACACCAAAGATTAGCTGAAGATATCAACAAGACTGGCTAAATAAGCTAAGTATGAGAGCCTAGCTGTTGGCTATATAAGCTGGTAGGGAGCCTAGAGATGATCTGGTAGTTGAACTGCAGGCTAGCAGTAGGTATGCTCATATTAAAGTGTCATGCATCAAGGAAAATTTAACCAGTGTAAACGGCTCATCATGACAGATACAACAATCGAAAGTCTAAAGTTCAAAACCACCGAAAATTGTTTGAAGTAAGTCTTTAAGCCATCCATTTCGATCGATAGAAAGACACCCCGACTTCCTTCGTAAAATGGAATTCCTTATAAAATCTGCCAACACTGTTTTATTTTGGTTTCTACTCTGGAGGTTAGGTTACCTTTTGCATTGCGAACAGCTTACACAATATTACAAAGCAACAGTGCAACTGTTTTCAAACCAGTTCTATGACAGAAAAAATCCTTATACACAGAAATATGGCGATCAACAACAGATCGACCAGCGCAGAAATATGGCGGATCAACAGCAGATCGACCAGCGCAGTAGATAGAGTATAGAGACGCGGCAATGCAGAGGTTACCATCCTGGTTAAATAAAACATAATCAATGGGTAACAGGTTTGATTCCCGTTCATATGAAAGGACTGAGTAGGTCCGACCTTGGACGTCCAACTACAGACCTCCAGATAGAAGATTGTACAATTGGAACAGGGAGGGTCCACGTGGGAGGCGCATGTCTCCAATCAGCAGCGTAGACACGAGGTGACCAGGGCACACCTAGGCACATGGAATAGTAATCCCCAATTCTTCCCAAATTTGATAAATATTTGTTTTTTATGAATGAGGAAATTCATCATTTGACCGTGTTCACTTGAGATTCCGTAATTGATACTGTTTGCTTTCTGATTACAAATGACTTACAGTGGACGCAGTGTCGGTCGACGTGTCAGAACCGATGTAGCGGTTCACCTGCTCATAGATGCGAGTTAACTCCTGCCCCCTCTCCCACCTAAATCCACCCCCGAAGTGCGTGCAGTGGCCTGTTTGGCGCGAGATCTTGACCAATATGTTTTATGTATCCTTTCCCCAGACTTCATAGATGCGAGTTAACTCCTGCCCCCTCTCCCACCTAAATCCACCCCCGAAGTGCGTGCAGTGGCCTGTTTGGCGCGAGATCTTGACCAATATGTTTTATGTATCCTTTCCCCAGACTTCATAGATGCGAGTTAACTCCTGCCCCCTCTCCCACCTAAATCCACCCCCGAAGTGCGTGCAGTGGCCTGTTTGGCGCGACATCTTGACCAATATGTTTTATGTATCCTTTCCCCAGACTTCATAGATGCGAGTTAACTCCTGCCCCCTCTCCCACCTAAATCCACCCCCGAAGTGCGTGCAGTGGCCTGTTTGGCGCGACATCTTGACCAATATGTTTTATGTATCCTTTCCCCAGACTTCATAATGTAGCTTTATTTTCATATCCCGCTCCAGTTGTCATTACATTTGAGCTTTTAGCTTTGGGGATTACATTATCCTATATATTCTATTCGTAGTTAAAAAAAAAAGGTAATGATTATTTGTGGTTGCGAAATATTCCATTATGCATTCCAAGAATATAATATATATTTTGTTTTTTGCCTGCACATTCCAAGGGGTTGTGCAGTGCGAAAAATCCATAAAAAAGAGTGGCATCTCCAAAATAGACCCAAGTTACTCGTCAACATCTTCTCTGTTCAGATATTATACGACTGGCTTGGCCGGTTACAGAAGAGGACTTTGGATTCATTATAGAGACTTTAAGAGGCATACATGTACCACCAACCAGCATTAACCATACCGCATAAAACCCCGCCCATTCTGTTATAGCTAATTATATCAAAATGTAATGCCACGGGACCGCCATTTTTTATTTATTTATGTAATGGCTGTAACTACTTTTGAAGTAATCTGTTTTAAAAACAAACGGAATAAAATAATTTATTTCAGAGTTTTGCTACAAAAATTCATATAATTTCTTAAATACATTTTTCCATACCGTGGGCATTGTAGTGTGTTTGAGAGGGATGATTGTAGAAGAGGAATTGGAATAGATTTGAAAGAAGGGGATGGGGAATGCAGCCTGAGAAGGGTTGGATAAGGAACGTGTTGTGGAAAGCAGAGGAGCGACGTGAGGGGATGAAGAGGTCCGAAGGACTGGATCTGGCGTGTCTTTAGAGGACGAGGGACTGAAATTCGAACAGCTGATTAACGTAGTAGGGTTCCTTGGTTAAGGAACGTGTTGTGGAAAGCAGAGGAGCGACGTGAGGGAATGAAGGGGCTGGATCTGGTGGGTCATTGGAGGACGAGGGACGGAAATTCGAACAGCTGATTAATGTAGTTGGGTTCCTTGGTTAAGGAACGTGTTGTGGAAAGCAGAGGAGCGACGTGAGGGAATGAAGAGGTCCGAAGGACTGCATCTGGCGTGTCTTTAGAGGACGAGGGACTGAAATTCGAACAGCTGATTAACGTAGTAGGGTTCCTTAGTTAAGGAACGTGTTGTGGAAGGCAGAGGAGCGACGTGAGGGGATGAAGAGGTCCGAAGGACTGCATCTGGCGTGTCTTTGGAGGACGAGGGACGGAAATTCGAACAGCTGATTAACGTAGTAGGGTTCCTTAATTAAGGAACGTGTTGTGGAAGGCAGAGGAGCGACGTGAGGGGATGAAGGGGCTGGATCTGGCGGGTCATTGGAGGACGAGGGACGGAAATTCGAACAGCTGATTAATGTAGTTGGGTTCCTTGGATTTTAGCATGTGGAAAGGGAGGGAGAGAAGTTTGTCATTCTTTATCCGAGCAATGCACGTAATCAGCTTCAGGTAAAGTGATAGAACGCCAAGTTACTCCGCGCTCGAATATAATATTTCGGAAAGCTGCCGCGGGGGAGAGCTGTAGGTTGTGTAAGACTGGCAGGTCCGAGTATAATAGTTACTCCCCCTCCTATTCATCAGGTTATGAATATTAATTTTGAAACCTCCCTGCGGTTCACACCTTCCCAATATATATTACAATGAGCCACTAATACCAGCGACGCGCCCTAACTTGCTTCCAAACCCAATTTCGGTTACACTTGACCGATTTAAGTGAAACAAACTTTGTCACGATCGTTTTGTTGAACAGTTTCGATTATTATATCCCCCCCCCCCCCCTCCTAGAATAATAATTGAAAAAAAATATACAGGGGTAATCCTATTGCTGCTATGAACGATTCATAGTGACCAGAGGAAGGGACGTGGAAGTGACCCGAAATATTGTCAAAAGACACCTCTGGAAAAAATTCCGGAAAAATCAACATCCCAGAGAAGTATAAGAAACATATATTAAAATTCATCAAATCTAAACACTTATTCAGCTTGGTATGTTATGTAATAATTAGATATGTTATTGTCAAGTCAGTTCGAGGGCGCCGGTAGCTCAGTGGTATGCGTGCTTGCCTTCTGAGCAGCTCAAGAGCGTGGGTTCGAAAACCGACCAAGGCCTTTTTGGGAGGTAAAATAAACTTAAGCACGCCGTCCTTCGGATGGGACGTTAAGCGATGGTCCCGAGCCTGTACGATGTCAGGTACTCGTTAAAGACCTCTACACTAGGTGAATAAAAATTTAGGGTAGGCAAAATGTAGGACTCCTACAGTAGAATAGGGCTCATGTCCACCAGAGTGACGAAAGAGCGCTCTGGTAATAGGCGATATGACCTCGTAGTTAAAGCCCGGGCATGAGTCATAATAATCTAACCTAACCTGTTATTGTCAATGTCTACATTTCTATTCCTTCAAGAAGGTAAACAAGTCATGAAAACTTCCAATCCTGGCTTCAACAAGATGGACGCCCTTTCAATGGGGTGTAGGGTCAATGTTACCTACTAAGTTTGATAGAATATTCTTTCAATCCCCCCCCCCCCTCAAATGAAAAAAAAAAAAAGAAATTAGAAAGAGAGAGAATGAAGGCTAAGAGTGATAGCTGCGTTGAGGCGGCCTAATGGGACTTGTGGAGGAAATTATGGAGTTGGGAAGATTGCAACATTAGTTGGCTATTTCAAAACACAACTTTCACATTGAAATTGTATAGAAGGTGCAGGATGAATGACTAGTACTTGCAATTATGGTCGAATTGCAACAACTTTTGGAATGTGTAAACATAAATGTTAACGCAAAATGTTATTACCTGTCAGTTCAAAACTCCAGTAATGAATGAACTGTAAAGGTCGTTTCACACTACCACTTTTTCCATAGTTGAAAGTGTCAAATCGATATTGTTGAAGCCAAAAAGTATGACAGGGACATGCGCAGAATTATTCAAAAGTTATTTAGAGTTGAGGAGATAGTGTGTCCTATTGTTCCTCATTTTTGGGGCATGCGTAGAAGCTACATCAGACTCTATGAAATGACGGATGGTCAGAATGAAATATGTGTTTGTCTTATGTCGAATATGACTACTTTCCGCATCATTTCCTTAGTCGTTTTCTGCAGACATGGGGAATTTTATTTGAGTAATAACAAAGATAAACATCGACTACTGTCATAATGCCCTATGTACTGAGTCAACATAATGTCCTATGTACTGAGTCAACATAATGCCCTATGTACTGAGTCAACATAATGTCCTATGTACTGAGTCAACATAATGTCCTATGTACTGAGTCAACATCAGCATCTAATATATTTCATACAAGATACAAACAGGCCAGGTTGCCTCATTTAACTACATGAAGTAAGACTCATGGCAAATACAAATACCTAAATCGGATACAATGAAAGAGGGCTATTTTAAGCTTCTAATGCCCTATGTACTGAGTCAACATAATGTCCTATGTATTGAGTCGACATAATGCCCTATGTACTGAGTCAACATAATGTCCTATGTACTGAGTCAACATCAGCATCTAATATATTTCATACAAGATACAAACAGGCCAGGTTGCCTCATTTAACTACATGAAGTAAGACTCATGGCAAATACAAATACCTAAATCGGATACAATGAAAGAGGGCTATTTTAAGCTTCTAATGCCCTATGTACTGAGTCAACATAATGCCCTATGTATTGAGTCAACATAATGTCCTATGTACTGAGCCAACATCAGCATCTAATATATTTCATACAAGATACAAACAGGCCAGGTTGCCTCATTTAACTACATGAAGTAAGACTCACGGCAAATACAAATACCTAAATCGGATACAATGAAAGAGGGCTATTTTAAGCTTCTAATGCCCTATGTACTGAGTCAACATAATGTCCTATGTATTGAGTCAACATAATGCCCTATGTACTGAGTCAACATAATGTCCTATGTACTGAGTCAACATAATGTCCTATGTACTGAGTCAACATAATGTCCTATGTACTGAGTCAACATAATGCCCTATGTACTGAGTCAACATAATGTCCTATGTATTGAGTCAACATAATATCCTATGTATTGAGTCAACATAATGTCCTATGTACTGAGTCAACATAATGCCCTATGTACTGAGTCAACATAATGTCCTATGTATTGAGTCAACATAATGTCCTATGTACTGAGTCAACATAATGCCCTATGTACTGAGTCAACATAATGCCCTATGTACTGAGTCAACATAATGCCCTATGTACTGAGTCAACATCAGCATCTAATATATTTCATACAAGATACAAACAGGCCAGGTTGCCTCATTTAACTACATGAAGTAAGACTCATGGCAAATACAAATACCTAAATCGGATACAATGAAAGAGGGCTATTTTAAGCTTCTAATGCCCTATGTACTGAGTCAACATAATGTCCTATGTATTGAGTCAACATAATGCCCTATGTACTGAGTCAACATAATGCCCTATGTACTGAGTCAACATAATGCCCTATGTACTGAGTCAACATAATGCCCTATGTACTGAGTCAACATAATGCCCTATGTACTGAGTCAACATAATGCCCTATGTACTGAGCCAACATCAGCATCTAATATATTTCATACAAGATACAAACAGGCCAGGTTGCCTCATTTAACTACATGAAGTAAGACTCATGGCAAATACAAATACCTAAATCGGATACAATGAAAGAGGGCTATTTTAAGCTTCTAATGCCCTATGTACTGAGTCAACATAATGTCCTATGTATTGAGTCAACATAATGCCCTATGTACTGAGTCAACATAATGCCCTATGTACTGAGTCAACATAATGTCCTATGTATTGAGTCAACATAATGTCCTATGTATTGAGTCAACATCAGCATCTAATATATTTCATACAAGATACAAACAGGCCAGGTTGCCTCATTTAACTACATGAAGTAAGACTCATGGCAAATACAAATACCTAAATCGGATACAATGAAAGAGGGCTATTTTAAGCTTCTAATGCCCTATGTACTGAGTCAACATAATGTCCTATGTACTGAGTCAACATAATGTCCTATGTACTGAGTCAACATAATGCCCTATGTACTGAGTCAACATAATGTCCTATGTATTGAGTCAACATAATGTCCTATGTACTGAGTCAACATCAGCATCTAATATATTTCATACAAGATACAAACAGGCCAGGTTGCCTCATTTAACTACATGAAGTAAGACTCATGGCAAATACAAATACCTAAATCGGATACAATGAAAGAGGGCTATTTTAAGCTTCTAATGCCCTATGTACTGAGTCAACATAATGTCCTATGTATTGAGTCAACATAATGCCCTATGTACTGAGTCAACATAATGCCCTATGTACTGAGTCAACATAATGCCCTATGTACTGAGTCAACATAATGCCCTATGTACTGAGTCAACATCAGCATCTAATATATTTCATACAAGATACAAACAGGCCAGGTTGCCTCATTTAACTACATGAAGTAAGACTCATGGCAAATACAAATACCTAAATCGGATACAATGAAAGAGGGCTATTTTAAGCTTCTAATGCCCTATGTACTGAGTCAACATAATGTCCTATGTATTGAGTCAACATAATGTCCTATGTACTGAGTCAACATAATGCCCTATGTACTGAGTCAAC
This sequence comes from Aradus depressus, assembly GCA_963662175.1. Lineage (NCBI taxonomy): Eukaryota > Metazoa > Arthropoda > Insecta > Hemiptera > Aradidae > Aradus > Aradus depressus. The sequence goes on from OY759223.1 coordinate 36,934,905, forward strand.
ATAATGCCCTATGTACTGAGTCAACATAATGTCCTATGTACTGAGTCAACATCAGCATCTAATATATTTCATACAAGATACAAACAGGCCAGGTTGCCTCATTTAACTACATGAAGTAAGACTCATGGCAAATACAAATACCTAAATCGGATACAATGAAAGAGGGCTATTTTAAGCTTCTAATGCCCTATGTACTGAGTCAACATAATGTCCTATGTATTGAGTCAACATAATGTCCTATGTATTGAGTCAACATCAGCATCTAATATATTTCATACAAGATACAAACAGGCCAGGTTGCCTCATTTAACTACATGAAGTAAGACTCATGGCAAATACAAATACCTAAATCGGATACAATGAAAGAGGGCTGTTTTAAGCTTCTAATGCCCTATGTACTGAGTCAACATAATGCCCTATGTATTGAGTCAACATAATGTCCTATGTACTGAGCCAACATCAGCATCTAATATATTTCATACAAGATACAAACAGGCCAGGTTGCCTCATTTAACTACATGAAGTAAGACTCACGGCAAATACAAATACCTAAATCGGATACAATGAAAGAGGGCTATTTTAAGCTTCTAATGCCCTATGTACTGAGTCAACATAATGCCCTATGTACTGAGTCAACATAATGTCCTATGTACTGAGTCAACATAATGTCCTATGTAATGAGTCAACATAATGTCCTATGTACTGAGTCAACATCAGCATCTAATATATTTCATACAAGATACAAACAGGCCAGGTTGCCTCATTTAACTACATGAAGTAAGACTCATGGCAAATACAAATACCTAAATCGGATACAATGAAAGAGGGCTATTTTAAGCTTCTAATGCCCTATGTACTGAGTCAACATAATGCCCTATGTACTGAGTCAACATAATGCCCTATGTACTGAGTCAACATCAGCATCTAATATATTTCATACAAGATACAAACAGGCCAGGTTGCCTCATTTAACTACATGAAGTAAGACTCATGGCAAATACAAATACCTAAATCGGATACAATGGAAGAGGGCTATTTTAAGCTTCTAATGCCCTATGTACTGAGTCAACATAATGTCCTATGTATTGAGTCAACATAATGCCCTATGTACTGAGTCAACATCAGCATCTAATATATTTCATACAAGATACAAACAGGCCAGGTTGCCTCATTTAACTACATGAAGTAAGACTCATGGCAAATACAAATACCTAAATCGGATACAATGAAAGAGGGCTATTTTAAGCTTCTAATGCCCTATGTACTGAGTCAACATAATGTCCTATGTATTGAGTCAACATAATGCCCTATGTACTGAGTCAACATCAGCATCTAATATATTTCATACAAGATACAAACAGGCCAGGTTGCCTCATTTAACTACATGAAGTAAGACTCATGGCAAATACAAATACCTAAATCGGATACAATGAAAGAGGGCTATTTTAAGCTTCTAATGCCCTATGTACTGAGTCAACATAATGCCCTATGTACTGAGTCAACATAATGTCCTATGTACTGAGTCAACATAATGTCCTATGTACTGAGTCAACATAATGCCCTATGTACTGAGTCAACATAATGCCCTATGTACTGAGTCAACATAATGCCCTATGTACTGAGTCAACATCAGCATCTAATATATTTCATACAAGATACAAACAGGCCAGGTTGCCTCATTTAACAACATGAAGTAAGACTCATGGCAAATACAAATACCTAAATCGGATACAATGAAAGAGGGCTATTTTAAGCTTCTAATGCCCTATGTACTGAGTCAACATAATGCCCTATGTACTGAGTCAACATAATGTCCTATGTACTGAGTCAACATAATGTCCTATGTACTGAGTCAACATCAGCATCTAATATATTTCATACAAGATACAAACAGGCCAGGTTGCCTCATTTAACTACATGAAGTAAGACTCATGGCAAATACAAATACCTAAATCGGATACAATGAAAGAGGGCTATTTTAAGCTTCTAATGCCCTATGTACTGAGTCAACATAATGCCCTATGTACTGAGTCAACATAATGCCCTATGTACTGAGTCAACATCAGCATCTAATATATTTCATACAAGATACAAACAGGCCAGGTTGCCTCATTTAACTACATGAAGTAAGACTCATGGCAAATACAAATACCTAAATCGGATACAATGGAAGAGGGCTATTTTAAGCTTCTAATGCCCTATGTACTGAGTCAACATAATGTCCTATGTATTGAGTCAACATAATGCCCTATGTACTGAGTCAACATCAGCATCTAATATATTTCATACAAGATACAAACAGGCCAGGTTGCCTCATTTAACTACATGAAGTAAGACTCATGGCAAATACAAATACCTAAATCGGATACAATGAAAGAGGGCTATTTTAAGCTTCTAATGCCCTATGTACTGAGTCAACATAATGTCCTATGTATTGAGTCAACATAATGCCCTATGTACTGAGTCAACATCAGCATCTAATATATTTCATACAAGATACAAACAGGCCAGGTTGCCTCATTTAACTACATGAAGTAAGACTCATGGCAAATACAAATACCTAAATCGGATACAATGAAAGAGGGCTATTTTAAGCTTCTAATGCCCTATGTACTGAGTCAACATAATGCCCTATGTACTGAGTCAACATAATGTCCTATGTACTGAGTCAACATAATGTCCTATGTACTGAGTCAACATAATGCCCTATGTACTGAGTCAACATAATGCCCTATGTACTGAGTCAACATAATGCCCTATGTACTGAGTCAACATCAGCATCTAATATATTTCATACAAGATACAAACAGGCCAGGTTGCCTCATTTAACAACATGAAGTAAGACTCATGGCAAATACAAATACCTAAATCGGATACAATGAAAGAGGGCTATTTTAAGCTTCTAATGCCCTATGTACTGAGTCAACATAATGCCCTATGTACTGAGCCAACATAATGCCCTATGTACTGAGCCAACATCAGCATCTAATATATTTCATACAAGATACAAACAGGCCAGGTTGCCTCATTTAACTACATGAAGTAAGACTCATGGCAAATACAAATACCTAAATCGGATACAATGAAAGAGGGCTATTTTAAGCTTCTAATGCCCTATGTACTGAGTCAACATAATGCCCTATGTACTGAGCCAACATAATGCCCTATGTACTGAGCCAACATCAGCATCTAATATATTTCATACAAGATACAAACAGGCCAGGTTGCCTCATTTAACTACATGAAGTAAGACTCATGGCAAATACAAATACCTAAATCGGATACAATGAAAGAGGGCTATTTTAAGCTTCTAATGCCCTATGTACTGAGTCAACATAATGTCCTATGTATTGAGTCAACATAATGTCCTATGTACTGAGCCAACATCAGCATCTAATATATTTCATACAAGATACAAACAGGCCAGGTTGCCTCATTTAACTACATGAAGTAAGACTCATGGCAAATACAAATACCTAAATCGGATACAATGAAAGAGGGCTATTTTAAGCTTCTAATGCCCTATGTACTGAGTCAACATAATGCCCTATGTACTGAGCCAACATAATGCCCTATGTACTGAGCCAACATCAGCATCTAATATATTTCATACAAGATACAAACAGGCCAGGTTGCCTCATTTAACTACATGAAGTAAGACTCACGGCAAATACAAATACCTAAATCGGATACAATGAAAGAGGGCTATTTTAAGCTTCTAATGCCCTATGTACTGAGTCAACATAATGTCCTATGTACTGAGTCAACATAATGTCCTATGTATTGAGTCAACATAATGCCCTATGTACTGAGCCAACATCAGCATCTAATATATTTCATACAAGATACAAACAGGCCAGGTTGCCTCATTTAACTACATGAAGTAAGACTCATGGCAAATACAAATACCTAAATCGGATACAATGAAAGAGGGCTATTTTAAGCTTCTAATGCCCTATGTACTGAGTCAACATAATGTCCTATGTATTGAGTCAACATAATGTCCTATGTACTGAGTCAACATCAGCATCTAATATATTTCATACAAGATACAAACAGGCCAGGTTGCCTCATTTAACTACATGAAGTAAGACTCATGGCAAATACAAATACCTAAATCGGATACAATGAAAGAGGGCTATTTTAAGCTTCTAATGCCCTATGTACTGAGTCAACATAATGTCCTATGTACTGAGTCAACATAATGTCCTATGTACTGAGTCAACATCAGCATCTAATATATTTCATACAAGATACAAACAGGCCAGGTTGCCTCATTTAACTACATGAAGTAAGACTCATGGCAAATACAAATACCTAAATCGGATACAATGAAAGAGGGCTATTTTAAGCTTCTAATGCCCTATGTACTGAGTCAACATAATGTCCTATGTATTGAGTCAACATAATGTCCTATGTACTGAGTCAACATCAGCATCTAATATATTTCATACAAGATACAAACAGGCCAGGTTGCCTCATTTAACTACATGAAGTAAGACTCATGGCAAATACAAATACCTAAATCGGATACAATGAAAGAGGGCTATTTTAAGCTTCTAATGCCCTATGTACTGAGTCAACATAATGTCCTATGTACTGAGTCAACATAATGTCCTATGTACTGAGTCAACATAATGCCCTATGTACTGAGTCAACATAATGCCCTATGTACTGAGTCAACATAATGCCCTATGTACTGAGTCAACATCAGCATCTAATATATTTCATACAAGATACAAACAGGCCAGGTTGCCTCATTTAACAACATGAAGTAAGACTCATGGCAAATACAAATACCTAAATCGGATACAATGAAAGAGGGCTATTTTAAGCTTCTAATGCCCTATGTACTGAGTCAACATAATGCCCTATGTACTGAGCCAACATAATGCCCTATGTACTGAGCCAACATCAGCATCTAATATATTTCATACAAGATACAAACAGGCCAGGTTGCCTCATTTAACTACATGAAGTAAGACTCATGGCAAATACAAATACCTAAATCGGATACAATGAAAGAGGGCTATTTTAAGCTTCTAATGCCCTATGTACTGAGTCAACATAATGCCCTATGTACTGAGCCAACATAATGCCCTATGTACTGAGCCAACATCAGCATCTAATATATTTCATACAAGATACAAACAGGCCAGGTTGCCTCATTTAACTACATGAAGTAAGACTCATGGCAAATACAAATACCTAAATCGGATACAATGAAAGAGGGCTATTTTAAGCTTCTAATGCCCTATGTACTGAGTCAACATAATGTCCTATGTATTGAGTCAACATAATGTCCTATGTACTGAGCCAACATCAGCATCTAATATATTTCATACAAGATACAAACAGGCCAGGTTGCCTCATTTAACTACATGAAGTAAGACTCATGGCAAATACAAATACCTAAATCGGATACAATGAAAGAGGGCTATTTTAAGCTTCTAATGCCCTATGTACTGAGTCAACATAATGCCCTATGTACTGAGCCAACATAATGCCCTATGTACTGAGCCAACATCAGCATCTAATATATTTCATACAAGATACAAACAGGCCAGGTTGCCTCATTTAACTACATGAAGTAAGACTCACGGCAAATACAAATACCTAAATCGGATACAATGAAAGAGGGCTATTTTAAGCTTCTAATGCCCTATGTACTGAGTCAACATAATGTCCTATGTACTGAGTCAACATAATGTCCTATGTATTGAGTCAACATAATGCCCTATGTACTGAGCCAACATCAGCATCTAATATATTTCATACAAGATACAAACAGGCCAGGTTGCCTCATTTAACTACATGAAGTAAGACTCATGGCAAATACAAATACCTAAATCGGATACAATGAAAGAGGGCTATTTTAAGCTTCTAATGCCCTATGTACTGAGTCAACATAATGTCCTATGTATTGAGTCAACATAATGTCCTATGTACTGAGTCAACATCAGCATCTAATATATTTCATACAAGATACAAACAGGCCAGGTTGCCTCATTTAACTACATGAAGTAAGACTCATGGCAAATACAAATACCTAAATCGGATACAATGAAAGAGGGCTATTTTAAGCTTCTAATGCCCTATGTACTGAGTCAACATAATGTCCTATGTACTGAGTCAACATAATGTCCTATGTACTGAGTCAACATCAGCATCTAATATATTTCATACAAGATACAAACAGGCCAGGTTGCCTCATTTAACTACATGAAGTAAGACTCATGGCAAATACAAATACCTAAATCGGATACAATGAAAGAGGGCTATTTTAAGCTTCTAATGCCCTATGTACTGAGTCAACATAATGTCCTATGTATTGAGTCAACATAATGTCCTATGTACTGAGTCAACATCAGCATCTAATATATTTCATACAAGATACAAACAGGCCAGGTTGCCTCATTTAACTACATGAAGTAAGACTCATGGCAAATACAAATACCTAAATCGGATACAATGAAAGAGGGCTATTTTAAGCTTCTAATGCCCTATGTACTGAGTCAACATAATGCCCTATGTACTGAGTCAACATAATGTCCTATGTACTGAGTCAACATAATGTCCTATGTACTGAGTCAACATAATGCCCTATGTACTGAGTCAACATAATGTCCTATGTACTGAGTCAACATCAGCATCTAATATATTTCATACAAGATACAAACAGGCCAGGTTGCCTCATTTAACTACATGAAGTAAGACTCATGGCAAATACAAATACCTAAATCGGATACAATGAAAGAGGGCTATTTTAAGCTTCTAATGCCCTATGTACTGAGTCAACATAATGTCCTATGTACTGAGTCAACATAATGTCCTATGTACTGAGTCAACATAATGTCCTATGTACTGAGTCAACATAATGTCCTATGTATTGAGTCAACATCAGCATCTAATATATTTCATACAAGATACAAACAGGCCAGGTTGCCTCATTTAACTACATGAAGTAAGACTCATGGCAAATACAAATACCTAAATCGGATACAATGAAAGAGGGCTATTTTAAGCTTCTAATGCCCTATGTACTGAGTCAACATAATGTCCTATGTACTGAGTCAACATCAGCATCTAATATATTTCATACAAGATACAAACAGGCCAGGTTGCCTCATTTAACTACATGAAGTAAGACTCATGGCAAATACAAATACCTAAATCGGATACAATGAAAGAGGGCTATTTTAAGCTTCTAATGCCCTATGTACTGAGTCAACATAATGTCCTATGTACTGAGTCAACATAATGTCCTATGTACGGAGTCAACATAATGTCCTATGTACTGAGTCAACATAATGTCCTATGTACTGAGTCAACATAATGCCCTATGTACTGAGTCAACATCAGCATCTAATATATTTCATACAAGATACAAACAGGCCAGGTTGCCTCATTTAACTACATGAAGTAAGACTCATGGCAAATACAAATACCTAAATCGGATACAATGAAAGAGGGCTATTTTAAGCTTCTAATGCCCTATGTACTGAGTCAACATAATGTCCTATGTACTGAGTCAACATAATGTCCTATGTACTGAGTCAACATAATGTCCTATGTACTGAGTCAACATAATGTCCTATGTACTGAGTCAACATAATGTCCTATGTACTGAGTCAACATAATGTCCTATGTACTGAGTCAACATAATGTCCTATGTATTGAGTCAACATAATGTCCTATGTACTGAGTCAACATAATGTCCTATGTATTGAGTCAACATAATGTCCTATGTACTGAGTCAACATAATGTCCTATGTACTGAGTCAACATAATGTCCTATGTATTGAGTCAACATAATGCCCTATGTACTGAGTCAACATAATGCCCTATGTACTGAGTCAACATAATGCCCTATGTACTGAGTCAACATAATGCCCTATGTACTGAGTCAACATAATGCCCTATGTACTGAGTCAACATAATGCCCTATGTACTGAGTCAACATAATGCCCTATGTACTGAGTCAACAAAACGGCATCAATTTGATAATCCTTTGATATGATGAAGAATACACTCTGTCCCACCGTCATACAGCCACTCGTTCAAAAGTTACGAGTTGGTTCATTATTACTTCTGTGTCAGACAGTATAAGATCACTAATCTTTATAATATATATATAATATTCGTATGAGTTCTTGTGTCGGTTCGTCCTTTGTCATCTGTTCCTGAGGTTAATTATTTCAACTTTTAGTTGATATATTTAATGTAAGCAACCACAACTCAATTATTATAATTATTTTTTCTTGAAAAAGGTCCAGTAGGTATGTAGTTAAAAGTTCAGATCTGATCTTCCGAAAGCTCAGGAATGTATCTCGTCGCACTTAATCGACAAAGCTGTATGCGAGCATTGCACTTACTGAAAGCTTATGACACATTAATATACAAAAAAGTTCAAAGCTTAACAGTCCAGGGTTCGAATCCCGACTCCGGCAATAAAGTGAACTTATTTATACTCCTGTCGACTAGGTATCCAAAGATATTTAAAAACCACATTCATTGACGCCACATCAGTCATGCTAATGGCCCGTGATCGCCCCGAAATATCGTCCTCAAAGAATATTTATCTATAGAGAAATAATAAAAAAAATATAAATAGGTAATTTTTTATTTACAGATCAACATGAATTTGTTATGCATGGTATAATTACATAATGAAAATCTATGCGTTAGTAACATTTGGCAAATGAAAAGTAACTTTTGGGATACATTTACCCCCTAAAGTACATATATAATAAAAATATAAATAGTATATTAGTATATTATAGTACGTACTATCAATTTGATATTCATATGTCTTCCATTATGTATTATAATATTATCTTTTATCTCATACCTACGTGTATTCTAATGTTTAATATGGGTTGTTGCATACATTTCATAAGCTACTTTACGTGTTTTCATTCTAAGGTTTATATCGGTTGTTGTATATAATTTATAAGCTAATTTGATGTACAAAATCGTATGTCGTATCCAATTAACATGTTATGGTTTAATGTAAATAAACAATAAGCTTTAAAATGAAGAATAATGTTTTCATAAACCAAGTTCGTAATTAACAAGTTAATTGGCTACTTCTCACGGTTCATCGAAACTAACAGGAACCTGTCTGTAACTGATTAACATGGATAACATGGTGGAATACAGACCTGTTTGTGACTCAGACGGCCAGGCTTGGAAGCATTAGTTCCCATTCCATGTGGAGACCGAGTGTAGAGCTCGATACGAACGGTAAAACACTTTTAGAGATCTGCAGCAACCTACAACGACCACTGGACACATTCGACTGAAGTTGCCGCTTCGTTCCGCCGCCCCTCCATCCCCACCTCGCCCCCTACTCAACACCCCTCCCCCCCACCTACCTTCACCACTTGAACAACATGAAACAAATACGCAGACGACTTAATAAGGTAATTGAATATATATGTTCATCCTATTGGCTCGCAATCGCAGCATCCTTTCGAAAACATGGCAACTTTCAGGTTTTCTGGTGCATTGATGTTCCTCCGGATCCGAAGAAAACTGAAGGCGATTAGGAAGAGGCTTTTAACTTTGATTAAATCGATAGCAGCTGCCGTCAACAAATTGAAACAGTGGAAGAGGTTCCGGTCGAGTTACAAATACTGGCATCGTCTGTGAAGCTGAGCAGTGAGGTAGTGAGTGACGTAAACATCAGTCCCTTACATGATTTTCATGTTTTACAAACACCTGATTCTAGAAATGACAAAAAAAAATCCTATGTATGAATGTCTGTGAACACGATAACCAGAGAATGTTTCGACACGATAACCAGAGAATGTGTCGACACGATAACCAGAGAATGTGTCGACACGATAACCAGAGAATGTGTCGACACGATAACCAGAGAATGTGTCGACACGATAAAATCGGAAGGAGGTAAGAGGAAAGCCAACCATTAATTTTTAGCCAAACCGGTCGATTGGTTTTATGTCGGTAAATAGACTTCAACTAGATACGATGATAGTCCATTAGTGAAGCTGATAGAGACCGGTTCCTGACGAAAGCAGAACCGGGGATTTGAATTATCAGATATCCGACCCGGAATCGGGATCACGGTTCCAAAACTGGACTCGCGGCCACGGTTACAGATTTTCCCGCTAAGGTAAAAGGCGGTTCAGTTTATTACTACTTCCCCAGTTCGAATAATATACAATCATTTAAGTTTTCGCTCTCCCTTTAAACCCACCACCAATTTGGCTGAAAGCCAATGGTTATGGTCTTCTGGAACCACATATAAAGCATCGCAACCTCCTCTTTGTTCGCCATGGACGTCTCACTCAGGCACTTAGCATTCCCATATTTCACATCAATACCTTCAGTTTTTCTCGACTTTCTTGAGGTTCATATTAAATATGAAATTCAGGTGAAGACTTAAGAGCGAATTTTTGATCGATTGCAATCGATGTCCCCTAAACTACTATAGCTGGGGAAGTAACACAATAGAAAACATTTTCCTAATTTGACAAAGATAATTTTCATACTTATTTTTATGAATGGGTCATCATCATTATCAACAGACTGAAGGTATTGAAGCCCTGAAGAATGACTAGGACGAGGCGCTCCTACCAGCAGTAAGTGGAACCTGTGTTTTAATGTAGTTTTTAAGTGTGGTTTATTGTTTTTGAACGTTCTTGAGAAGTTTTTAAGGTTATTTTAAAAAGATATAATAGAGAAAGAGAGAAGTCATTTAAATTGTCCTAAAGAAAGACAGTCTTAAAGAGAGAAAAGAGGTGTCTTATAATCCGAGTCATGCCCAGGCTTTAACTACGGCGAGGTCACATCGCCTACTACCAGAGCGCTCTTTTGTTACTCTGGTGGACATGAGCCCGACTCTACTATGAAAGTCCTAAATTTTTATTCACCTCGATTAGGGGTCGAGTATCTGACATGGTACAGGCTCGGGACCATCGCTAAACGTCTTATCCGAAGAATAGCGTGCTCAAGGTTTTCCCCCTCCCAGATAAAAAACCTAACGGCCTCGGCCGGGTTTCGAACCCTCGATCTTGTCTCAGTAAGTAAGCACCCTACCTCTGAGCTACCGGCGCGCCTCGACCATTCAGTTATGTCTCCTCCCCTGTAGTACATGAATATTATTTTTCATATTTTCAAAATGGCGGCCGTCAGTGAGGACACTTCTCTTGTAAGCCTTACATCTACTAATCATCTAAAAACATGTCCCACTATTATTTATTATATAGTTTATCCCAAGCTTTAATTCATTGTCCGGATATCGCTTGTAAAGCTTCAGATAAAGTAACATAACGCAAAGCTACTCCCGGACAACGCCGGGTAATCCGCTAGTATACATATAAGAGACTTAGTGAGGCAGGTACTGGTACTGAGGGGGGGATGGGGTCGCCGGCGCCTGGCAACGCCCTTCTCTGGTCTACTCTTCGGTAAGGTAGTTGACTACCAGGGCATGATGAACGTCTGCAAAAACCACAGCCCTCTGTGTATTAATTAACAAAACAATATTATATTGGTTTCACCAACTAGAGACACAGTATCTGTATCACATGAGGAGGAAGACATTGGACAAGAAGAATCTTTAACTACGAGGGCATATCGCCTACTACCAGAGCGCTCTTTCGTCACTCAGGTGGACATGAGCCCGACTCTACTGTGGGGGTCCTAAATTTTGCGTACCCTAACTTTTTATTCACCTAGAAGTTATATTTTGTAACTCCAGAGTGCTAGTTCATTTCCGGTACCTTCCCGTCAAGGATAGTAAATAGGTCAGAAACATAACCTTTATTCATTTATGGAGGGATAGTTGAGATTTCAAGGGATGGAGACAAGAATTATCTTACCGAAAGGTTTTAAAAGTCTCTGGTAACAACGGAGGAAAGTACGTGTCGATTATCTAATGCGAATGTACGTGTCGATTATCTAATGCGAAAGTACGTGTCGATTATCTAATGCGAATGTACGTGTCGATTATCTAATACGAATGTACACGTCGATTATCTAATGCGAATGTACGTGTCGATTATCCAGTACAAATGAATATTCTAATTGACATTCAACGTCGAAGTTTCCAATAAACTACATGGAATATATTCTATTTACGTGCTTTCAATAAAATTGTCCAAACTTTAGAATATTTCTGCTTGTTTCTTCCTGGAATCTCCACATTGGATACCAAAACGTCACATCTATCCACAGTAAGACACTTTTTTTTTTCTTGACACAGCCATGATCCTCTGTAATGGTATTTTGGTCCGATTTTTCATAACCCTGGGAGGGATTTATATATATGAAATAAAACTCCCCCGGACAGGATTAGGACCCACAACCCTGGCAGCCATGTGACCCAAGCCCAAAGCTCTAGCCCGCACGGCCAACACGATCCCTAGAGACATTTCGCACTTCCTGTTTTGTTCTAAATGAGTTCAACATGATTTCAATAATAACAATTTTTTTTTTATTTTGTTATACATTATAACAAGTTATAAATATTTGTGGCCGTAGCATAAAAGAAAGGTATTTGATTAAGTGATTAAGGTAATACTTGGCTTGAGGGTCCAGCGAATGGTGGAAGTAGTGTTGCCACCTACTGAGTTTGGTAATTACCTGGAACAAAAGAACATATTCAGATTACATTAACGGTTAGCAATAGGTAAAATATGGATACAGATATAGCAAAGAAAACATAAACAATGTTGATAGATCAGACATCATGATTTGACACAGACAGGTATTTCAAAAACGTGAGGTCAGATGACAGAAGGAAACCTTCCGTAGGTTCACATTTCAAAAACGTAACACAATCGACAGTTTTAGTTACAGAACTTACTACTTAATTGGTGACGACGTTATCTCACTTCGCCTAAAGCTGATTACTTGCGATGGCCTGACGCAGAATTTCCCCAATCAACTCCCAAAGAAAATATAAATGGTTTTTTTAACTCTTCTCATCGAACCCTTTGAGATATTCTCTGAGAAATTCTAAACAGGGAGACAAACCCCTGTGGTAAAAAAAGAGGTTTAAGTATTAATCTTAAATAAACAATAAATAATAATATACCACATTTCCTGTAGAAATTTTATTTTGATTTCTGTAGTAGTTTTTCGAAAGGGCCCTAAAACAACATCAAAAATTCAAGACTTGCAATTTTGAAGAGAGTGTAAGTAATTTAAAAAAAAATTTCCATTAACAAACTTTTCATTTGGATTTCTAAAGAGATGACATCTTGTCTTCTAAATTTTGCAAAAATATTAAATCTAATCCAAAGGTTTTCAAATTATCTTACTGGGCCAACATGAATAGAATAGAATTTACTACAACAAATAGTTTGGGTTTATTTTTTTAAACCATCTACATTATAAAACTATAAAACTAAACACTGAAACAAACAAAAATCAAAAGAAAAATCTTAAAAACTAAATTCTTAAAACTATTTCAATATTTTTTCTTTTTGGCCATTCTTTAAATTTAAGTTATATATTTCTGGGCATATATCCTGTACATATAAACAAACAACAGTACCTTCTTTTTGGATCAATCTCACAGTCAATTCACTCCTATTTGGTTCATTATATCTTAAACCTAAACACCACTCTCTATTTTCATCAGACCGTCGCCATTCAACCCAGGCCTCGAATCGTCACTCCACATACTAAAAAAACAGCTGATGGCCGTGTTTTTTTTTTACTCATTTGCTTTAAAAGAAAGCTTTTTATAGAAAAATAAATATAATTAATTTTTTAATATTAATAATTTAATCATTTTAATGTGTATATTTTTTTTATACATCACACCCCGTAGCCATTTTATTTATATTTATATAGATTTGAGCATTTTAGGATAAACGGCCGCCATAGTGAAAATTTTAGTAAAGTGAATTTATTCATAATAATGACCTTTAATATACCACGCATATATTATACGAATATAAAAAAAACAATGAAGTTATCCGCATATTATTCATGAACAATTAAAAATATTTTTAGAAATAGGAACGATCTAAGGGAGGGGTCACCGGAAGACTGCCTGGGGGACCTCTAACCGGAACTAGGAACGATCTAAGGGAGGGGTCACCGGAAGACTGCCTGGGGGAGCTCTAACCGGAACTAGGAACGATCTAAGGGAGGGGTCACCGGAAGACTGCCTGGGGGAGCTCTAACCGGAACTAGGAACGGTCTAAGGGAGGGGTCACCGGAAGACTGCCTGGGGGAGCTCTAACCGGAACTAGGAACGATCTAAGGGAGGGGTCACCGGAAGACTGCCTGGGGGAGCTCTAACCGGAACTAGGAACGATCTAAGGGAGGGGTCACCAGAAGACTGCCTGGGTGAGCTCTAACCGGGACTAGGAACGATCTAAGGGAGGGGTCACCAGAAGACTGCCTGGGGGAACTCTAACCGGAACTAGGAACGATCTAAGGGAGGGGTCACCAGAAGACTGCCTGGGGGAGCTCTAACCGGGACTAGGAACGATCTAAGGGAGGGGTCACCAGAAGACTGCCTGGGTGAGCTCTAACCGGGACTAGGAACGATCTAAGGGAGGGGTCACCAGAAGACTGCCTGGGGGAACTCTAACCGGAACTAGGAACGATCTAAGGGAGGGGTCACCAGAAGACTGCCTGGGGGAGCTCTAACCGGGACTAGGAACGATCTAAGGGAGGGGTCACCAGAAGACTGCCTGGGTGAGCTCTAACCGGAACTAGGAACGAGCTAAGACTTTATATGCAGTTCATAAATATGGACTTCGGGGGAGCCACCTACTTGATTACTTTCCATCATGACTACAATCTGAGTAAAGCTGTAAATGTTGAAGCAATCAAGAAAATGATGTAAGAGTTGAAGGGAATGAAACATGACGGCCTGGCTGGATGATGAATGGCCGCCCACTCGAAGAGCCTGGCTTCGAATCCCAAATTCGGCAGAATTGTCATCTTATAATTTATATTGTTGTTGAATGCTTACTAACCATGAATGTTTAGATCAGGGAAATACAGTCTGTAGATAGCCCGTCGCTAGTGACTGACCAGAGCCAGTTGAGGCGAATAATGACGGCCTCAGTAGACAAGGGCGCAGGGATGCGTAGCCAGAACATTGTTTGAGGGAACCCATCGCCAATTTGAGTTGATGTTTTCTTAGACTAAGCACTTACACATGAAAGACATCTTTGATGGACTTTTTTTCTTTATATCATTTTTGGACCATAATGTGTGAAGAAGGCTGGCAAGCCTTCGAGACCACCCACCAGCTCAGCGTTATGAACTCGATTCCGCAACAGAACTGCGCCGCTACCCACGCAGCCAGACAGGTCTACCAACAACCTTGTCCATATGCCCCACACTCCTCGTATACAACTGTTATCATTGCTGAATGCGTATTATTGCTGTCTTCACTCAGATTTCTATCACTCCCATAATTATATATACTTTTATGAATCACTTCAAAAAGAGTACCTATGTTTAGCAAGAAAAAAGTTACGGAAATAAGTTTAAGACGCTCATTCAGGGTTACCTACCTAATGCTGCACAGGGAAGTAGCCACCGTCCCTAATCAGCCCTCATGGTCCACTCTTCTTCTGTACCGATAGACAGCAGGCTGGTTATATGTTTCCGTAACTCCTTGCTATTAGAAGCCCACAGTCAGGGTTGGACCACGGAACAATTAGCGATATATCGACCATCACTAATCAGCAGTATCGCTCGCTATACCTACCAAGTTTCATATTTCTATACTTCCGTTTTATTTTTCTACAACTTATAAGTACGTCACAACAACAAACAGCTGCGGTTATTAGCGATGCGCTATCTACAGGAAGATTAAAACATACAGATAGAGAGGAAGCTGAAGTAAAACAGGCTGAGAGCCACAAAGTAGAATAAAACAGGCTGAGAGCCACAAAGTAGAATAAAACAGGCTGAGATACACAAAGTAGAATAAAACAGGGAGCTACTTGTCGTGAAAGTCAGTTAAAGTAGAATAGAAAGGTTAATAATATAACTATTTTAAGGGAGGTAACGAAATGAATAGGTCTCGATCTAAAGTCTTCTTACTTGGTAACAGATACTGTAAAGATGTTGAGATATTGTCGGCTAAGAGTCCTTGTTCCGTTGTCCGACTCTCAGTTTCGTAAGGAGCAGCCCCGCGAGACTCTCTGCAGAGAGGCTGTTTGCAGTCAGTTGCCTGTGTGACCGGCCTAACTATCTCAAGACCGGAACATAAACAGTCCAGAGGCCCCGGCGGCGCCACCTCCAACCTGGTCAGCACCCGCAGGTCAGGCACCCCACCACCCTCACAGTTGAATTAACACTGGAAGTTTTATCAAGTTAATTCTTATTATTATTGTTTGCTAGAAGATATGTGCTCCATATATTGTAAGAACCTCGGATATATCTAATGGCCTCACGAACATTGTTTTCCGAGTTTCTCTCTTCGCTGTGAGCCACCCTCCACTGGGGGAGGCGTATATTCTAGGCTCTAATTTTTCCTATCTATCTTCTGAAGGAAGCACGAGATACTGGAGTAGAAGGACGGATGTGCGTCTTCCAGGAAGTGCCCAGCCACAAACTAGGTCGGCGTTCATCATAAAATATATCTTGTTTATTTAAAGGGAGATGTTCGCTCCGTTGTTATGTCCGGGTCATCTCCCCTTTCATAGTTGAAACTAAATTTATTCCACTAACCGAAGAAGGTCACTATCGCCACACGATTCTAATGTCTAATTGATATTTAGAGTTTCGCAAGTCGAACAGTGTACAATAGGACAGTTTATATACATGTTGACGAGTTGCACATGCATGACATTGGCGTAGGCAGAGAATTTTAATAAATAACAGAACTATATTCAGTGGCGTAGTTTGGGTTTCTGGAGCCTGGGGCAGATGCTAAATTTGCCGCGCCTTCCCCCCTACACTAAGAGAAAATATAATTATTATAAAGATAAAATTTTCCAGAACGAAGAAAATATTGAGCTGCAAATTTGAAAATTTTCAATAAAGAATTGTTTTCTCCAAAATTTAGCTTAAATCAATATTAAATCAAAACAGGGTGATTTGTATGTAGCAATCCTGCGAACGTATCTGTAAAAATTAAGTAAGTTTAGAGACTATTGAAGAATGTTCCCACTTTCTATTGAAATTGATAATTATAAAACCTCGCTGTGTAAATCCAGCAATGACTATAAACATCCGTATACGTTAATTAGCCGCATTAGACCTTGAAACTTCGTAAATTCATTACATCGGCAGTTTTAGGTTTTTCAATTGAGCCCCTTTCCCCCTTCATTGGGTTCTGACTTTAAATATGAAATTTCATGTCGATACTTTCATTACATTGGCAGTTATTTGAGTTTTTGAGTTGAGCCCCCTCTGTCCCCCCCCCCCCCTCCCCCCTCCTTTCTGCTGATACCGCTGAAAATTAATAAGTATCGTCCTTATGAAATTTTAAATTCAAATATGAAATTTTGTGTCGATATATTCATTACAACGGCAGTTATTAATGTTTTTAAGTTAACATATTCATTGTATCTTTAACATACTCGTATATCATTAAGAAGAAAAAGTAAATATATATACAGTGTATATATATTTACTAGTGTATATACACTTAGATATAACCAGCAATAATAATGAGAATAGTAATACGAATGTGCACGACAGTAACTTGATAAATTAATAAAGTAGATTAAGATAGAAGAATCCCTAAGAATAAAGAAAAATAATGAAGAATAGAAATACAAAAAAAAAAAAATAATAATAATAAACCAATAAATCCATTAGAGAAGATGATAATAGTAATAAAGGTTGAGAATAACTATAAGTAAGAATATATACTGTGATGTACACTACGGAACATTTTTTTAATGAATATTTTAATGAAAAGAGGTAATTTTTTTATTATAATATAATATATATCAAGGTGTTTGAGAAACAAAACAAGAAAACATATAAAAAACAGCTGTGAAATAGTGTTAAATGTAATGGAGTCGTGAGCTAGCTCTAAAACGGTGCATGTGGTTTTGATATGTTTTAAATAAAAATGAAGTTGAACAATTAGATGAAAGTTGACTGGGGTGGAATTAAAGTGTGAAGAGTTGACGGGGTCTGGTTTTTGTGGTAGAGGCGTCGAGAAGGTACAATTAATAATATATATTTTTCAATATGCCCAAATAAAAATAATAATAGTTTTTAAGTATTTAGTTAAATGATTTTGTTGCTTTGTTTTTCTTTTGCTTTGTTCAATGTTTAGTTTTTCTTATTAGAATGTGCAAATAAAGCAAATAACCCAAATATTTGTCCTCTTCAAATTCTATCCTATTCATCTTCCCTGTTGTCCCAGTAGTATCATTTAAAAAACCTTTGGATTAGAAATTAATATTATTTAAAATTATTTAAAAATTGGTATCTCTTTGTGAATCCAAGTGTAAAGTTTGTTTAATTGAATTTTTTTTCGTTGTATACGTGTACTTTCTTAAAAATTGCACGTCTTAAATTATTGATAATATTTTTTTTAGGGCAATTTTCGACAAACTACTGTAGAAATCAAAATTTAAATAAACAAAAGAGATCAAATTTCTACAGGAAATGTGGTAGCAAACAAGTTATTATCACATTTTTGGCATATCCCTTGTGTGGACGATTTTCGCCACAAAGCCTCATCATATTTTGGCAAAAACCTTGATGGGAGAATTTTTTTATATTAATTAAAGTAGGGAAATAGGTTGAAAAAGATGAAAAGGATAGAATAGAGACAAATAAGGGTTACATTTAATTTTGAGAAATAATATTTTTTTTTTCAAACTTCAAAAGAAGGTTACTATTTTAACATTGTTTTTGTTTAGTATTAATATATTTAATAAAGTAAGAAAATGCCAATTACCAGAGGAGAGGCGAAGAGATTGGAGGAGGAAAGTAGAGAGGAAGGGTCGAGTTCGGATATGGAAGTATCGGAAGATACAGGAAGGGAGACTCCAGCCGCAATGGAGTCCACGGAGGGTACAGGTGAGGAGAAATCAGATAAGCTAGATAGATTTATGGAATTCATAACCCAAAAAATGGAAGAGCAAAGTAATAAATTAGGAAATTTTGTAACAAAGTTAACTGGGGATATTGGAAATATCAATCAAAAAATAGAAGAACAGGGAAAAGAATTAAGGGGGGATATTGGAAATATCAATCAAAAAATAGAAGAACAGGGTAGAGATTTAAGGGGGGATATGAATCAAAAAATGGAAGAGCAAAGTAATAAATTAGGAAATTTAGAGACAAATTTAAAAAGGGAAATGGGGGATATGAATCAAAAAATGGAAGAGCAAAGTAATAAATTAGGAAATTTAGAGACAAATTTAAAAAGGGAAATGGGGGAAAAATTAGGAAAATTAGAGACAAACTTAAGGGGTGACATTAAAAATTTAGAAGTTAAATTAAATAAAAAGGTGGACAATTTGATGAACCAATTAGAGAAAATTCAAATAGAAAATGAAAGAGTTGAAAGTAGGATAAATAAAGCAGGAGAAAACTTAGAAAAGCACTTTATTCAAAAAATTAACAAGTTGGATGAAGGGAATTCTGAAGTAGAAAAAGAGGTTCTTATTATTGACAGTCAGTCACAAGTTGATGAGGTAGAAGGAACAGAGAATAACAGTGGGGAGGAACAGACCCAAATTTTAGAGAAAGAGGTGGAGGAAGAGAGTCAAAATGTAGAAAAATTAGTATTAAGTGAAATTCAAGAAAATAGGATGAATGTTGATGTGGATGGACAGAGTGAAAGGAACATTTGGATGTTATTAGACAAAACAAACGAACAGACTGAGGACAACAAACAAAAGACAAATTTTAATTTTAAAGAAAATATAGTTAAAACTTACAGACAAACTGGAAATAGAAAGGAGGCTAATAAAAGTTATAAGAACAATTTTAAAAAGAGAGTAAAAGCATTCAAACAGGTATTAAGGACAAAATTAACACTGAACAAATATTTAGAGAAGGGGGAGGGGATTTTTAAAGACATAATTCGCCGGGGCATCCGGAAAAAGATAAAATTAAATTTGGGCTTTGCAATATAATTGCATTAGCCACTTTTTATAGTGAACCTATTTTTTTTGCAACTCGGATGAGTTTGAGGAAGTGACTGACAGACTAACATGACAGAATTAGGATCAATTTAAAATATGACGAAGTGACATTGGACTAATATAATAGTATGAATGATAAATTTATTTTTTGAATGAGAGAATTTTGGTATATGAAGAGTATGGATGAATTTTGGTATAGTTCTGCGTTTAAATTAATTAGGATTTAAATTAATTAGGATTTACATTTTTTTTTAGGATTAGATTAGATATTAGGATCAGTATAAAAATTAATCTAAGATTATATTTAGGGATTAGTCATCCAAATTTAACATATACAAATTATTTATTTGAGACTTACATGTTAATAATGATATTATTGAAAATTAAAACATATACATACAGCTGATTTTGAACGAACATAATATGGAAGAAGATAGATTTTTTTTATTATATTTTTTATTACAAATGTTAGAAAGATAAAATCAGCAGGCTGAGAGATGCCTAGATCTCTTTGGAGACATGACGAACTTCCTGAGGCCGAGTCAAGGGGACAGATTTTCTGTTTCGGAACTGTTCAGCTAGGATACCGGACGTGACTAAATCATAATAATATTATAAATTAGAAAGACGAACGAAACTGTATAGAAGCCTTGGAAGAATAATATATTATATAAATTGTATGTATGCATAGGTTATTAAATTTTTGTTATTATAAATTCTATTATTTAGACAATTTCATTTATTATTTGAGTAACATGTTTTTTCTACGTAAATTCGTTTAATAGAGAGAGTAGATGAGAATGGGAAGAGTTGTAGGAGCACATTATATAACTTTAGGAATAGGAACAAACAAAGGGTAATATTAATTAGAGAAGTTTTGAATTCAATTGCTGATGACATTCTTTTAGACGTCGGGATTATATAGATTTGTTTTGGGAGATATTATTTTTAATTCTAGTAAGAGCTAGTGATTAATTAGAGATATATATTTTTTTGATCTGTGGGAGATGATTTTTTTTATGTCGACTAGAAAGAACTAGCGATATAATGGAGATTTATATTGTAGTGTTGGTTGCCTACCTGAGATAGGAGGAACCGTATTTTTGCTACGTCAACGATGAAGTTATTATTATTAGGGAGTTATTAGTAGAGAAGGAAGTTGAAGTAAAAATATATGTGAGATACATTTTTTTTAGTTAGGAAGTATGAAGGACGTCTCTAAGAATTTAATACCTCAAAAGACAAGTACTATATATATATTAAATAAATTAAATTTGTATTCCTTATTACCCGGCGTGAGGCCTAATTTTGATTGTTTAGTAATATTTTGGAAGTGTGATGAAGTAAAACCGAAGGATTTATTTAATTTTTATTTCAAGTAAATTTTTTTATATACAATCTTTTTATATAATTATTTTGAATATATACAAATGTTATATTGATGGTAAAGGCGGAAAGTAAAATTAATTGGCAATTTCTTAAATCTGCATCCAACTTGATTATTTCCAAACTTGATTTCATGACTATGACTGATCCTGTAAATATGTAAAAATTTAGTATTATATTTTTTATGTTCAATTAGTTCAAATTTTTATAAATTTAAGTTAACATTTTCTTTAGGTTAAGCATTAATTGTAAATTTTTAGATTAATGTTTGTTTTTGTTTATTAGAAATTAGGTACGTATATATATAAGTTTAATAATTGTAAATAGTTATAAAAATATAAAAAATGGGCATATATGTATAAAAAGAGCGTCGAATTGGGCATATAAAAAAAATAAATCAGTGAGTGTAAGTGAGAGAGAGACTTCGATACATCGTTGAGCAATGAGTTGAAGACACCAAGGAGCCAGCCAACATGTGCGTTTGAGGAGGAAGCTAATCTACCTGTGTATTGGAGGAAGACGTTAATCCATCTGTGTATTGAAGGAGGAAGCTTATCATGTGGATTCGAGGAAGAAGCTAAATCAACCTGTGTATTGGAAGAAATTAAATCTGAAAGAACTTATATAAAAAAAAAAAAAAATTTTGTGAACAAACATTTTTTTTTAAAAAGAAGGAAAAGGCAAATGTGATGTACACTACGGAACATTTTTTTAATGAATATTTTAATGAAAAGAGGTAATTTTTTTATTATAATATAATATATATCAAGGTGTTTGAGAAACAAAACAAGAAAACATATAAAAAACAGCTGTGAAATAGTGTTAAATGTAATGGAGTCGTGAGCTAGCTCTAAAACGGTGCATGTGGTTTTGATATGTTTTAAATAAAAATGAAGTTGAACAATTAGATGAAAGTTGACTGGGGTGGAATTAAAGTGTGAAGAGTTGACGGGGTCTGGTTTTTGTGGTAGAGGCGTCGAGAAGGTACAATTAATAATATATATTTTTCAATATGCCCAAATAAAAATAATAATAGTTTTTAAGTATTTAGTTAAATGATTTTGTTGCTTTGTTTTTCTTTTGCTTTGTTCAATGTTTAGTTTTTCTTATTAGAATGTGCAAATAAAGCAAATAACCCAAATATTTGTCCTCTTCAAATTCTATCCTATTCATCTTCCCTGTTGTCCCAGTAGTATCATTTAAAAAACCTTTGGATTAGAAATTAATATTATTTAAAATTATTTAAAAATTGGTATCTCTTTGTGAATCCAAGTGTAAAGTTTGTTTAATTGAATTTTTTTTCGTTGTATACGTGTACTTTCTTAAAAATTGCACGTCTTAAATTATTGATAATATTTTTTTTAGGGCAATTTTCGACAAACTACTGTAGAAATCAAAATTTAAATAAACAAAAGAGATCAAATTTCTACAGGAAATGTGGTAGCAAACAAGTTATTATCACAATACACATAGTAATTAAATTAATGAAAATAGAATCTTTAGTAAAAAGAAAAATGAGAAAAGAAACAGTTACTAAAATAAGAAATATTCTCGTAATTAGAAGAAAAATAAAATAAAAATAGATGAATAATAAAGTGGTGATGGAATGAACCCGGCAACCTGGTGACCTGGAATTGAATTTTAATGGAGTGAGAGACAAGACAAGTGAACATGAAGTTGGCAGAGTACAAACAGGATACATGGGGTGGACCGTGGCAGCGCAGGGAGAGAAGAGATGACCCGTCACTTACAATAAGAAGTGATCTTACAAGCAATTTTTCAGATTTCTAGCCTAAGTGAATGTGACTCAGTACATTGGATTTAATGAGTGTGAAGATGACGTAGAGCTATGGAGCTAGGTATATAGTGAGCGGTGATGTTGAGGAAAGCACCGTTCCGTCTGGCAGAGAGTAACTTATTTTACGGAGAATGTTAACGAATATTTCTTGGCGACCATTAGTTGGAGTAAAGTTAAACGAACCACTTTCCAGATATGGGGAAGAGCTAATGAGGGCGGTAACTGTAACCGGAACCACGACTCTGTCATTTTGTAAATAACAGACATCAGAAGGGGGGGTTAGCTGTGGGATAGTTCCCGACTCGGCTTGTCATTAGTCGAAACGATCCTGAACATCTCATCATAGGTAAGAATAATCAAAGTTAGGAATGAATTAGCATAAATGCATTTATAAACCCTGGGGTGAGTAGAGGGAGAAAAAAAAGTATATTGTGTTGTTTGATTTTAACAGCAAAGTGCACCATGCGTTCTTGCCACAAGGTCAAACGAAAATAAGGAGTACTATTTACAAGTGCAACGTCGTTTGAGTGAAGCAATCCGAACAAAACGCCCGGATTTGTGGCGAAAAAATTCATGGCTTTTCCACCACGATAATGCACCTGCTCACACTTCATTGCTTTTTCGTGAATTTTTGGCCAAAAACAACACTGTAATGATGCCCCAGCCTCCATATTCGCCAGACATGGCTCCGTTGGACTTTTTTCTGTTCCCAACAATAAAGAGAACCTTAAAAGGCCGTCGTTTCACAAACATAGATGAGATTAAAAGCGCATCGCTGAGAGAGCTAAATACTACCCCAAAGATCGAGTTTCAGAAGTGTTTCGGTGATTGGAAGCAGCGCTGGCATAAGTGTATAATATCTAATGGGAACTATTTTGAAGGGGATAACATTAATGTATATGAATAAATAAAATTCTTTTCAAAAACCGAAAATTCCCGTTATTTTTTGAACACACCTCATGCTGTCACAGATTTGTTGAAGATATACATTTGCTATATATATTTGAGAGGTTAGATTGGTGATTAATCGGCAGGGGGGGGGGGGTCTAAGATATCAAGGCGAACAAGGGGGCGTTCAAGTATTACGTAACGCAATTTGGGGGGGAGGGGGGTCTTGTAAAACGTTACGATGCGTTACAGGGGCGGGAGGGGGGAAACTACGGAATTAAAATCTTCCAAGTTTGACTAAAATGTTTTATTTCAGTTAGGTTTCCGTTTCTAATTGCCGCTGCCGCTTGGTTAAAGTTGGGTATACTAATAATGACAAGGCCATTAGTGGACGTATGTTCCACTATAAAGATTAGGTACTTATTAATTAGCTCGACCACACCTCAATTTCCATTGTTGTAAGCTGTCGAACAGCGATAATCATTCATCTGGGTACGTAAATTCCTAGAACAAACATAAATCGAAATATTACAAAATTTGGGGGCGTATTTGCCGGCGTTCCGCCGGCGGGACGATATATCTGCCCCTCCCGTCGTTCCTATATTTGAAGTAGTACAGGTTCTAGCTTTAACATATACTTTACCCGGGTAAAGCCCGAAACGTGAACTATTTCAATTATATTTCGGACTTTAACCAAGCGGCAGCGGGTACTACTAGGTTTACCCGGGTAATCCTAGGTTCAACCGTTAATCTAACTTTACCCGTAACATATACATTACGCTCTTTAAGGATGTTGTGCGCAACTGACACCATTTGCAATAAACAGTTTATCAAAAGGTCTGACTCATTTGCACGTCTGCCATGTGTAGATGGCGGCACTGACAGAGAAGCCATTTGTTATCGTCATTTCGACACAATCGCAAAACATAGAGCTAATGAATGGAGACAGCAGCTGGTGTCAGAGCGGCCTGCAGTCTGGTGGCCAGACATCTGAGTCACCACATCCTTGCATGTCACATGTCCAGAGGGACCTACGTAATGTTCCTAGGTATGCATGTCACATGTCCAGAGGGACCTACGTAATGTTCCTAGGTATGCATGTCACATGTCCAGAGGGACCTATGTAATGTCCCTAGGTATGCAAGTCACATGTCCAGAGGGACCTATGTAATGTTCCTAGGTCTGCATGTCACATGTCCAGAGGGACCTATGTAATGTACTTAGGTATGCATGTCACATGTCCAGAGGGACCTACGTAATGTCCCTAGGTATGCATGTCACATGTCCAGAGGGACCTATGTAATGTCCCTAGGTATGCATGTCACATGTCCAGAGGGACCTACGTAATGTGCCTACTTCCCCAACTCTACCGATGGAAATCAATCGGTCTCATTAATGAAATGTTGCCTCTGCATATAAAACTAACAGTTTGCAGAGAGGTATTTTTACTACAATAACACCTGTACTAACTTCCTATAAAAACTTCAATACTTGTCAATGACCAAGTAACCGTTTTCCTGCTCTTGTCTCGTATGAAAAGTATTAACAGATATTGAGCGAACTAGATTTTTCTAATTGTTTTCATTAAAGCATAATGTTGCCGATGAGTTTCCTGGGCCTATTCTCACTGGAACTCCATTTACGGCCCATTCGACTATTCATTTATCGGCTGACGTTGCCCATTATTCGGAATATAAGTTCGACAGGGAATTTCAGTTCAACCAAAATGTTTATTAAAGAACCGGGCGGATCAGGAAAATTTGAAAACTTGGATATTACCATAGTTGGGAAAGAAAATTTAATTTTATGGTATTATTTGTTCAAAGTTAAGTTTTTAATGTACAAGAACCTTTCTTACAGTTTTATTTTTTTCACCCAAAATTTCTCTCTTAGTACTTAATTAAATAAGTACTAAGAAAGGACTTAAAAGTAAGTTTTACTATTAAATTTGTGTCTGAAAATTGTGCGCCCCAAATCATTGCGCCCTAGACCGAGACTAATGGTCTTAAGGGAAATGCGCCACTGGGTATCACACGAAAACGGCTCAACCTACTTATATACACGCAGAACATTTCGAGCGTGATCCAATTTTGGAATACAGGCTGCGTGGCTTCTAAGATTTATGATTTAGGGGAAGGCTGAGGTCCCCTATTTAGGAGAAGGCTGAAGTCCCCTATTTAGGGGGAGGCTGAGGTCCCCTATTTAGGAGGAGGCTGGTCCCCTATTTAGGGGGAGGCTGAAGTCCCCTATTTAGGGGGAGGCTGAGGTCCCCTATTTAGGGGGAGGCTGAGGTCCCCTATTTAGGGGGAGGCTGAGTCCCCCCCTTTACAGTCGATGTGTGTAATTGGTTTATAACTTCATATTCCCAGATTTTGTCCTATTTTTGATAGACCAGCTTAGTTACTTCCGGGCAACACTGGATAACCTGCTAGTTAAATATAGTATATAATATAAAGTGAGAAGTATAAAACAAAGGAATACAGTTTAAATGACTCAAGTCTTTTCTAGAATAAAGACGATTAAGAATTTAAGAAAAATATTCCTAATATCCACAGAGTTGGAAACCTGGCTGGTGATCCACGATAAGAAAGTAATTTACATTTTCTTCTCAAGTCTAATATAGGTAAGGAGAGGATCTTATTAAAGAGATTTAAAGGAGTAAAGCGGATTGTAGAGAGAGCACTTTGGAGATTAGTGGAGATGAAGTGGGTTATCTCCAGCCGTCAGATGAACTCCGACAATGGAGATCTGCTTGGGGATCTCCGGAGTCTTCTGCTTCTGGACAGAATAATTGAAGAACCGTAGAAAACCAGAAGAATTAGTAGCTAGGATGATCAATGACACTCAAGAACAGGATTGGTTCTAAACTGAAGGAACAGATCAGAACTAGAACGGATCTATCTGTATTACTTGAGGAGTGCCAAAAGAACACGCTGTTTCAAACTGATTATGCTCATGTTGAATGTTACTTACTGGTATAGTTAATTCATTTTAATTATGTACGTTTAGTCATAATTGGACATCTTTATTATTCAGTCATTATTACTGTAGTGAGGATATTGTGCCGCATGTTGTCTGCACCTTGAAGGCAGAGGGCAAGAGAGATAGGGAGAAAGTGGGGGGAGAATAGGGACCTTAGGAATCTCGCCATTTCCCAAACTTCAGCTATTTTTCCGGGCAACGCCTGGTGCAACAACTAGTAACCCTAAATAAGAGGATAGTATTCTGCGGTTCTAGACAACATGGAAACATTCAATGATTGCCTCCCTCCTGAGGAGATGAATGGTAGAATTATGCTAACCACTAGGGCTGGCGTTGCCGGAGGCACAGGAAGCCGAGTCTCAGGTTTATGTGCCTGACTGATACTCCATACCATGTATGAACTTAAGATTACACAATGACTTAAAAATATATCATTATCAACTCCAAACTTGTGCTTAAATTTTTTTTCAGAGATATTGTGTTTTTATTTAATAAAAAATGAATAAAAAGTATGTTTTTTTTTTTTGTTTTTTTAATATTGTCTATTTCACAAAATACGTAGGAAATGTGGTAGCGAAAGTACTCCCATATTTTATATATATTTTGTGAAAAGAGGGCGCGGTAGCTCAGTGGTATTGCGTGCTTTTTTTTTTTTTTTTTTTTTTTTTTTTTTTTTTTTTTTTTTTTTTTTTTTTTTTTTTTTTTTTTTTTTTTTTTTTTTTTTTTAAGGGTGCCCCTGACCCCCTGAGGGGGGTCGGTCACGTCACCATCGTGCTTGTCTTCTGAGCTCAAGAACGTGGAAACCCGACCGAGGCCCTTAGTTTATTTTATCTGGGAGGTAAAATAAACTTAAGCACGCCATCCTATGGAAGGGACGTTAAGAGATGGTCCCGAGCCTGTACGATTTCAGGTACTCGTTAAAGACCCCTGCCCTAGGTGAATAAAAATTTAGAGTAGGCAACCTACCATCGTTTTCGGCCAAAGACAATATTGAAGAGGGTGAGCCTGCGCAGGAGGGAGATATTGCGGACATGCCAGCTCAGCTCAGCCCACCTTTGCGCAGGTCGTCCAGGACAAATAGGGCACCGCAACGTTTAAATTTATAGGTGAAGAAACTGTTGTATATTTTTATGCATATTATAAAATTGGTAACACTGATTCTTATCATTCCGGGCTGAATATACTTATGTACTTTTGTGTTTAATAAACTATCAAGTTTCTTTTAAATCAATGACCTTTCAATGACCTTTCAATGAACTTATATATATATATATCTTATTGGTATTTATATAAATACACAACACTCTGATTTCAGTCTATCCGCGAATCGCAGGCGCAGACCGAAAAGAACGCTGTATCGGCAAAAACCTCCTTCCCAGCCTCTCAAGAATGCCCTCAGATTATATACACTTACCATTTTATAAATCCATATGTAAATTTTCATTAACATAATAACTGTTATTTGGGGCCTGGACGGCCAACTTAAAATAGCTCTTAGTATGGACGGCGGCATGCAGCCAGTCCTCATGTCGTCACAATCATTAACTATTTGTAACTAGCAGGTTCACCTGGCGTAGCCAGCAAACGAAATTAGTTTCCAAACTGTCAATATAGTATCAAAAATGTGACAAAAATACATACAGACAGAAAAACAACTTTATTCATTTATACTCCCCTTGTCTAAAGATAGAACTTTAGAGAGGGTGGCGACCTGTGAAAAGCCGAGTGGCCGGTTATCATAAACCCCGCTGAAGAAAGGACAATAAAAGGTAGAGAGGTAGAGAGAATGGCGCTCCTGGCGGCCACTTAGACCAAGTTAGACGTCTAATTGCTCCCATCACACTAATGGGAGGGGGACATCAAGGCTATGTCTCTATAGTATACTAGCCTTTCTGTAACCGTTAGTAAGCTAATGAGGGTCTCTATAGGGTAAGACTGGCTTCTCCAGAGAATGGCACACAACCATTCCATTACATGCATTTGAGTGTAGCAGCCAAACTGCTTATGATCATTTGTGAGATGACATGACGATGGCTTTGTTAAGGATGTTATTAAACTATGAATAATCGTTACATCTTTATGAATAATTGATGAAATATAAGACCGCGCATGTAGAGAATAGGAAAGCCATAGGGACACTGGAGACACATGTATAAACATATGTTCATTGTGAAGGTAGCCCGCGTTGATCTGCACTACACTGAACTTCTCTGCCAGGTACTGTTCTATGTTGCACCTCTCAAACTGAGCAGTCTCTCTACCTCCAACAGAGCACTCCGTGCATTGTAATGTCATTACACGTGCCTCCAGAAAATGTAACAATGCTCATTATATTATTATATGACTGCAATTATATTGGCTATTTTGGTGTTATTGCTATAAATAAATAAAATTAAAAAAAAATATATATAATAATAATAAATTTATTTCCGTTAAACCAATACATGGTAATAGGATACGTCAAAAGAGTTTATACATTAAGATAGCTAAGAAATTGGATTTATAACTGTTAATAAATAACATAGACTAGATTTTGAAAAATGATATAATTATATTTCATTTCAAATACAAGGGCCAGTCGGCGTAGTTAAAAGGAAAAACAAAAATAAACAAAGTTAACTCTCCTGATGTGGAGGGGTGAATGTGGAAGATGGGCTGATGAACTGATCTCCAAACAAGGCCGAGAAGATCTGGGAGTAGGCTGAGGACGCCGTCACACCAGATGAGCCAAGTACCAGACTTCAGAGGTCCACGGAAAGGCGATCCGGTTGACGAGAGAAAGTCGGCGGGTTGGTGGCCTTGAGAAGTGCCCTAATGTCAACAGGCTGAAGGACCATGGAAGACTATCTGTCCAACACTGACCAGCGGTCATAAAACGAACTATTCCCCACTCCCCCACATTCATAGGCTCCTCCCACAAATTGTTAATATGATGTAATATAAACATAAGAATAAATTACATCAGTAATATTGACCATAGTTATTATGATAATAATATTAATAATTATTAGAATAATTAATGGAAGAAAACTTAAGAAAAAAAATACCTCTACAAAAAATCAAAAATTAATTAAATGTTGCGCTAACATAACCGCCCACCAAATTTTATATGAAAAAAAATTTAAAGAAATTACCTACTTCTCTGAGTCACCCGATTGGGGAATCAGTGGCACACACTTAGATAGGGGACGTTTAAAAATACCCTTAAGAGTATGAACACTTACAACCCTAACAATTCCGTCGGGACCTGGGAAGACGTCAGTTATTCTTCCGCGAGGCCATTGAGCAGGTGAGGAATGTTTGTCCCAAAGAAGAACCAAATCACCGACATGAGGATGGTAAGTAGTTCTAAACCATTTTGGTCGTTGTTGGAGAGTTGTAAGATATTGATTCCTCCATCGATGCCAATAGTGTTGAACTCTTTGTTGTACGAGTTGCCATCTGGTGAGTCGATTCTCAGGACTGTCCGTAAAGTCGACTTCTGGTCTCGTTGTTAGAGCTGTCCCAATCAAGAAATGACCTGGAGTAAGAATGTCTAGATCAGTAGGATCTGATGTTAAGGCACAAAGAGGTCTTGAGTTTAGAATCGCTTCAGTCCTTGCGAACAAGGTGGTGAGCTCTTCGAAAGTGAAAGCTGTATCATTGAGAACGCGTTTAAAAAGATTCTTCACGCACTTGACGCCGGCTTCCCAGATACCTCCGAAACTGGGTGAGTAAGGAGGGTTAAAAACCCATTCCACACCTCTCGTCAGTAGATGGGAAGACAAATCCTCTTGGACAGATTTTTTTATGTAACCATTTCTGCATGTCAGAGAGATGCCTTGCCGCTCCGACAAAGTTGCTGCCACAATCTGACAGAATTTTAGTAGGGAGCCCTCTACGTGAAATGAATCTATCGAGCGTGGCCATGAAGGACGCTGTCGAAAGATCAGATACCAGTTCCAAATGAAGAGCCTTAGTAGTCATACATACAAACAGACATAAATATGATTTGCTAACAGGCGAATTTCTTCTCCGAGACTCCCTGATAGAAAATGGGCCGGCAAAATCGACGCCAACATTAATAAAAGTTCGGCCAGCTTCAAAACGACACGTAGGCAAACTGCCCATCAGAGCCTCAGCTGGCTTTGCTGAAAACTTATAACAAATGTCACATCTAAATAACTCTTGTCTGATTAAACACCTTGCTGAGAGGATCCAGAAACGTTGACGTATCAAGGCATGGAGTTGATTTAGACCAGCATGCAAATACAAGTGGTGATAGTGACGTATTATAAGTCTAGAGAGGTGGGAATGATGAGGTAGGATGATAGGGTGCTTCATACCTTCAGGAAGAGGTGATTGTTGAAGACGACCGCCCACCCTCAAAAGTCCCAAGGGATCCAAGAATGGAGTCAGACCTCGGAGATTAGTGGAGGCATAATCCTCGTCGCCACTGTGTATAGCGTTAGGTAAATAACAATTTTGGATAAGACGGATACAGGTTGTCTCCGCCGCGTTCAATTCTCTTAATGTCAAAGGTCCACACAGATTGGAGTTGCGGGTATTCTGGATGAATCGCCGCACATACGATACCGTCCTGAGAAGCTTCATAAATGATGAGAAGTTTTCGATCCATGACACAAGGTCAGGGACGACCTTTGAACTGAGAGTAGCAATTATACCGCCCCTAAGCTCGGGCAAAACTGTTGTCCGGCTACAAAATCTTTCGATCTTTGGCCAGTCATGGACGGGAAGTTGTAGCCAAGACGGTCCGTTCCACCATAGATCACTACGTAAAATCTGAGATGGGCGGAGACCCCGTGAGGCAGCGTCAGCTGGATTGTCCAATGTGCCCACGTGACGCCAGGACACCTCAGGAATTAACTGTAAAATTTCTACAATACGGTTGGCCACAAAGGTTTTCAATAAATGAGGTGGAGTATGTAGCCAACCTAACACAATAGCGGAATCCGTAAAGAAGAATATTTGATTTATCGAAATTCTGTCTCGAAATTTTTTCAGAGAGCTGAATAATTTTGCAAGAAGAAGAGCACCACAAAGCTCAAGCTTTGGGATAGAGAGCGGTTTTATAGGAGCCAGCTTAGATTTTGCTTTCAAGAGAAAAATTTGAACATTGTCATCCGTTACCGTTCTAATATAAATGATGGCCGAGAATCCCTTCTCTGAAGCGTCGCAGAAACCGACGAACTGGCAATCGTTACTGTGTTTCACCGGGATGAAACGTGATAAACGGATGGACACCAATTGGGGAACTTCCATCATGAAATTTTCCCAGTCAAGTTTGACCTCAGTTGGCAGAGGATCGTCCCAGCCGAGGCCTAATTTCCAAATATTTTGCAACAGAAGCTTGGCCAAAAATATCACCGGTGTTAAATAACCTAGAGGATCGAAGATACGCGCAATTGCAGATAGAACACCACGTTTAGTGCACTGAGGACGTGGGGTGGTGATATTATATGAGAACTCATCTGACTGAGCATTCCACTGGACCCCTAACACCTTAAAAACACAATCTTCTCCCTTCGAAAGTGAAATAGACCTTTCATGAAACTTCTCTGGAACTGCCTTGAGCACACTCTCTGAATTGCTGGCCCACTTACGAAGCTCGAAATTACCCTTCATGAGTAAATCAATTAGTTGTTGTTGAAGGCTGAGGGCTTCATCGATACTTGATGTCCCAGTTATGATATCATCCATATATACGTCCTCGCGTAACACTTTGGACGCATGGATGAAATGATGACCTTCATCCAGAGTGAGTTGTTTAAGAACGCGAAGAGCCAAGTAGGGGGAGCAGGACATCCCGTAAGTCAAGGTGCACAATTCATATTCTTTAACGTCATCAGCAGGATCCGATCTCCAGTAAATATGTTGATAAAGACGATCCGGTTCATTGATAAGGATTTGGCGGTACATCTTACAGATATCCGTCACAAACACAATGCGATGAAGTCTAAAATTAAGCATGATGTCCGCAATATCAAGTTGAAGTTTCGGTCCAACAAAAAGATGTTGATTTAGAGAGCCGGTAGAAATCGACGACGACATGGACGCATCAAAGACCGCTCTCAACTTAGTTGTTGAGCTAGTCTCTTTTAAAATGCCATGATGGGGAATTATGTATTTCCCAGGAAAGGAAGCGATTTCCATGTGTCCCAGAGAGAGATACTCTTCCATAAAAGTGATATATTCCCGTCTCAATGTGGGATTTCTCAACAATTTCTTTTCCAAGTTGTAGAACCGCTTCAACGCTTGCGATCTTGAATCACTTAATAATGGTGAAGGAGATTTAAATGGAAGAGCAACAACGTACCTCCCTGAAGTCAAACGACGATGAGTCCGGGCAAAATGTTCTTCGCAAAGTTCCTCTTCCGGATCGGTCACAACTCCAATGCTAGGTTCCTCCAATTCCCAGAATCGTTCAAGTTGACGGTGAATAAAGGGAATCGTCGTGAGGGTCAAAACCGATGGCCTGGGGAAGGACTCAAAATCAACTGAATAGGCACCAGTAACAATCCAGCCAAGAGATGTTTTAATGGTGGCTAAATCTGTACCGATAATAGGGATGGGTCTACCTTCCAATATTTTATAGTAAATATCGGCACCTAAAAGGCAGTCGATAGGACGAGGCAGTCCAAAATTCAAATCGGCTAATTTGATCGAAGGGTTAATTTTTCTGATTATAATTTCCGGAACTGCAATAGATGGAAGATCCGACGTTATTTTGGTGACAACTGTGGCGCGGACACCTAGTAGAGGGGCTTTACGATGAATAGATTTCATCTCAAAAAATGTAGTTCCTAAGGACGGAACACTAAGGTCCCCGACAGAACTTATCTGATGGGAATCATTCGCCACCGTCAAGCGGAGTCGCCGAGCACAGTCTGAAGTCACCAATGAGGATTGAGCTCCCGAATCAATGAGAGCACGAACGGGATGAAAACATCCTCGAACATCTGTTATGAAAACAGTAGCAGTACTAAGAAGTATTTGTTGAGCTGGAACATCAAAAGAATTACCACGAAAGGTAAGAATCGATTTCGAAGTTCCTGAAGGCGTCCCCATAGATGGAGGCCTAGTATCTTCAACGAGGGTGTTTGTTGAAAAATGAAGTAAGGAATGGTGAAGAGATTGGCAAATGAGACATCTAATTTTAAATTTGCATTCGTCGGTAGTATGACCCGAAGTTAAATGATATTTACATCCCTTGAAGGTTTTTACAAAGTGGAAGCGTTGCGACGGCGACAGATTCAAAAAATTGGGACATTTGGTCAAATCATGACCAGACAATTTACAGTATGGACACTTTGAAGTGCGCACATCCGATGGTTTCGAAGCTCTCTTGGTCGTCAAAAACACAGAAGAAGATTTATTATGGGTCTTCGTTGCCTTCGGGCAAGACGACTTACCGGGTTTGCTGGAAGACAGCTTCAGAATTTGCTGTCTGTCTCTGACAAACTCCAGAAGATCGTTGCATCGCGGAAATTCTTCCTTAATATGCTTGGATTCGAACATTTCCCTTGTTCTCTGGTCCAGACATTGAATAGCAAGATGAAACAAGATAAATTCCGCTTCATGAGGAATTTTTAGAAGTTGAAAAGCTTCCATACTGTCACCCACATGAGATAAAAATAATTTATAATTTTCGGAAACCTCTGGGTGAGATTTAAATGAGAGAAGTTTGTCCAAGAAGGATGTAGCTAAGAAACGCCTCTTATCGTAGCGAGCCATCAAAGCCTTCCAGGCTAGGTCATAATTAGCCTCCGTCACAGGTATGGACTTTAAAAGGGATCGAGCCTCACCATTCAGACTAGAAATTAAATAATAAAATTTATCAGTTTTAGACAGTGTCGGTTCATCGTGAATTAAAGAAATGAAAACATCTTTGAAATGCGGCCAATCTGTCAATTCGCCTGAAAAATTTGAAATATTAATTTTTGGGAGGCGCGACCTGGTGTCGTTGATAACAGAAATATTTTGAGTTGGAGTAGCTGCTCGTTCTCGAGCTGGCCTGGGAGGCGGACAAAGCTCCGTATGAATCATAAGGATCTCATAGATATAACGTTTCGAGTTCGATAAAATCAAAGAATCTCTATCCGTAGGATAATCCTCGCCTTTCTGAGCATTTACAAAGTATGTTTCCAACGCTTCATTTGTAAAGTTTAATTCACTTCGAAGATTTGAAAGATCGGAGAACATCGCTTGAAATAGATTCGTTTGACTGTTATCTACTTTAGCTGCACGGCCTTGTTCTCGAATAGATTTAATATCTTGACATAAAGAATAAAGTTTGCGTCTTAATATTATTGTCCGAGAATCGGAGAAAGCAGCAACATTAACATCCGCTTCCTCACTTGCCATGATTAAAAGAAAATGAAAATTGAAAATGAAACGAAGTATTTCTAAGAAAATGAAATTAAAATAATAAATATATCTGAAGTTGATATTAACAAAAGAAGCTAGAGTGAATATAAACAAACATTGAACCTTCTAGTAGAATCAAAACAAATACAAGAACCTAAATGAGTGCCACTGAAAATATTAGGTTGGAAAAATATATATTTATGTATTTTAACACAAGAAAATGATAGACTATAAACTATTTAAAAAATAGATTATAATATAAGAAGAGTCTATCAACATAAAAATAAAAATAGAAATCCACTGATTAATGGATAGAAGAATGTTATTTACCTTGATATGACCTATTTCCAGATCATAATAATAACATCTGATTACTATCATAAATGATAACACGAAGGTTATAGGCAGGTATGTGGTGCGCAATAACAAGAAAATAGCTAGATGTACAAAAATAGGATTAAATCCAAAGTAGGATTAGAATACATCTTTGAACAAAATTCAAATACATATTTTAGCAAATATATGTGTTCCTGGCCGGAATCACCAAATTCTATGTTAATAAATAACATAGACTAGATTTTGAAAAATGATATAATTATATTTCATTTCAAATACAAGGGCCAGTCGGCGTAGTTAAAAGGAAAAACAAAAATAAACAAAGTTAACTCTCCTGATGTGGAGGGGTGAATGTGGAAGATGGGCTGATGAACTGATCTCCAAACAAGGCCGAGAAGATCTGGGAGTAGGCTGAGGACGCCGTCACACCAGATGAGCCAAGTACCAGACTTCAGAGGTCCACGGAAAGGCGATCCGGTTGACGAGAGAAAGTCGGCGGGTTGGTGGCCTTGAGAAGTGCCCTAATGTCAACAGGCTGAAGGACCATGGAAGACTATCTGTCCAACACTGACCAGCGGTCATAAAACGAACTATTCCCCACTCCCCCACATTCATAGGCTCCTCCCACAAATTGTTAATATGATGTAATATAAACATAAGAATAAATTACATCAGTAATATTGACCATAGTTATTATGATAATAATATTAATAATTATTAGAATAATTAATGGAAGAAAACTTAAGAAAAAAAATACCTCTACAAAAAATCAAAAATTAATTAAATGTTGCGCTAACAATAACTACTTGAGTCTAACACACGCATGACTAGTAGTAATAAAAAAATTAAAATGAAATTAATAAAAACTGAACAAATAAATACCTACTTAAAAATATAGGAGTATATAAAAAAAATGAATACATAGATACATTTATAATAAGTAGACACATTTTTCAATTTAATAAAAATTAAGATAACTATTTTTCAAAAAAGCTATCTTTCATTAAACTCCCATATTGAAAAACTCCGACTTCTAGCACAAATCCGTCTCCATAATACCAATAGAAATTTTAGAATATTACTTGGAGGGCTTAGGTATGAGTTTTGTTCTGAAAGTGTCTGCAGGCTCTGTACCTTAGACGAAAAGGACGACCTCATACACTTTTTGTTCTATTGTCCCTCTTTGTATATCCCCAGGCAAAAATTTCTCCACAATCATCTCACCAATAGACCACAATATTACTCAGAAACATTTGTACATATTTTTTTTTTTTTTTGTATTTATTTTTTTCAAGCCACAACTGTGCAAAAAAATGCACAACCAGCGGCTGGACTGACATATGCTAAACGAATATAATACAAATAAAACAAAATAATAAAAAAGAATAATGAAAATAAATATGACATGAAAGGCTTGAGAGAGGAAAAATACCCAGCGGTGAACCCTCATGACATCACTTCATACCAGATCTCTATGCCAAACTCTCTTTAATCTTCTTGGGGGATTGTGGGGTAAATTTGTATTTAAGATTTTGCGAACTTCCGGATTGGTGTGTAAGTAAATTTTGGTGTAGAAACGTTGGTATAAATGTTTAATGGTTGTGTCTATGGATGTGATGTTCAAGTCGCGGTGTAAAGTCTTGTTGCTAACGTATGGTGGG
This sequence comes from Aradus depressus, assembly GCA_963662175.1. Lineage (NCBI taxonomy): Eukaryota > Metazoa > Arthropoda > Insecta > Hemiptera > Aradidae > Aradus > Aradus depressus. The sequence goes on from OY759223.1 coordinate 36,972,389, forward strand.
CATTGCGTGATCAGTCGGAGAGTCTTGGATTGAAATATCTATATTCTTTTAATGTTCGAAGTCTTGGCTGTACCATATATTTGTAAGCCATAGGTCCAGAGAGGTCGGAGAAGATAGGTATTACAATTTAGTTTTTGTCGAGTAGATAATTTAGAACGCCTATTCAAAATACTGTACAATAGTCTAAGTCGCCGGTCTAGTGTGAGTCGTGTCATCCTAGTGTGAGGGTTCCAAGTCAGCCTTCTATCGAGGGTTAATCCTAAATATTTTACGGAAGAGGTATGAGGTAATGGCTGGTTTTCAATGAATACTGGGGGGCAGTCACCACGGCGAAGAGCGAATGTTACGTGTTGACATTTTGTGGTCTTAAATTTAATTTTCCAAGATTTACTCCAAACTTCAATTTTGTTGAGGTGTTGCTGTAGTATGAGTGAAGTGGTGTGAGGATCTGTGTGAGAGGCTAGAATGGCGGTGTCATCTGCGTAAGTGGCTGTTAATGTGAGAGGGTCGGTGGGTAAGTCGAAGGTGTACATGGAGTATAATAGGGGTGCTAATATTGAGCCCTGAGGCACGCCGGCCAGTATGGGGTGGCAGGAGGAAATAGCTGAGCCCTGACGGACGGCGAAATACCTATCCGTTAAGTATGATTGAAGAATAAGATAATATGTATGGGGTAGGAGGGGTTTAAGTTTATATAGAAGTCCCGCGTGCCAGACCCGATCAAAAGCCTGAGATATATCCAGGAATGCCTCGGCTGCGTAGAGTCTTCGCTCTAATGCAGACGCTGTGTAGTCGACAACCCTGTGCAGTTGGTGGGTGGTGGAGTGAGAAGAACGAAACCCAAACTGGTGATCGGGAAGATGAAGGGAAAGGATAGAAATGAGGCGTTTATAGAGAAGTTTTTCATAGATCTTGGAAAGAAAAGAGAGAAGACTGATAGGTCGAAAGGAAGAAGGGTCATGCTCAGGTTTGTTTGGTTTTGGGATCATGGTGATAAGAGAGTACTTCCATTGAATGGGAAAGTATGTTGTACGAAGAATGGAGTTGTACAGAGTTGTCAGAAATACAACAGCTTTCCGGGGCAGCCACTGGAGAATCTCCACTGTTATCAGGTCGTAGCCCGGGGACTTCCTTCTGGGGAGATTTTTAATTTCGTACTGAACTTCGAGTTAGAGAAATTAACAATTTATTTTTATTTTTTTCTGTTGCATTGAAAATAAAGAATAATTTAATTTAATTTGTGTGCCTGTAAGATGGAGATATACATAGGTATATTTTTATTTATTATTATTATTTTATTTATTCATTTGTTATTTTGTTTTATATAATTTTCGAAGTGTTTCTTTTATCCTTTTGTTATTTATTTTGTGAAAAAAAAAAAAAAACTCATTGCCATGAGGATTGTAATCTTTTGTGCAATAAAATGTTTATCTATCTATCTAGATAACTATTTTTCAAAAAACTCTTCGGGAGTGTCTTTATCCCAACGATGTTTCGGGACTTTTTACCGATAATAGCCGTATGTTGACTCCATATGCAGACCTAGGAATTTTATATTATCTTTGAATGTCTGGAAAGAGTATCAACAGTTAATGGTTGTTTCTCTTCTGGCAATTTATTCGTAATTTTGAAGTTTAAGATAGTTGTTTTAGTCGCATTTAACATTAAATCATTGAAAAGAAGCCATTCGTTTAAATTTTCAAGAGCTTTGGATATGGATTCATTCAGAGAGGTAGGATTTTTGCAGTTACGAGAATATTAGTATCATCCGCAAAAAGGACCGACTAAAGGGTCTCATATGACTACTATTACTACCTATATATTTGTACTATATATATGAATACTTTTTACGGCTCATTTTGACCAGTTGTGTAGCTAGGTTTGGCATTAAAGTGAGCTAAAATAATAAAAAGAAAAGGGACCAAATCTTTCTAAATCTTTTTTCTATGTTTTTTTAAAATGCAATAACGTCCGATGGACTCAAACTCAAGTGAAGAAACCTTGTCTTCAGAATAATATTATAATTGTATTCAAAACCGTAGAAGAAATAATTTTAAGTCAAACTGAATACAGAACACAAATGTATAATACAATGAACTACACGGTGATCGGTAACGTACTAGAAGTTTCATTTTTATTCAACAGAGTGCAGCACTAACTCGTGCAGCAAAATATCTTGATTTATTCTATTTCCATTTCTGAGATTCAAGGATTTTTTTTTTTAACTAAAAAAAGAAAAAAATTGTCGGTGAATACTTCCCCAGCACGAATTATTCAACTAAGTTGTCTCTCTCTCTCTCTGAAACCAACCTAGGTACCTGTTAGGTAGAAAATCAAAGGTTTCTTACTCAGGGACTTCTCATATTAAATTCTGATAAAAAATTCTGGCCGTTGATTTTGGTGCATCCTTCCCTATGAAATAATATAAATTACTAAGAACAAAACCTGTTCTTGCTTCCTTTGATGTTTTTTTTTGTCGCTCAATGATGACCTCATTTTCAAACTTTAATATTTTTATTATTAACTAAAATGTTGTTAATCCATCTCTAGTTTAAATGCAAGGTCCACGAACCTAAAGTTTGTGTATATCCATCATTTTGAAACGGTTTTAAGCACATATGTTAAAACGGGCGGACTTCGAAATAATAAGTTTTACCTAAGATGTATCTTTTCAGTTATCTCTAATATTTTAATCTGAAAAGAGTTTGGATTAAATCCGTAACATGGATTTGATATCGACCTCAAGAGGTTTCAGATAAAATGTAGTTAGGCTCCAAGTAAACTGGTCTCGAATTTCGATCTATTTCGACCAGAATAAAATCTAAATAAGATGAAGTTTGACATCATCACCTCACTGATCAATTCCACAATCGTATCTGAAGTTAGAGTGGTCGCACTTGCAACACATGAGCGCGCACACACAGACCCACAGAAGGATATCATGGCGACAATGGTCAAATAGTGTTCAGGGGAGAATGAAATCTGAAAGTCCTTTGAAAACTGGAGTTAGAGTTTTTGGACGATTAGAGTACCTTTTACTTCCCTCATACTAAAGTTGTAAACAATGTAAAAATCCGCATTCTAATAATTCAGATGTCAAACAAGGAAAGTGCCTACATTATTCTGTAATGCTACCCGCAGGTCTCTTCAGCCCATCCGTCTTTCCTCTAACATAAGGCGCAATTCGCAATGAACGAATTTCACGAGTTATTACTTCCGGAGCTATGCGAAATTCTTTTTCACCAGAATTTCATCTATTCCAACCCCTTATCACATTAACACAAAACCATAATAAGTACAGATGTAAAAACATATATCGACCCGAAATTATGTACGTAAATAAGGTACATAGATCTCATTATTGTTGTTAGCACATTTCAGGAGACTAAAACAAGTACAGCGAACTTTGCCAGACAGAAGTTCATCGAAATAGATTTTAAAAAAACATAACTTGAACTTGTGTCTATTGTTTAGAGAGCCAAGCCTGTTGTGGAAGCCAGAAGAGCATTCTATGGAGAACTGGTGCCAGCGGCGGTGCTTAGCTAAGAAAAGCAGTCTGGGCAGAATGGGGGTCGTTAGAGAGCTTGGAGGCAGCCTCTTCAACTCTAACGACAGATAAAATTAACATAATTCTCAACATAGTGCTTCTCTTGTATGGAAGGCACACCGAGGCAAGCTACAAGCCAGGGCAGACAAATCATATCCATCAGCCAATAGCACTTACAGAGTAAATCATACCAACAAACACAGAGACATCTCCACTGTTTTGGGTTTCTGACGATTCCTTCAGCCAAATCAGTTGACGGAGGGACTAAAGGGAGAGCGGTAACTTAGTTGACCGCGAATAGTTCCATTTGAGCAAATAGACTGCTCTGGCATACTAACGCCACAAAAGATGAGTTAAGAATATTATTCCTCCCCCCTCTCCCATTTATGCCCACTCAGATTTTTATTCTGGTTTGACAAATTTCATTGTTTCAAGAACGATTTTTGAATCTCAAAGCTTGAAAAAAATCGGAATATGCGTTGGGAAGTTATTGCGCGAACGAACACGAAATAAGCATTCGGAAGTCCTTCAAGCTCTGAGTTTTATACAATAAATCTGTTCAACATTTGTTTCAATTAGAGGTGGGCGAAAAAACCTTGTCAAAGGCATGCTACAAGTTCAGAAAGACATCTCCACAGTAATTCTTGCGCTTTGAGGATAAAGGATGTCGTGAGTCCGAACTACGGTATACATTCTTCTAGGAAGATATAGTAAGCAATAATATCGCAAGAAACTGAGGAGGGATTAGTGGCTGGTTTATGGGGTGTCGTTAGGGTGGTTCCAATGTTAGTCCTGGGATGGGCGCAAAGGAGTTGGAATCGAGCCCACACTCAAGAGAAGGGCGGAACGAAGAAAAAACCTGGGGTCATGGCCCATCTGCTGAGTATATATAAACGGGGGATTTAGTTGAGAGAAGATCACTTGACGCTCTTCAACAGCTTCTTCAAAACATAGAATCCACGATCAAACATCAGGAACGTATCTATTTGGGAACTGGAAACAAGAAGAGAACCGTTTCCTGGAAAAAATCAACGGCAAAGTACATCCCCAGCTTGAATTATTTGTATAGAACTCAGTTTTCAGTCTTTCTCCTCTTCGGCCAATTTGGCTGAAACTCAACAGGTGTCTCAGGAACATCAATCCTCATACGTCGAAACATTCAATTCCATAACTTCGCTTGTACTACATGTAGCTGGGTTCTTTAAAACGTGTTTTGAATAATATTTGTTAAACAGAAATTTTGCTGAAATGAAGTTATGAAAAGATTTAATGTTGGTTAGTTTTAGGACAAGTGCTACTCGCTCATGTAGCAGCAGTGTCAAGATAATGAGTAGACAAGAAGGATGGTACCCCCCCACCCCACCAACTCTCATTCAGTCTTCAAACTCACTCCAACGATCTATGTTTAAAGACAAATAATATATGATCGAAGACGTTAAGCGAAGGTCCCGAGCCTGTGCGATGTCAGATACTTGTAAAAGACCCCTACTCTACTTGAATAAACCTAGGTAGACAAAATGTAGGACTCCCAGAGTAGAGTCGAGCTCATTTCCATCAGAACGACGAAAGAGTGCTCTAGTAGGAGACGATGGAGTGCAATAGAGCGATGGAAGAAAGCACTGGTAGTCGGCGATATGACCCCGTAGTAAAACCCGGGCATTAGTAACAAACACAAAACAATACTAATTGGGAGACAAAAATACGGGAATAACTTCTCGTAAACATGAAATCCTTCGGTAAAGAGTTTGAAGATTTAAAAATGGAGAGTACTCTGTTTTTCGGAATGTTTTTTATAATGATCTGAATTGTTCAACAAGAAAGGTTAGAAATATCAAATCAATAACCGAAATCATAGCGATTTTAAAAGGTGATGGTAAAGTTGAGGCAAGAAACAGGATTATAGCTCAGGGATGAAGCTCAGCTTCAAGGATCAGTGAAGGATAAGGAGGGGGACTTTGTGGTCTATGAGACTTGAAATTGTAAAGATGCATCATCATGGCCCGCACATGTGAAAAATATTCTCAACCTAGAACAATAACCGATGGGTAATTGATCATTAATCTTAAACACGCCGTCCTTTGTTTGGATGGGACGTTAAGCGATGGCCCCGAGCCTGTGCGATGTCAGATACTTGTAAAAGACCCCTACTCTACTTGAATAAACCTAGGTAGACAAAATGTAGGACTCCCAGAGTAGAGTCGAGCTCATTTCCATCAGAACGACGAAAGAGTGCTCTAGTAGGAGACGATGGAGTGCAATAGAGCGATGGAAGAAAGCACTGGTAGTCGGCGATATGACCCCGTAGTAAAACCCGGGCATTAGTAACAAACACAAAACAATACTAATTGGGAGACAAAAATACGGGAATAACTTCTCGTAAACATGAAATCCTTCGGTAAAGAGTTTGAAGATTTAAAAATGGAGAGTACTCTGTTTTTCGGAATGTTTTTTATAATGATCTGAATTGTTCAACAAGAAAGGTTAGAAATATCAAATCAATAACCGAAATCATAGCGATTTTAAAAGGTGATGGTAAAGTTGAGGCAAGAAACAGGATTATAGCTCAGGGATGAAGCTCAGCTTCAAGGATCAGTGAAGGATAAGGAGGGGGACTTTGTGGTCTATGAGACTTGAAATTGTAAAGATGCATCATCATGGCCCGCACATGTGAAAAATATTCTCAACCTAGAACAATAACCGATGGGTAATTGATCATTAATCTTAAACACGCCGTCCTTTGTTTGGATGGGACGTTAAGCGATGGCCCCGAGCCTGTGCGATGTCAGATACTTGTAAAAGACCCCGACTCTACTTGAATAAACCTAGGTAGACAAAATGTAGGACTCCCAGAGTAGAGTCGAGCTCATTTCCATCAGAACGACGAAAGAGTGCTCTAGTAGGTAGGAGACGATGGGATCTCGTAGTTAAAGTCCGGGCATGGGTCACAATAACTAGCCTACCATCTTCAAGACTTCCGGTTCGAACCCAGGGTCAGTCTTTCAATTAGTTATTTAAATTACAAATAAATATATTTTACGTTGTGGTAATGCTTTTTTGTTGCACCGACATTTTGTTCTTTGGGATTGACAAAGGATGAAGTAGCTAGTAACAGGAGCCGAGTGAAGATTCGAACCTTCTCAGGCTGTTAACTCTATATTGTGTCTTTGTTTGGAGCTGAATGCTCCTCATTCAGCCAATCAACACAAATTTCATGAAATTATGCATGAATGAGCCTCCCCCCTCCCAGAATGAACAAACTTTCCAAACTCGTTTACACATACTTGAACAGTTCTTTTTTCAGAGGGGGGGGGGGGGGGGGGGGGGGGATAAAAAGTTATAAACGTGAAAACTCAGCTAACTTCCCCGTTTAAACTTTCTTAATAAAATAATTAAACTTTTAACAACAAACAGGGAACTTATTTATAGTTAAGTTCTACGTGTTTTATTCAATCAATACACAACAGAAACCCGGCCAAGGCCCTTAGGTTCTTTATCTGGGAGGTGAAAAAACCTAGAGCACACCGTCCTTTGGATGGGACGTTAAGCGATGGTCCAGAGCCTGTACGTTGTCAGATACTCGTTAAAGACCCCTACCTAGGTGAATAAAACTAGGTAGGCAAAATTTAGGACCCCCGTACTAGAGTCGGGCTCAAGAAAAAAGAACGCTCGGGCAGTAGGAGGTATGAGTAGTAATAACTAACTAACACCCAACAAAAAATATAAATGAACAAGAGGGAGCAGGGAGGAACTTTTCTCCATGCGGGCTTAGCCAACTATAGAAGGTTCTATAGGAACGTAGCAGAGGCCCAGGTTCTGCAGGAACGTAGCAGAGGCCCAGGTTCTGCAGGAACGTAGCAGAGGCCCAGGTCCTACATGACCGTAGCAGAGGCCCAGGTTCTACATGACCGTAGCAGAGGCCCAGGTTCTGCAGGAATGTAGCAGAGGCCCAGGTTCTACAGAAACGTAGCAGAGGCCCAGGTTCTGCAGGAACGTAGCAGATGCCCAGGTTCTGCAGGAACGTAGCAGAGGCCCAGGTCCTACATGACCGTAGCAGAGGCCCAGGTTCTACATGACCGTAGCAGAGGCCCAGGTTCTGCAGGAATGTAGCAGAGGCCCAGGTTCTACAGGAACGTAGCAGAGGCCCAGGTCCTACAGGAACGTAGCAGAGGCCCAGGTTCTACATGACCGTAGCAGAGGCCCAGGTTCTGCAGGAACGTAGCAGAGGCCCAGGTCCTACATGACCGTAGCAGAGGCCCAGGTTCTACATGACCGTAGCAGAGGCCCAGGTTCTACATGACCGTAGCAGAGGCCCAGGTTCTGCAGGAACGTAGCAGAGGCCCAGGTCCTACATGACCGTAGCAGAGGCCCAGGTTCTACATGACCGTAGCAGAGGCCCAGGTTCTGCAGGAACGTAGCAGAGGCCCAGGTTCTGCAGGAACGTAGCAGAGGCCCAGGTTCTATAGGAACGTAGCAGAGGCCCAGGTCCTACATGACCGTAGCAGAGGCCCAGGTTCTGCAGGAACGTAGCAGAGGCTCAGGTTCTACAGGAACGTAGCAGAGGCCCAGGTTCTACAGGAACGTAGCAGAGGCCCAGGTCCTACATGACCATAGCAGAGGCCCAGGTTCTGCAGGAACGTAGCAGAGGCCCAGGTTCTACTGGAACGTAGCAGAGGCCCAGGTTCTACATGACCGTAGCAGAGGCCCAGATTCTACAGGTTCGTAGCAGAGGCCCAGATTCTACATGACCGTAGCAGAGGCCCAGATTCTATAGGTCCGTAACAGAGGCCCAGATTCTACAGGTCCGTAGCAGAGGCCCAGATTCTACAGGTCCGTAGCCAGAGAATGTTTCTATTAATGACCGATTTCTCTCCTTTTATTTTTACCTGCTTCCAACATTTCGTGTCTGTTTCACTTTTGGAGCCTCTATCAAGTGCTAATGGCCCGCAGCACTGCCTTGCCTGCTCCGGCTTTAGTCCAAGAGCTAGAGTACTGTGTCCCATCCTCCTCTACAAACTCACCTGTTCCTCTATCTCCTGGAGCCTCTATCAAGTGCTAATGGCCCGCGGCACTGCCTTGCCTGCTCCGGCTTTAGTCCAAGAGCTAGAGTACTGTGTCCCATCCTCCTCTACAAACTCACCTGTTCCTCTATCTCCTGGAGCCTCCCACTCCTGTTCTCCTTTTCCTGGGCTGATATCCTCCTTTCCGCCTCCAGCTCAGTCTCCAGCTCAGCTATCCTAGCTTCCAGCTTCTCCTGAAACATAGATGTATCATTTTTGACACAATTCTGTATATAAAAAGTTGCGAAGTGAGATATGGATTATTTATATCTACTGGATCCTTTAATTTATGCTACTCTGCTTTCCTAGTGTGTCATCAGTTAGAATGCTAACCACACAAACCTATGTAGGTTCGGGGCTCTGAAATTGGAGCCAGGATGCGCTTTAATTAACATAGACGTACCATAGATAGAATCCACTGATATTGCACTTTTCTTGTAGACAATTAGATTTAAGAATAAAATTAAAATGTTGTCGGTGAATCACCGGCTAAGTACCTCCCCAGCGCGATTGGTCAATTAAGTTTTCGCTCTCCTTCTAAAATGGCGGCTGAATATGAACAGATGTCTCAATCCTCAAAATGGCGGCTGAATATCAACAGATGTCTCAATCCTCATTCTAAATTTCATTTCGGTATTTTTATTACACTGGAAGTTATTACGTTTTTTTTAAAGTTCAACCGCCTCCTCTGCTTCCTCCCTTCTCTTCACCGATTTCACAGAAAATCGCCTGGTTCCGTCCTTCTTATGTAGTCCCGATATTCCATTTCGATACATTTACTACATCGACAGTTAACACGGTTTAGTTTTTGACTTATCTTTAATTTCAAGAAGGTCCCATTCATGAGAAGTGAAAATGACCAGTTAGTAATCATTTGGAAAGTATCCTTGTCTAACTTGCATTAAATGTTTTACTAGCGTAATTGTGGATGTGGGGGTCCTCAAATTTCGAGGTACAAAGAAGTGGTGTGCTTCCTTCCGTCAAGGTTATCTTAACCACGCTGCCTGATGGATTTATGGTCAAATGGATCCTATAAAAATATTGCAATATTAATTTTTAATATTTGGGGGGGGGGGGGGGGGGGGGGAGAGATAGGGACAACTTTTAAAAGACCAGGCAGTAAAAAATGAAGCATACAGAGTCATTTAATGCGTCCTGCTATGTAACCACTTGCTTCACTTTTTTTTTCCCCAATAACAGAATATTATAACAATAAGTTGGCAGTAGTGTTAGTGTTAGATAACGGCCATTGGTCATCCATTGAAGGGTGTCTTCCCCAGTTTCATTTCACACTAATCTGACCATACTTTCATAATCTTTCAGAATATTCAGACCGGATTTCTCCGAATATAAACATGAAGATAAAAATGAAGAAATCGGCTATAATTGGATGTGATAATGAGGAGTTAGATATGTGATCTGACAGCAGTATAGTGTTGGTTGGTTCGTTCAGTAGATGACAGATTCAATCTGTCACTTGTCACTCTGGCACACTTTGCATCGTTCGGAAATAACGGAATCTATCCCCAATCGATCCAGTTAAAACATTTGAAAAGGTTAACCCTAATTGGAAACACTTTTTCGAAATCTAGAATGAATATGAAGAGAAGTTCTTTTTGAATAAGTCAGTGAGAAAGAGCTGTTAAGCTGCGGTTTGTCTGTCTGTCTCTTAACCACGAGAAAATGGCTGGGATATATTTCAACAACGAACTCTATTCTGAGGTCGACTCATTAAATATGTTCTGTAAAATGAAGATTCTGATTGACAGAAGAAATGTTAACATGAACATATAAATGTTAACATGAACATATAAATGTTAACATGAACATATAAATCTTAACATGAACATATAAATCTTAGCATGAACATATACATGTTAACATGAACACATAAATGTTAATATGAACATATAAATTATAGATACTGATGATGGGAGTATCTCCCGAAACTTATATACTTAATTGCTAATTATTAAAAAAGGTAAAAATTAAATTGGGAAAAATTGCTATGATGAATGTATTATATATGAATACAAAATCTCCTCACACAACCCTAAAATATTTGTATGTTTATAATTTATAGAATTAAACAGAATATTTAGTAATTTTACTAATAATATACTTGTGCCTCGACTGTAAAAAATAAGCACAATATGTCCGTGTTTCTCCACTTGGAGGTTATACATTTTTCGTCGGAGATCCCGTTGGTCCCCCCTCCTTCGCTCTGCCACTGTTTATTTATAACACACATTCCGTTATGCGTTTCAATCATTGATTTATTTATTTACTTATTTCTGCACGCTCACGTCTTCGTCAATTATTCCAGCGAGAGGTTCTTATCGAAATTTGATTTTTAAATTATATTATTAAATAGGCATTGGGAGTTTCCTACAAAAAATTAACATCTGTCATATAAAAGCAAACAGTTTTTTCTTGTTAAACTTGGATCAGTCTAGATGTGAGGTTATAGATTTAAAAGCAGTAAATATTGTTTGAGTACTTTTTCGCGCGGCAAAGTAAAAACCCTCGTAAGTCTCTATATCAGAGGGGGGGGGGGGGGGGGGTACAGAAGTCTATTGGAGAACAGACAGACAGACCAGCTGGGTAAAACAACACTTCTCATTAGTCCAGGAGGGTCGTCAAACTAACTTCGATTTGTCTCCTACAGGGGTCCTACCCTTGCACCCGGCATTATTTTATTTATTTTTTTGGTATAAGGATCAAAGCATTCAGAAATTGATTATGAGAACACTTTTGGAAATGGAATGCTTACTTTAACAATGATTTAATGTTTTAAGTTATCATAAAAAATAAGAAAATGTGACAAACAATTTGGGAAAGTAGTGAATAGCTTTCCAAAGATATTGGGTTTTGCGTGTTGAGTCCCCTCTGACCCCCCCCCCCCCCCTCAGATCCCCCCCCCCCCTTCCGCTGATTCTACTGGAAATTGATAACTGTTCTTGTAGGGTTTTGAATTCACATATGAAATTTTGTGACGATACATTCATAACATCGGCAGTTATTATAGTTTCTGAGTAAAGCCTCTCAACTAATCGCCCCTCTCCTTCGGCCGATTTAGCTGAAGAAGAATAGGTGTCATCGTTAGAGGGTTCTCGGTTCACATTTCAACTTTCGTGACGATACATTTATTCTATCGGAGAGTTATTCGTGTCCACAGACAGACATATTTTTTTTTCATATTTGAAATGTCGAGGTTAGAAACATAAAATTCCGTTGGAAACTCGACATCGAATTTTTGACCGATTACATAACTTCCCTTATACTATATAACATATCATCATTGGCATTGCAAGTCAAGATTATTTTTCCGAAATTTTCAGATTGTTATAATACGCCTGCCTCCGTTTCAACAGACCGTTAATTAAAAACCTGTTTTTTCTTCACTTGCCTTCCCAACCAAGTAATTATTATTTCTATTATTATTATGTTAATGATATTACTTTTTTCAACAAATAATTTAAAGAGAAGAGAACAGATGCGAAGTGTGTTAATAGCATAATACAGTATAATGTAAACCTTCCCAGAGTTATCTGATTCAATTAAATATAAAAATAAATAGATATGAATAATTGCAACCATTTAGTACAAAAATAAGTGAGTTGACTTCAAGGTGAAAAGTTAAAATTAACTGAGGAATGATTTTGATAACTGATAACCGTGAGAGTTAGCTTTATATTGGTGATGTGGCCGGCTGATTATACCAACCACCTTTGTACAGAACACTCTCCCTCCTCCTCCCCTCTCAAACTGGCATATGCCTGGGTATATGAAAGTAAGGTGTTCGCATCAGCAGTTTTCTTTGTTCCATGGCTCGCCGAAATTCTGAGGGAGACTTTATTACATTGAGTAACGACCGTAGTAAGGTGGAGATGAGTGTGATGTGTACCAAAAATGGTTCATATAAGAAAGTCCTGTAACAGTCATAATATGGCAGGACTTATAATAAAAAAGCTACCGTTAGCTAAGAGCAGCATGCTTGTCTACTGAGCTCAAGATGGCGGCTATTTCATATAAAATATCTCTTTTCAGTTTTCTCTACAAATATTATCTGAAGGGAACTTTAATTAGGTCATAAATATAACCGTAACTTGTAAAATGTACTGAAGACCAGAAGTTAAGTGATCCTTACATTCGATAGAACCGGTATTTTTTCCCCTACCTTTGCTTTTTATAGAAGTTTTGAATTGATAATTTCTGAGTGTCTTTCAATAGTCGTTCAAGTTCTGATAGAAGAATATTGTA